>CM059837.1:13013078-13345029 GCA_030444775.1 Atalantia buxifolia
GTCCAATAGAACAAGGAACACTTTTCTAACCTCATATATACTTTCTTAGGTAGGGTTTCATAGGGTTTCAATTCAATGGATCTATATATTATAGTAATCAACTGGCTCCTATCTTTGCAAGCTTGATCACTACCCAAGATCCTTCAATCAAAACTTTACAAGTTGTAAATTCAATTGACTTATTTGAGTGATTTCAATCTAATTGACTCATCATAATTATCAAGAAACAAACAACAAAGAAAACGAACCAAACATAATCAAACACCAAAATCTTTAACGTAGTTCAGTTGGGCAAGATTGCTCAACCTACATCTACGGGAGAAGCTATCAGAGGAGCTTTATATAAAAATCAATGGAGAACTTTACAGAGCTTTGAACAAGAAATAACAGAGCAAGCTAGAACTTTCTCTCTTTCAATTCTCATAACCACATTCTAGAATCATCATCACAACTGACTGAGGGACCAGCTTTTTATAACCAGAAGCTGTAACAAAAGTAAACCAAGATTGCACAAAACCTTGGCATGTAGCATAACAGAATTAACAAACTCTTAGCACATGCATCACATGTGAGTCACTTAAAATGGTTTCAAAATGCTTCAACAGATGTCGTTTTCTATACAACCATTTTCTAAATATGAAGACACATGAGTAGCATATACAAACTTTAAGCTTTATAACCCTTAAAAATTTCATTTCTTTGCTACAGATTTGATTCATCAGCTCGCTTCACATACATATTTTGCCATTGATTTATTTTCTCTGCAAACGTAATCTTACACCTTACAAGGTCTTCCAATTTTGCATTTTATATGACTTGATGAAAAAAAAATGACCTAAATGATTTGTGTTTTGTTGGTTGACTGTTACTGCAATTCAAATTTTTTACATTATGATAGAGTAAATGACTTTATCTATTCATTTAATTGGAATGGTTTAAATCAATATAAGTTCATGCTCTCTTATTAATTCTCACATCGAACGATGCTCTCTTATTAATTTTCACATCGAACGATCTCGTATATTGAAGGAAATAAGGTATAAGTTAAAAAAAATAGTGAATTTCTTTATAGCCTTTACTCACAAAGACATACCATGGACAATGGAAGATATTGCAACATATTGTTGTAAGTTCCTCTACCTTTCCATCTCGAATGGGAATTGGTGAGTACATTAGGTGATGTGAAAAGGAAAATGACAATGCTTCACCCTTTACTAATTTAATATAAGTACTTGATGGAGCAAGGCGTAGCGGAAGCGGAATTGATAGAATAGGAAAATTAGATATTGTTCTAGTACTGGATCAAGTCAATGTGATTAGCTTACGGTCTAATTGAAGCATGATTAGATCTCGTTCTAATCCAAACGATTCAATGAGATTTTTAATAACGCGTAATGCGAGATTAGATGACGCTCTAATTCAAACGACTCTATAAGAGGGATTTTGATAGATAATCCCAAAGGGAATTATAAAAGAGGAGTTTTATTGAATATTTGAATATGAAGTTATAAAAATAATTACAAGACCTCTCTTTTTATAATAGAGGAAACCCACTTCCCTAAGTTAACTTAAACATGGAAACTAAATTACAATTATAATGGAAATGAAGTATACTTTTCTTAAGTTAACTAAATCTCATACCTTAATTAACTCTAATGAAAATAAAAGTCCTAAAATAATAAAATACCATAATTGACTCTAATTAAAATAGAAAGTCCCAAAATAATAAAATTCTAGAATCTTAAAATTCATAAATTAACTTCCTACATCAGTACTAAATTCATAATTTTTTTAAACGAACTAATTTTTGTTTTCTCCAAAATCTGAATATTTAAAAAAAGTGCATTGAATAGGATAGAAAGAAAATGATAAACGTCTTGAAAAAAAATTCTCCACAAATCTTATGTGAAGATAAAATTGCATAATACATGATGGCACATGAGTTCAGATTATTTTAAAAAAAGTAAATAAAAGTTTGCAAATTTATCAACTATGTTACTTAAGTTATCAAAGTCGTTATTTTGATCCATTAACTATTTTAATGTTGTTAACTAAAAGAAAGAGTGGTGGTATTTTTAGGATTAAAATCCTTTCCTAATCTGAACTTCTCTTCAGTAAAAATTTATGGGTTGACTGGTTGTTAATAAAATTAAAAATTTAAAAATTTAAATTCTATCCATATACTATTAATATATGGCACATGACATAAAATCGTTAAAAGCCTAAGGGAGATCATATCAGAAGAAGATCCTTATTCGACGTTTCTATCCCACACTTTTGTTAACCCCCCCAATTTCTAGCAGATAGTTATAAATTTCTATGGATAATAGGCTCAAAAACTCATGTGGAATTTACTGTGACGTGTACATTCCTTCAACTAGCTCAATCAATTTCACTTATCAAATGTTTGAATTCACACTTGTTACCAAATCGACATGCAAATGGTGTAATGTAACTAAAAGCTAACGATAATACAAATACTAAAATTTAAAAGTTATCATATCATCCAGTGTCCAAAGATATCTCAAAATGCCTTAAAATATTTTTTTTAATAGGAATCTTCACCCCTAAACTTATTCTAAGCATTGTTTTTTTGCACTCGGAAGTTATGCATGTAAGAAGGTGAAGAAAACAAAGAAGAAATTGAGAAGCTCATACTTGAACTAATTACAAGTGCTTAAAACATTCAAAGGCAATTTTTTTTTGTGTTTTTTCCTTTTTTTTTGGCAAACAAAACATCATAAATACTAAGAAGATTCATTTCTAGAGTCACTACTCTTCATATCCAACCATCATTGACTTAAGTTTATTTAAAGTTAGTAAAAATAGCACCAAGATTGAGATATTCCACAACTTTCAACTATTCTCTTCTGCTAACATGTATACAATATTGTCCTTAATGTCTTAAAGGAAAGAAGTGGCGATCAGGTGGCTTTAAAGCACAAGCACCATGATATCCCCAGTTGTTCTAATCATAATCCAAGCTATTGGAATGTCATTTAAAAGCTGGCTGTACCTGAAAAGGTGAAGATTTTTCTTTGGAGAACAGCTATTCATCTTTTTCTCTAGAAAACAACTAAAGACCTCCTTAGGATTGTTGAAAATCTTTGAAAGAAAAAGGTAGTGTATGAGGCTAAATGCTTAGTGTGTAGGCGTTAGATATAGCTCATGCTCATGCTTTGTTGGATTGTAAGATTGCAAAGAATGTTTAGAGAAATTCTCCTTTAGGAAATGCAGTTTAAGGAGATAAATTTCTAGATGTTGTTAACCTACTTTATTCTTTCCATCAGCAGCACAGTGAGCTTAATGGTGAGTTAGTTGCATCACTTAATAAAGTCTTATTTAAAAGGGTTAATAAAGATCAGCAGGTTGGTAGCTAAAGCAACATCTGTTGCTGATTTTGTTAAAATAATTACGCAACTGGAAAATGATTTCTTTGCAAGAATGGTCATTATAAAGCAAAATCAGTAGTGTCCACATGGGGATGGATGGTTCAAAATTAATGTGGATGCTGCAATGGATAAAGAGAATAAGTTAGCTGGTTGGTGGCTGTAATTAAAAATTTCAAAGGAAAAGTCATTATTATTGCTGTAAACACAGTAAAGAGTGCTATAGATATGGAGATGGCAGAAGCTAAAGCTGTTTTGTAGAGAACACAAACAACTCTTATGGCTGAGGCAACTTTTGTAATCATAGAGTTTCACTCAAAATGAGTGATAGAGCTAATCAATAACAAGAAGGGTAGTTTGACAAAAAACTTTTAGGTGATCCTCAATATTCTGGAAACCAAGAAGAGTTTTCAAAATTTTAAAGCTCAACATGTTTCTAGAAGTTGTAATACTTTAGCTCACTCTATGGCTAAATTAGTCCCGAGGAAATTAGAATCTATTATATTGCTGAATGAATTTCCAGTTGATATTTTGTATTTGTTCTCTTTATGAGTAATGAACAATGTACTTTCTATTTAAAAAAAAAAACTTATGCGTGTCATTTAACATAATATTATCAAGCCTATAAATTAAATAAATACCAATATACACCCCAAAATAAAAAATGATAGTAAAATGCTACTAGAAATTCTATTTTTCTTACATCCACCGTTGGAGGAGGCAGTTTAGACTTATATTCTCCATTGTTGCTACTTGAGTTAGTCTTACTCTTTCCAATTTTTTCTTCACAGTATCTTCAATGATACTCTATTTTTTTTGTCTTAGTGAAGTCTTACAATTGTAGGCACAGACATTTGTTTTACTTTGGCACGAAAGCAAAGTCTCTTTTTTTTATACCACACCATAATTTTTCTTTCTTTCTTTCCCCCCGGGGCCATTTTTTTTGGTAAATCCACACCACACATTTACTTAGATAAGAAAATGCGGGTTAGCTGAAAATACTTAGGGATGACAATAAAATTTGGATCTAGCCCGCATTTGCAAGTATTTGGAAGATTCGAATCCATATATTAAAATGCGGATCCGCATGTATTTTTTTATATATATGTGTGTGTGTGTGTGTGTGTGTGTTTTGAGATCCGAATGTAAATCTGGATATAGAAATGTAGATGCGGATCCAGATCCAGATTTTGCCAATAAAAATACTAAGTGACTTAATGTTATTTGCACATGTTGCTATCATCCACATGGCAATATGTGTAACGATAGTTACAGATTTGTACAAGTACCATCTTACACCTTTTGCCATTTAAATTAATAGAGAGATAAGGAATTTTGGATGGTAATTTGATTTTTTCAACAATAAGGGGCAATTTGAAAAATTGTCATTTTATGATAGGTATGCCGAAATTAATCCCTATTAATTACCATAATATAAGTAATGACTTTTAGCAACATAAAAATTTGTACTTACAATCAAAAGATATTAGTTAAATAATCTTTTGTGATTCATAAACTGAAGCAAATTATGAATACATATCATATTAAACTTTTATGAAATTAACAAAGTAATATTAAATAATAAAATGAAAATATATAAGCTTATGAAACTTAAATTTGCAAGGCTTGGATAACTTCCTACCATGTAAGAATATTATTTAATTATAACATAATCAATAATTTCATTTGAATATGTATGCTAAATGGTTGTTAAAAATAATATATATTTTATGATCAATTGTACAATGATCCTTAATAGAATATAAAATAACAAGTATTTTAATATACGATATTAAATTTTATTAAAACATAGGTGATCAAGTATTTTTAAATTACAAATAATCTTACTCATGAGTTTATTAATATAATTTATATCATTAACTTAAATATAAATAATTAGTTGTGTTGTTTATTGGTGTTATATTATATATAAATTTTATAATTACAAATTATTTATTTAATTTGTGTTAGATAATCTACTAGATATTATATTTTATACTTAATAGTAATAGATTTTAAAACATTTATGGTAAAAAAAAATCACATTGCAAATTTATAGGAGGGTTGAGAAGTTATTTGTAAATAAAACATGCTATTCAAGTGAAATTGTTTCAAACATAATGGTAATCAATTATTTTACAAAAAAATTATTTATCTTTTTCTTTAACTTAAATATTACACCATTGATTAAAAATGTAATGGCACACAATTGAAACATTATTGATGCCGTTAATTATTTATTTTTTCTGTAATATAAATATTGTGTATCGTTGATTAAATCTAATGGTACATATGAAATATTATTGATGCCGTTAATTATTTATTTTTTCTGTAATATAAATATTGTGTATTGTTGATTAAATCTAATGGTACATATGAAATGTTATTGATGCTATAAGAAATTACAACATCATAGATGTACCCTAATTAGTTATACTAATTCAAAATAAATAGCAAACAAATAGAAATTTAAAATAATTTTGGATAAATAATAATTAGATAAATTAATTATAAAATAAAATCATATTAGGGCAAATAAACAATTAAAAAAAAATTGTTCCCACAGAAATCCTTTATCTGAGGCTAATATAGCTGGATTGTTGCATCAATTATCTATAGTAAGAAACACTGTATAGGTTGGGCATGGATAGGTTTGGTTGGAGTTCACTGATTTTTTATTTTTTAAATAAAATATACAACATTAAATTGGGTGGATCCTAATAGGACTTGTTTAACTTGCCCAGATGAGATACCTTATTAGTTAAGCACATCATGTTAATATGCTAAGGTGGTCATCCAACTAATTTAAGTTTTTCTCGTTATTATTCTACTAATAGAAATGAGCTATGGTCAATATCAACTAATAATATAAGCTTTTGATAATAAAATGAATTGTTAGCTACTTTAACTGTAGATTTACGGTAAACGAAAGCTTTATTATAAGTTATATTATTACTGGTAAATAGAGGATAAAACAAGAATTTCATCGCTACTAAATTATATGTCAAACTCTATCGAAAAACAATGTCTAAAGGCAGTAGCAAAATACAACAAGTGGCTTTGATATTTGAGGGTAGGCGGTGGTGCACGATTATTGGCAGTAATTCAATTATTAAATCTTAAATAAAATAAATTTAAATAATTAAAATATATTAAATAAAAAAAATTTTAAAAAAATGAGTATAAACCTACCCGAACCTGAGGAGAGCGAGTCTCATTTTGGTGTACTATGTTGGTCGGTTTGATCAATATATTACACTTAATTTTTGATACCAAATGGTGGTTTGTACAATTAATGCATACCAGCCTAATATATGGAACCATACGTACCCTAAAACTATAATAGCACTCAAATTCTATGCACAGTCAACAATTTATGAGTGACCATGTAGTTTTTTTTTAAAAGAAAGTAAGCCTTTTTATTGATCAAACAACACTATCCAATACATTCACAACCTCCGCTATATTGATTCTAGCCAGAAAACAGATGTATTTTCTCCTACAACATATTTTGCTAAGGAATGGGCACAAACATGACAGGTTCTAAGGACATGTTTAACACTAACATCATGAAAAATCTCTTTTTGGACTTTGAATTTATGCAATTATCCACCAAATTCCTGTTCTCTTGCCCTTTATGTTGTTTACTAGCTTAGCTACTTCTAGGCAATCTATCTCTATAATCAAAGAGGATAGAGCTGCACTTCTTGCTACCTTTAAACCCCACTCAATGGCTTCAGCTTCAGCATAACTAACATTCTCCTTCAGCCGAGTTTGCTTGATGCCTGCAACTACAGTCTTGTTGTTTGAGTCTTTTATGACTGCACTTAATCCTGCCACTTGACCTTTACTATTAATGACTACATCTACATTGATCTTGAAAGCGTTCTTTGGAAAGGATAATTACCACTTCTGCCGCTATACTTTTCTGGCATTGAGGATATGAGTAACTCCAGTTTTCCTAGCTCTCGGATATGCTTCTACCACTAATTCTGGTTTAGTTGCAGAAAGTGTTGGATCAATCTTCTTGCCTTCGAAAATAAACTTATTTCTTACATACCATGCAACCCAACAAAACGAAATCATTAACTTAATATCAGACTTTCTTAAATTGGAAGACAAGTCTTGAATGGAATTGAAAATGTCTTAGTTAATGGAATTGAAAATGTCTTAGTTTGAGGCATATTGGTAATTAAAAAAGGAAAGAGAGATGGATCCATATTTTCTTTTTTACTTTGCTCTCCAATAGAGCATGGTTGATTGTTTTCACACTCTTATAGGATCTCTGACAGATCAGATCTTGTAG
Organism: Atalantia buxifolia; assembly: GCA_030444775.1. NCBI lineage: Eukaryota > Viridiplantae > Streptophyta > Magnoliopsida > Sapindales > Rutaceae > Atalantia > Atalantia buxifolia. Next base: position 13,020,774 of record CM059837.1, read on the forward strand.
GCACTTTCTTTTCCATAAATTCTCAGCAGTTGGCAGAAGATTCTTGGTTAAGAGACCAGATAGCATTCTATCATTTAAAATTGCAGGGTGAACTATTGGGCTCATTTGGAAGTTTGATTTTGAGAGCCATCTAGTAGTAACTTTTCACAGTGTATTCAACTCTTTTATCAAAATGCCACAACAAAAAATCCTCTTTTTGACTTATTGGAGAGAAATCTTGAGAATCACCACTATATTTTCGTCCATAAAGTGTTACTTCAGTTTTGCTTCATTTCATCTGTTGTCTTCATCAATTAATTTAACTGGTTTCAATAGGTAGAGTTGAGGGTGAGATTAGTTTGAAAGTGTTCAGTCTTGATAACTTGCTATCTTTGTACACAAGAATATTATTATGATTCCCAATTCGCCATCTTGCCCATTTCTTTATTATTTCCTTCACCATAGAACGCTCCTTTAAATAAAATAAGGATTAGAACTTGCCTTTGCATTAAAAAAAGAGGACTTTTTATTGTATTTTTCCTTAAGCACTTTAGATACTAGAGAATTAGGAGATCGAAGCAACCTTTAGCCTTATTATGCCACTATTACTTGATTGAAGCTCGTAAGATCTCTAAAACCCAACCCTCCTATACTTTTAGCACAACTTAGCTTGTCCTAACTCGTCCAATGAATTCCTTGCTTGTATTGTTTTGATCTCCAATAAAATTTAGAAATAGCTCTTTGGATTTCTTCATACAACCCTTTTAGGAGTTTGAAGACACTCATGGCATAGGCACAGCTTGGGCAACTGTTTTAGCAAGGATTTCTTTCCCTCTACTTGAAAACATCTTGTGATGCCATCTGGAGATCTTGCTTAAAACCTTTAATTTGATGTCCTTAAAAAAAATCATCTTCTTCCTGCCTATCATGGATGGGAGACCTACATACCTTTCGTGTTTGGACACCACATTGAGCTTAAAAGTACTCTTAATAGCTATAATTTGCCCCTCGGAAATTTTTCCACTGAAAAACATGGATGATTTTTCATAATTTAAGATTTGCATTGAAGCCGTTGTTGCATAGTTCTCAAAGATTCCTTTTAAATGTTTACGATTAGCCATTGAAGCTCTTGTGAAAACTCAGTTTTCATCTACAAAATTAAATGAGAGATAGTGATCCTTAGCAAATGTCAAGCCCTTAATCTGTTGATTTCTTTATGCTCGAGTCAATAAGTTTGAAAAAGCTTTTGCACATAAGATGAACATATATGAGGAAAGGTGACAACATTGTCTTAGCCTTCTCTCTAAATGGATTAAGCCTTTTGTGACCTCATTAATAATAACTGAATAAAAAACTGTGGTGATGCAGTTCATTATCAAGTTTACCCACTGATTAGAAAAGCCAAGCTTCATCATTGTTTGTTTTAGATATTGTCACTTCCTAGGCCATTCACTTGTCTCTTGGTTTAGTAAGAAACAAAACTCGGTTGCACTTTCAACCACCGAGGCAGAATATATTGCTGCAGGTAGTTGTTGTGCATAAATTCTTTGGATGAAACAAACTCTTAGAGACTATAGTATTAAACTCAATCAAATACCTATCTTGTGTGACAACACTAGTACTATTAATCTATCCAAGAATCCAATTCAACATTCTAGGACTAATCATATAGAAATTAGGCATCACTTCCTTAGAGATCATGTTCAAAAAGGAGATGTTGTAATTAAATTTGTTTCTACTGAAAATCAACTTCTGGATATCTTTACAAAACCTCTTAGTGAAGAGCATTTTATAAAGATAAGACATGAGCTTGGAATGATGAATGTTGCATCTTAAGTTATGATTTGTTGATTAAGTTGATATATTTGTTATTGTATGGATTTATGCTTCACGAATTAAATAGCTTGATATGCTTGTTATTTTATGAATTTATGTTTCATGAATTAAATGGCTTATTGAAAAATTTTGAATCTCAAAATGATTTAAAAATTGATCAAATTTTAAGCTAAAAATAAATTGGTGTGTATAATACAAGTAAAAGAGCTTGCCAATATTCAATAAGAGGCAAACAGATTTCCAAGTCTAAACCGGTATACCACTTTCTGTTAACCGAAAACCTATTTTCTTCTTGATTACTCTCGGGTCAATATTCGGATAACCGAATTTAACTAACCAGTAAGCTGGATTAGCTTTGATTGCTCTCAGGTCAACTTTCGAAAAACCAAATTTAGCAAACCGGAAAGCTGTTTGAGTCATTTTTATCTCTGGACAAAAATCGGTTATCCGATTATTCAATCCGGAAAGCTGGATTTATTAAGCTTCCTCTATGCCTCAAAACCGGACAGCCAGTTCTTCAAATCGGTAAACCGAATTTATTTTAAAAATTTCTAGAAAGTATCCGGTCAACTGGTTTCAGTGTTCAAGGTTCTGGACACTAACCGGTTATTCGGTTAGTGAAATCCAAAAATATGGATTCAAGTAAATAGGTTACTGGAACGTAACCGGATAGCCGGTTAATGATTTCTGGGAAACCGGATTCGCGAGGATTTTTTTTTGTTTCAAAATCGGATAACCGGTTATGTCATCTAGAAGTCCAAAATCATGTTTCTCACTCTCTGCCACACAACCGGATAACTGGTTAGTAACATTTGGCAAGCCGGATTCGTGGGTTTTTAAACTGTTCATCTTCTTTCTCTCTTTCAGTAATCCGGTTAACTCTCTCTCTAAAGCCGCTCTTCCTCTTTCATTTTTCGCTCCAAAATCCATCATTTTTCACTGGTTTTTTATGCAAATCGAACCATAAAACTTGTTCCCAATCCGTTTTTGTGTCCAAAATCACCTTTCAAATCCATTTTCAACCTCAAAATCACTAGATCTGAAATCAAATCTAGGGTTTCAATCGAATTTTATCTCTCTATATTTCTTCCTCCTAAGCGGTTTTTAATCCAAATTGCTTCTCAAAATCTCTTTCAATCCTTATCATCTCCCTTCTCATTGCATCATTTCACTTCAAATCACTCAAAATCACAATGTCAAGCTCGCAGCCGGTTCGAAGAAAAGGCAAAGAACCGGTTCAACCCTCAAACCGGTCACGGCAAGTAGAGGGCACCTCTACTCAATCTAATTTTGAGTTCTCACACTTTCGGAACAACAAACATTTAGCCAAATGGTTTCATCAAAGCTTCAGGACTCGTGAGGTACTCAACACGTTTTATGTTTTACAAACCGATTGGCTTCAAAGTCTTCATATTAGTCATAGAAATTTATTTCAATTATTAGGTGATGTTGGTTGGATTAATGCACTTATGATTGACGAAAATGTTTATCCCGACTTGGTGAAAGTGTTTTACTCGAATATGGATGTTTCCGAGGAGAATAAGACTCGAGTAATCACCAATATCGGAGGAGTTATGATTGATTTTGATGTCTCCCTGTTAAACTCTATCCTAAGATCATTCGATTTTGGTCTAGAAATTTTTTCGCCTAGGAAATCTCCCAAAATTGATAGTTATGTTCATGTTGACTCTGTTCGAAATATTTGTCGGCATAATGATCTTTCTGTTGAAGATTGTACCATTCATTTTCGTACTAAGTGTCTTTGTATTCAAACTTGCATTTTGCTTCGCTTTAAACTTGCATTTTGCTTCGCTTCAAACTTGCATTTCCGTTCTTCCTACCATACCTACCTTGATTACTCGTTCCCTTTCGTATGGTCACTTCATTACCCGAATCCTTAAATATTTTGATGTACCAATTCAAGAACCATCGTTTAAACCATCTAAGGGAATCAGGGATGACGCTATATTTGGCTTAGGTTTTGAGTGGAGAAATGGCACTTGGGAGAAATTCACTGAAAAAAAGTTTACTTTTCTTGCTCTAAGTGATGATCGGCCACTCAACGCTGTGATTCATGCTGATCAACTTCCTGTTTTCTCACTCCCATTTCGGGGCCAGCATAGACGCTGAGATCCTCTCATGATTGCCTCTGCTCCTGATGCCTCTGCATCTACTTCATCACCTCCAGGGCTTCCTACCTCTGAAGAGGTTACTCTTCAGCAGCTTATGGATGAGGTGAGGACATTCTCGGTTGGTAGACTGAGTTTCAACAACAGCAGCAGCTACTTATTCACGGCCAGCGCCTCCTCTTCGAGCACTTCGGCATTCTATATCCATATCCACCTCCTCCACCACCATCCTTATCACCTCAATAGTCTCTTATGCTTGTACTTAGACACATCTACATTTCATTTACTGCTTTATGCTCTTTTATTTTCGTTTTTATGGATGGTGGTTATGACTTTGGATTATGTATTTGTTTTGGATTATATGGATTTGCTTTGATTGCTTATTATGTTCTTTTTTGGTTATTTTTGGACTAATGTGCCTGTATTGAGTTTTTGATGATTGGTAGGGGGAGCTTTTGTTCTTTTTGATGATGAAGGGAGAGATATAATATGAAGCGGAAAATATGAGAAATTTATTTGTTATGAAAAATATTGATATGCATTTATGCAAGGGGAGTCTTTTAAATCTTTTTGAAATTATTTTTTAACCTTGCATTGATTAAAGGGGGAGCTTTTCATAACTAAACCAATTTTCTATAATGTGTTTTTTCATCATAAAAAATGGAGAAATTGTTAGCCTATATGGCTATAAATATTGATTTTGATGATAACAAACCACGTGTGTTGATTAAACAGTTTACTGTACCAGTTACTATAGTAAGCAGCTAACCGGATGTGCTAAGTGGCTAGCTGGATATTGGGCAGAAACTCTCTGAATGAAAAGCGGCTGTTCGAATTTCGTAAGCAGTAATCTAGTTGTTGGACAGCAAGCTATTGGAGCTTAAACGGCTATCCAGATGTCGTAAGCGGCATGTCAGATGTTCTAAAATTTAAATTTTTACCTTAACGGTAACATGCAAGTGGCTAACCGGATACCATAAACTGTAAGCCAGTTATGAGTAAAAAGTGTATAACGGCTAGTTTTTGAACTCCAACTGTATAAACTTAAATCCAATTCATTTTCAAGATCGCTAGCAAGTATAAACAAAAAGCACACAACATATCTTGAACTCTCAATTCACAAATCATTGTTTTTTGAATCATCTTTGATCTTCAACTTGTTCATATACTCTTTAAGAGAGTTTTTGTTGTAATTTTCATTTCTTCATCTAAACTGTAAATGTTTGAGTGTGTGAGACACTTTAATGAAGAGATTGAGAGATAATCTCTTTGTTGTAAAGGTTCATTAACACATTGAAGTCAATTGTAATCATTTTAAGCCTTGGAAGGCTTGGATAGTGAAAACCTCAAGTTTGGATCGCTTTGAAGCGTAGTCGTAGGCGAGGATTGCCGAACCATGTAAAATTTCGTGTGTTTGTTTTTCTTCTCTCTTACTCATTTATTATTGTATTTTTATTGAACTTATTGTTTTCGAATTTATTAAGGCATTAGATTGGATTGTTTGTGTGTTTTGTTAGGATTTTTTTAAACTACCAATTCACCCCCTCTTGGGTTGCACACTTGTATTTCATAATGACCTTTCTAGGTTTGACAGTTTTAAGAATAAGGGCAATGTAGGTATGATTAAGGGTAGATACGTTACCTTTTTTATTGCAGATGTGCAGACAGGTATCAATAACACCAATTCTGGCTGTCCGCTAGTGTTGTTAGAAAAAGCAGCAGACAAGCCATCTAAGCCTAGAGCTTTTGTTGGGCACATCTGAGACAAAGCATCCACAATCTCCTCTGTTGTAAATGGTTCCTCCAGTTGAGTGATCATCTCTAAAATCACCTTTGGTAGCATTTTTTTAAGACATTTTAAATCTATCACTGGCTTAGACTAGAAGTTGTGAACAAATTATGGAAGTACTCACAAAACTCCTTTTCTATTTCATCTCGATTATCTATCCATTGTCTTTAATGATCATCAATCCCCAAATTTTGTTTTTCCTTTTTCAAGCAGAAGTTTTATCATGGAAAAACTTAGTATTTTTGTCCCTTTCTCTTAGGCAATCAGCCCTTGACCTTTGTTTCCAGTATATCTCTTTATATATCAACATGTTGTTAATTTATACCCTATCTATATCATGAGCATTACACTGCTTTACATACTTAAGCTACTCAATTAGCTTGTTTTGCTTCCTTTCTCTATCCTCAAATTCAGAATTGCTCAAAATTTAAGTTTAGCTAAAGAGCCTTTAGCTAATTTTTGAAATTGCTATACTAGATTTTCCCCTGTTCTCCCCTCAAATTTTGCCCATTCATCTTTTACAATGTTCTTGCAAGCTTTATATGAACTCCACATGTCTTCATAATGGTCTCAACTGAGAGATTTTTTCACGTAGCTTCTCTCTTTACACCTTTCTTACACCTCTATTAGGATTGGGCAATAATATGAGATCGTATTCACTAAGTTTGCTACTGTTAATTCCTGAAAGTCATCACTCAAATTTTTGTTGTATAAGAACTTGTCCAATCTTTCTTTGATGTAATTGGGGTCGTATCTTCTATTTGACCACGTAAATAGGTAACTATTATAGCCCATATCAATCAAATTGCATGTCTAAACAACTTCTCTAAACTTAGCGACTATATTTAAATTTCTATCACTGCCCTCTAATTTCTCATGTAAATGCATCACTTCATTAAAATCTCCAAAGCAACACGAAAGATAAGAGAAGATACCTATCAACCTCTCCAACAATATCCAAGTGTGATGTTTCTGATTGGTTTTAAGATGGCCATATGCCTCTATGCATCTCCACACCTTGCCACTGTCATTGTGTGCCACTGCATCAATGTGGTGACAACTCTAAGATTTTATCTCAACATTTACCTCTGAACTCCAAAACAAGGTCAATCCTCCTCCCATTTTATTTTTGCCACTTACAAATCAATACTCAAAATTATATTTTCTACATTATTAAAGAAACCTTCCTAGCCAATATTTTTGTTTCATAGCAAAATATATATATATATATATATATATATATATATATATATATATATATATATATATATATATATATATATATATTTGGCTTGTGCAAGTGGAGAATTTTCTTAATGACTAAGTGCGTTCGAGGCTTCCTTAGACTTTGAACGTTCTAGTTTAGGATCTTCATGGCTGCCGGCGGGGCTAGCTCACAGTTCACGCTAATTTATCTTCTACTATTTCTTTCGAATCCATCACCGCATCATGCTCAATATCAACTAATTTCATATGGAGTTTTGCTTTAGGAGAGTTGGGAAAGCTCTCATTATTAAATTGCTTTAAAAGGTTAAAAACTCTTCTTCTTTTGCTTTTAGGGCTATGCCACATCTGCTCATTGTTTGGTTTTTCTCCTACTTTTTGGTTTTAGGTTGGGTTTTAACTTTGTTTGGCCCTTATCCATTTCTTCTTCATTTGACTTAGAATGATCCTCATCCAAATTTGTTGAGTGATCTTATAAGGTTACAGTTTCCTTACAATTTTCATTTCCTACTTATAGGGTCTTGTTTCTAGAGCAGCTATCATTGCCGGCCACTTTACCCTACACCTTGCCACCGTCTTTGCCCATACTCTAACTTTCTACTTGCAGGTTTTCAGTCTGGTCCTTGTCCAACATAAGTGGTTCTCCTTCAACAACAGGCTCCTAGCTTGTGACCACTAGTTCAACATTATTTCTCATCTCATTGCCAAGCAAGCTTGAATGTAATCTTTGAGGGATAATCGAATTTTTTTGGACTTGATGTGGTTTTGGATTTTGGTTATTGAATCACTTTCTTTGGGGATTTGTTCACCAATTCATTTCTCTTTTATTTGATTTTAATTCACCCTTTCTGATTGTGAAATTACTCTCATCCATTTGCCATAAGGTAGCTTCTCTTTTGGTTGGCCCTTATATTTCAGACATTCCCTGTACTAGTGACCAATATGTGCACAGCAAAAAAAAAATCTTGTAATTTTTCATATAATATTGGCAGTGGAATTTTGACTTCATTTATTTATACAAAGACTATCTTTTTTAATAGTTGTGTTATATTTATGGATATCTTGACTCAAGTGAGTTGGCCTATACACTCCCCTGCATTATCTATTTTAATTTCCTCCAGTCAATTTTTTTCCCCAAATCTTGAATGGCATCTCTGTTTATGCACATGATGGGTAAATTGTAAATCTTTACCTAGAATGATGTGTATTCGAAGGATTGTTCCTTTATATCACAAATACCACTTGGTTCAAATAACATTAACAAGGCTCGATCAAAGTGCCATGGTGATACAGCGGAAGTTTAATGTTCAAAATATTCCGTTGATTCTAGAGAATACCAGAATAAAAGAATAACTAAATTCACGTTGATTCAAAAGAATGCTGTGAATTTATGGGTCAAGACTCATTGATTCTGCAGAATACCGAGAATTAACTGAACTCAAATACTCACAAAGAGATTTGAAAATTGAAAATATTATTGAAATTGAACATGCCTTCAAAGGCTACAAGAGTGAGCTATTTAAAATAATAGTAATTATCCTAAATCACGAAGGAAAACAAAATTCTAAATTGAAAAGGAAACAAAATCTCCAAATTGAAAGGAAATTAAAGTCCTAAACCTTAATTAATTAATTAGGAAACATATCCTAGTATAATATATATTCTTAATCTGCATCATTCCCCCCAGGATAGAGAGAATTCGCCGTCGAATTCAAATTATCAGCAACAACATCTTTGTCATGATAAACTTTATAAGGAATAAGATGCTTGACATTGAACACATCGGCTGTGCGGATATCACTAGGAAGCTTCAGTCTGTATGCATTAGGATTTATCTTCTTGATAATTTATAAAGGTCCGATTTTTCTAGCAAAAAGCTTGTTGTACTCTCCAACTGAAAACCTATCTTTGGTTAAGACAGCCCAAATAAAATCTCCCACTTGAAATTCTAAAGTTCGACGCTTTTTGTCTACCATAATTTTATAACCTTCGGTAGTCTGTTTCAAAGACTCTTGTGTAGTTTCATGAATCTTCTTAAGCTGCTCAATAAAGTCTTCTGCCTTGCTGCTTTTGTGAACTAAATCTGGAACTGGAGCCAAGTCGATGGGAACTCGTGGATTATATTCGTAATTAACCTGAAAAGGGCTTAAACCAGTACTACGCTTAACTGCACAGTTATAGCAAACTCGACTTGATATAACTTTTGATCTCACGTCTTCATGTTATCGCCAACTAGACTACGTAGATGGTTTCCTAAAGAGCGGTTGACAAATTCGGTTTGACCATCTATTTGTGGGTGATAAGCACTACTAAAATTCAGGCTAGTGTTAGTCAACTTCCATAATGTCTTCCAAAAATGGCTAAGAAATCGTATATCCCGATCAAATACTATAGAACTCGGTAAGCCATGCAATCTATAGACTTCTTGAAGAATAGACGAGCAACAATCAAAGCGTCTGTAGTCTTCTTGCAAGCAATAAAGTGCGCCATTTTTTAGAATCGATCAACAACAACAAAGATTGAATCCACACCCCTCTAAGTGCATGCTAATCCCAAAACAAAATCCATTCTAATATCAGCCCAAGGTTGTGTTGGAATTGGCAGCGGCATATATAACCCAGTATTAGTTGCAGCACCCTTGGAAACTTGACAAATGCGACAAGTCTCGACATAGTGATAGACATCCCGCCTTATAGTAGGCCAAAAACAAGTGTTGACTATTAGAGCTAGAGTATTATCACGACCCATGTGCCATTCGTTATGTAACTCTGTAATGATTTTCAATCTCAAACTTGAATCAGGAACAAATAACTGATTACTCTTGAAAAGGAATTCGTTATGTAAATGATAATCTGAGCGAAATCCTGCAGCAACATCTTCTAATATAGGAGTAAAGAAAGGATCAGAAGCATATAACTCTCGAAATGTGTCAAATCCGAGAACTTGATTATGCATCTATGCCAATAAAGAAGTTCGTCGACGAAGTGCATTTACTACCCGGTTGGATTCGCCAGAAGTATGCTTCACCACAAAAGTAAACTGCTAAAGGAATGTTGTCCACGTGGCATGTCTATAAGAGAGCTTGTCTTGACTATTGAGGTACTTTAACGCGGCATGGTCAGTGTATAAAACAAAGTCTCTATGAATTAAATAATGTCGCCAATGTTTTAATGCTTGGATTACTGTGTAAAGCTCCACGTCATAAGTGTTGTAGCGTGTCTTTGCTTTATTCAACTTCTCACTGAAATAAGCTATAGGCTTACCCTGTTGCCTAAGAACAGCTCCAATGCCTACCTTGGAAGCATCACAATATACCTCAAAAGTGAGCGAAAAATCTGGTAGGGCAAGTACTGAGGTAGTAATCAACTTTTCTTTGATGATCTTGAATGCATTAGCGATTGCCTCTGTCTAAGAGAATTGTCCTCCTTTCATACAATTCGTGATTGGTGCCATAATAGTACTGAAATGAAGAATGAATCGCCTGTAAAAAGAGGCCAATCCATAGAAACTTCTGGTGGCGGATAAAGTAGTTGGTTGAGGCCAATCTCGAATAGCATCCACTTTTGATTAGTCAACAGAAATACCATCCTTTGACACCACATATCCCAAAAATAATACTTTCTCTGTCAAGAAAATACACTTGTTTACTGCTGTGTATAAACTTGTTGCTCTTAAGGCTGAAAGCACTTCTCTCAAATATTGTAGATGTAACTCTTGACTGGTGCTATATATAAGTATATCATCAAAGTATACAACCATGAACTTTCCCATGAAAGGGCGAAGAACTTGATTTATAACTTACATAAGAGTACTCGGAGAATTGGATAAGCCAAATGGCATTACCAAGCACTCGTATAACCCTTCGCGAGTTTTAAATGCTGTTTTCCTTCATCCCCAGGCCGTATTCGAATTTGATGGTAGCCACTTTTCAAATCAAGTTTGGTAAAAACTACTGCTCTACTAAGTTGATCTAACAAGTCATCTAATCGAGGGATTAGAAAATGATATTGAACTGTAATTTTATTGATAGCTCGACTGTCTACGCACATCCTCCAATAACCATCCTTCTTTGGAGTCAACAAAGCAGGGACTACACAGAGACTAAGACTTTCATGAATAAATCTCTTTTCTATTAACTCTTCCACTTGGCGCTTTAATTCCTCATGTTCTGTAGGACTCATACAATAATGAGATCGATTTAGTAATGTAGAGCCTGGTACTAAATCAATTTGCTGTTGTATATTCCGAAGAGGCGGTAAACCATGTGGTAGCTCATTAGGGAACGAATCTTGAAATTCTTCTAGAATATGTGTCACAGCTTCAGGAATCTTCGAATCACCATTACTCTCCTTTTCCAATAAAATGTAGACTCTCTTTGTCCTTACTACAACATCTATAAATTGCTTCTTACTTAACAAATAATTACTCAAGTCTTGCTTGAGAGTAAGCTCCTTGTTAGGTAGAAGAACGATCTTAGTATTATTAAACATAAAGCTGTAAGTGTTTCTCTTCCCATCATTCGATCATATTGCCAAGGTCTACCTAGTAATAGATGACAAGCATTCATAGACACAACATCACACCAAATTTTGTCTTTATAGATTGAACCAATGGATAGGGAAACTAAGTAACGTTTCGATACTATCACTTGATTTCTTTTCTTCAGCCATGTGAGCTTGTATGGAGTTTGATGACGTTTTGTCCTCAAATTCAGCTTCGTTACGGCTTCTTCTAAAATGACATTCTCACAACTGCCTGAGTCTATGACCATACGGCATACTTTATCCCCAATTGTGCAAGTAGTTTGAAAAATATTTTGTCGTAACCACTTGTCTTTGTCTTGACCTTTAGGAGTGAAGAATGTGCGGTTTACGATCAACATTGGTCTGCTATCACCATGTTCTTCAATAGATTGAGCGCTACCACTACTATCAAAAGTTGGCTCTTCAGCAAACTCTTCATTTTATTCCTCCTGTTAGTATTCACTTTCCTCTGTGCCTACGAATAAACCTTTACCATATTTTCCTCTTTTTTTACATTCTGTCATTCGATGTGCACTTTTTCCGCAATTAAAACAGCACAATCTCGAACCTGAGGATTGAGTTTTGCTGCTTTGACCGATTTCACTAGGCTTACTAGCTTTATTTGGCGGATTTTGAGGAGTGAAATTATGGAATTGGGAAGTCGAGTTTGAATTATCACGAACAACACTCCGAGGACCCCGAAAGCTTGAGTCATTAGTACGTCGACTAAATTGCTTCTCCAACTGCAAGGCTTGTTGGTGTGCTTCTGAGATAGAGTATGAGTCAAGTAAATTTAATTGGTCTTGAAACTGAGATCGTAGGCCTCCAATGTAGTGGGAAACCTGCTGTTCTTCTGTCTTTGTCAAGTCATTGCGTGCTACCAACCAATGGAATTCTGTGGTGTAATCATCCACTGATCGATTACCTTGCCTTAAATTCTGTAGCTGCTGGTATAACAGCTTGACGTAATTATAAGGCAAGAATGCTCCACGCAAGTGCTTCTTCAACTTTTCCCAAGAATCAATCTTCTTTTTGCCTTGTCTAATCCTTGTGAGCTTAGTTTGTTGCCACCAAGCTGCTGCTCTTCCATGAAATCGAGTTGCAGCAAGCGAAACTAGTTTATTTTCAGGAACTTCCTTATATTCAAAAACTTTCTTAATAGCATTAATCCAATCCAATAATTCTTTAGGTCGACCACTTCCTTAGAATTCGGGGATGTCAATTCTTAACCCAGATTCCCATATTCTGTCATTAGTAAACTCAATTCTAGGCCGACGCCTAGAGAATGGGTTAGCAAAGCTTTCACTTGATTTATCTTCATGTTCTGGAGTACGATGGTGTTCGTCAAGTAACTCTACCATTCATGCCATTTGTGCAGCTAACATATCAATTCTGGTCGTCATGCTAGCTAGAGCTTCATCTTTAGAAACATTATCTTGATTGTAAGTTGCAGCATCAGCATCACGAGCTTTTCTTGGAGGCATTTTCCAAATTCGAGTTTAAAAAGGTAGTGGGGATAAACTGAAAATTAAATAAAAGTTTGGGCTGAAACTGTAATTAAGTAAAAGTTTTAGATTTCCGGTGACGGTGGTCGGAAATCAAGCAAGGATGGGTGGATTTGAAAGATTTTGGGTTGATAAGTATGGTGGTGGTGATGGTTTGTCTGAAACGTTGGTGTTTTGGCCAGAATTTGGAGACAAAGGCGGCGATTTTGTTGTTAGCTTGGTTTCCAGCGATCAGTGTGTCGATCGGTGGTGGGGATAGGTGAGAGAGGTTCAACTGTTTGAGAGGAATGGATTGATGGTGGTGCTTCTGACCACATCGCGATGGAAATTGGTGAACGGAGGTGCCAGTGATCGCAACTGTTTTGGCTTTTTTCCAGCGATCTGTCGTTAATCGACGGTGGAAGATGCTTAGGGTTTGATGGCCGGCAATTTATGATCCGATTGGTGGTGGTTATGTCCGGATCGGTGATGAAAAACTAAAGCCAGCAGCCTTAGACGATGGCCGCAGGCTGAAGCTTTTGCTTCTATTTCGGTTTTTTTTTTAAACTAAACAAAAAAAAGGAAAGGTTTGGCGGTAGATGGAATTAGATTGGTGATACTAGATTTTAGCTTTGATACCAAGCTGACGCAGCGGAAGTTTAATGTTCAAAATATTCCGTTGATTCTAGAGAATATCAGAATAAAAGAACAATTAAATTCACGTTGATTCAAAAGAATGCCGCGAATTTAGGGGTTAAGACTCGTTGATTCTGTAGAATACTGAGAATTAACTAAACTCAAATACTCACAAAGAGATTTAAAAATTAAAAATATTATTGAAATTGAACATGCCTTCAAAGGTTACAAGAGGGAGCTATTTATAATAATAGTAATTATCCTAAATCATGAAGGAAAACAAAATTCTAAATTGAAAAGGAAACAAAATCTCTAAATTAGAAAGGAAATTAAAGTCCTAAACCTTAATTAATTAGGAAACATATCCTAGTATAATATAGATTCTTAATCTGCATCACATGGCCCCCCATCAGTACTCTTTTCTTCTTCTCCACTAAGCTAAACTTGAATAAAAATATATTGTCCCCCATGCTTTCAATCTTAACTTCCTTAACTGTTCTCCAAGGTTGTTGCATAGCTATTTTTAAACCTTTTTTATTTATCCCTCTCATGAGTAAAATTTTCTCTACCAAATAGTTTGCAGCAGTTCTTTCTCATTTTTTCTTCATTCTTCCCATGAATGTTACTATATCATCATTTTCTTCTTTTAAAGCGATTGCTTGACACTTTCTGATTAATTCCTCTGCGTTCATGTTTAAAGCTGAATGATTGTCTTTCAGTAATAGCAGCTTATCACCAAACCTTCTAAAGCTATAGTTAATAGCAGCCTGAAAAGTGAGCGCTTCACCCTCTTTAGCCTAAATCTTTAAAGAAATAAGTGAATAGATAGGCAAAAGAAAGATGTAAGAAAAAGGAAAAAGAAAAACACCTAATCAAGGGGTGACTAAAGTTAAGCCATGGCGGCTTCACACAAATTTCATTCAAGTACTTTTTTCAATGAAAAAATCATTGTAGAAGAAAGGCCCTACCTTTTGAACGTGTTCTTTGATGACCATATAGGTTTTTAAAGAAGTAACTTACCCACCAGATTTCAGGAGAGTAATAGAAAATTGGAAACAACAATTATAATTGTTGATACAGGAATTTTCTTGCACTAGCAGAAGGGCCAAATCACTAAGTTGACCTAGACCTGCATACAATCACCTAAGGGACCTCGACCTTGGGCGATAAACCAAAGATGAAAAGCATAGGTATCAGCTTTTTTGTTTGATCTAATAAGTAAAATGAACGGTATTCCAAAATGAAAATAAAAAAATAAAATTTACATTGATTCTAAGAAAACCCACAAATCTATGGTCTTATATGGTCTTAGGACTATAATCCCACAGAATACTAAGATATAACAGAAGCTCAAAACTACTTAGGGTGCGTTTGGGAGTGGGGTGCTATAAGTTTTAAGTCAAAACTGTTGTAAAGTAAAAGTCATAGCTGTAAAGTAGAACTAAGATAAAATGGTTGCTGAGCTGTCAAAACCCAACTATAAGATGTTACCAAACACCTTGGCAATTGGGTTTTGATAGTTCAGTTGCCACACATTATTCTCAAATACACTTTTAGAATATGAAACTAAAATTCAATAATAATCAACACTGATTAAAAGTTACAAAGACACATATTTACAATGACCTATACCTAAGATCCTTGACTAAAATAGAATTACAACTTAAATAAGAATTAAACTATATACGAAAGGAAAAATTAATTAATACAAAATCTAATTTAAATAAAATAATCTTAAACTTATAAAATTAAATCCAATTAGGTTTTCTTGCTCTTCATCGCTTTTCCAAATCCTATATTTTTATATCTATATCAATAAATTAAGTTGTATATTAAAATATAGTTTCAAGGACCATAAGGCAACGTGGGCAATATCCCGAGAGTCCCAAAATATATATATGTTTTCACAGGATTTTTATTACCAATTTCAACCAATTAGTGGTTCTCACCAAATCTAGCTCAATCTGATTCAAGCAAATAAATTTATATTTAAGGAAAGATTTGACTAATAAAGGTTTAAGAGTATTTTTTTAATGTTTAGGACAAGTGGTGTAGCTTAGGTCAGTGGTGGACCCAAAAATTGTTTCTAAGAGGGGCTTAGTGCAAACGTACAATACAATTGAAAAAAAAATAACCAAAAATAATAAGTGCCAAATTATTGAACTCTTGTATTAATGATTTTCAACACATTAATGACTATCCTCTACACTTTTTAAGTTTTTAAAAAGGTTACATACAATAATAACTTCATTTTCCACTTAATTAACAATTTGAAATTTTGTTGTTTTCAAGCAATGACTTAAATTAATATAATTATTTGAGGCAAACATAAAACTTCCCACTAAAAGTAAGAAATTTAATTCAACAAATAACTCCAACTCAACTTAACCTATTTAATTCATATAAGAAAACCTTAATAGTTTCTTTATTTTTGATCTAAACATGAGAAAGAGACCATGCAAATATATTTTTTAAAATTAAAAAGCTAAAAACCCGGTCACTTTTGGCTTGATATTTTTGAAAATTTAAAACTATGAGATGAACAATTATGTCAATCAATTAAATCATGTCTTGGGGCATCAATTTCAGACCCTAAACACATACAACAAACTAAAAAATAGGCCAAACATACAATATATTTAAAAAGAAAATTTGTAAGTCTAGAAAGGAATTTAAAACTTTTAAATGGACTAACTACATAGTGATGATATGCGGCCCCCTTATTTTATCTCATCACCGTCCACTTTTAAATTTATCTCAATTATTCCCTAAATTGTCCTTATAAAAAAATCATTATTATTGTTATAGTTTCTTTTCTCTCACAAACATCACCACCAACCCTTCTACCAATCTTCATTACCAATTCGCCATTGCCACCAAGAAAAAATAATTAAAAAACAGAACATAATATTGCACTCAAAGAGATGAAAGGATGTTAATTTATGAATACCTGCCCAACAAAAGCCTGAACGACTTTATTTTTGGTTTTCTCTACACTGAACGTTTTTCTGAATCAAATTTATCCTTAGATGTTAAAAAAATATTTAAATCCACAAAATGCACAATTATAATAACCCACGATCCAAAGTCTATAAGTTAAGTTCGAAAATTCAAAGCTGGCCAATGTCATTGTCCTAACTTCTAAGTTGCCTTGCATTTAGATTGTGCTAAGTTGAAGTTCTTCCATGACTTTTGTGGACAATCAAAATGACTACAAACATCTAATTGAATTTAAATAGTCTCAATGCAAAGTAAAATATTCACAGGAATAAATTAATCTTTAGAAAGCAATGTACAAGTGTGCAACTTTGTCAAAAATATTGAGTTTTACAACTTTAATTGACGGTAATGAGGAAAATAGGTGGTGATGTTTTAGATAAGAGAGAGAATGTAGATGAGAGAGGAAATAAAATAATTTTTTAAAAATTTTTCATAAGAGTAAATTTGAAAATAAATGAGGTTAATTGAAAAGTAGGAGCAGATGAGATCAAGGGAGTCAAATATCATCACTCCTAACTATTATTTGTTTAAAAAAACTTTAAAACCCCATAAACAGCTTCAGCCCTTTTTGGGCTTATGCTAGATCCGTCCATGGCTTAGGTAACGTGTACAGTAAAATGAGGTGGTTATATGAGGGGAATAGTGTAAAAAGCTTAATGGAACTCTTGGGAGTGATTGATGTGGGGAGCTTAAGAGAGCTCGGGGATAATTCTAGTGAGTTTGGATTATGGGATAGCTCAGGTGAACTCATAGATAAAATACAATTTGAAAAACAAAATCATCATAATAAGTGAAAATAAATGGGAACAATAAAAAAAAAATTTACAAGGTTTGCCATTTAGCCAACATCTTTGGAAGTAACTTATCTCCAATCTATTATGTATATAAAGTATTATATAATTCTCTTTAGGATCTAAATAAAATCTTACTAAAGATTTTTTATAGTGAATAATAACATGAGAAGGAATAAGAGTTTAGTGGAGATAAGATAATTCTCTAAGAGAAAAATAAGGTAAAAGTTCTTTAAGAAGGTGAAGCAGTCAAGATCTTCCATGAAGTTCTTAGAAATGGAGAAATCTTAACAAATAAAAATAGTGGAAGAAAAAAATGAAGCAGCCCAAAAGTTTCCAAAGAGGAAGGGTGAACCAAAAAAGAGATTCCATTTTATGTGCCTTTCCGTGAATATATATAGGTTGGGTGCCTTATGAACACTTTTGTCTTTTCTGCCATATGACCCCTCTTTACTGAGTGGCCCCTCTTTACTGCATGGATCCCTTTTAGATAGCGATATTCTAGGGATTTTAGTCAAATGAGCATTTGCACCGTTGTCCACATGGCGCTTATTGACTAGGCAGCCGTGTGCCTCTGTGAATGTAGTTATAGAGATGGCGTGGTGTCTTCTGCTGACTAGATACTCTACAGATATGATTTCCTATTGAATATTTATTCTCATGATAAAATAAGAACTTTTACTCATTGATGCTCACGCTTAGAATGCACATGTGAGACCTAAATATCTCTTATTTTATTTAATTTTTGCCCTTATAAGTGGCTAAATTTATGCTTCCCTCATGGTTGATTAGCTCATGTGGGCTTATTCTTTATTATCCCTTGTCGTGTGTCAGCTTACTACTGGCACACAAATAACCTTTTAAATCTACTCCAACAACGGGTCAGTTTGAGATTGTGAAAGCTGATGAAATAAGTTATTTGTACTATGCAGATGAAATAAGCTGTTGATTAAAAAAATTACTTAGTGTTTGATAAACTATGCTGTTGCGGTTGCTGTAAATTTGAAAAATAAAGTATATGCATTAGTAAATTTTATTACGAAAGTGTTGTTGTATTATATAATGACTAAAATGGACATATGTTTTAATTTTTTTATTTTATGTTTAATAAATTGTTTAGACATATTTTTTCTTAAATATGAAAAATTAATTAAAAAAACTCAATTAAGAAAAATCTGAAGAACTTTATAATTTATTACATAAAATATGATAAAAAATTATACTTTTACATAATCTAAATAAAATAAAAAGTAATATGTATTACATTCACAATAAATTTTTTGCAATAAAATTGTGGCAGTAATATAATATCTAATGATTTATATATTAGGGTTTATGGATAAGTACAATATAATTATCTTTTTATCAAAATACTAAAGGTATAATAGGTATTTTAAAAAAGCGTAATGGCTTATTGAATAAGCTGCTTATAAAAAGCAACCCTATATTTACTTTTAAAAGTTGCTGACGCAATGGAGAAAATTATGAAATAAGCTGTTTTTACAAAATTTACCAAACACTATTTTTATCAAAACTTATAAGATAAACAATTTATTGAGTTCCAACCTTAATCCCAAACGGAGTCAACATATAATGAACATTCAATATGACAAATATTACAAAATATTTCAAGAGTCAACGCCGCATCCAAAAATACAAAAAAATACAGAGTAACAATCTATTCAAACACAATCGTTAGATAGGCACCACATTTTTGGTTAATATGTACTAGTTTTCTACATGGAAGAGCGTGGTAAATAGATTATCAGTTTCCGTTTGACCAAAATCACTAGACAAACTACTCTGAAGGATATTTCTCCAGTAGCAGACAATCCCAACAATTCTCTACTGCCAAATGCAGAATATTTAATCATCATGATGCACTATAAATAGAAAAACAATCTATGAAATAGATGATATGTCTTTTGGTTAGGGACAGAAGTCCGGACATAAACTTCAAAATATAAAAACATGCAAAAGCACCTAAGTAATGGTTAACATTCAGCATGGGCATCTTTAAGCACTCAGAGCCAGAGAATCAATTGAAGAGAGCTTGAATTTGTGAATTTTGGTAGAATTTTCTGGCCGAAACAGAATCTCAATATTTGATCTTACAGTTAACTTCTTCCACTCAGAAGCCGATGCGCCTTGTTCTCGAAAGTCACGATGAGAGTACAGAACAGTGAGTGTTGAAGGGGCTGTAATTGTCATAAACAGTTTGATAATGGATAATCAGAAAATCAGAAGACAAGATATAAGTTATTTACATATTCTTTGCAGATAAGCACACTACGAAAGTATAATAATAGTATGGCAGCGAATCGCTTTCCAGTGAAAGAGAATCCCAAGTCTGCTCCCATGCCAAATCCACAGCAATGTCAATAATCATGACAACTATGAACTTAAAGACTACCTGTAAGGTAGTTCTTCCTATTCACATTTTCTCTCACTTCTCACCAGCTAGATGGGCATATGAACAATGCACAAACGATGGCCAATTGAAGACCCATATGATGGTAATGACATAATACAAAATGCAATAAAACCTCTACGCAGAAATTCAGTTAAGAACTTTTGTTTTACATAAAAGTACTAGCATAGAAAGATTATACCTGTTCAAGAGCATCCAGCAAAACATGGCCAATTAGTTAAAAGTACAAGCTCATAATTTATAAGAATATATGATCTTATGGATTAACTGCCCAAACCTCCCAATACTTAGCCACTTGCAAGTTTACATTTTAGTGTCGAACAAAGCAATCAGAAAAAGAAAAATGCCCTATATGCTAGAGAGATTGGAAGATCCAAACATACTCAGCATTAGGATGAACAGGCAACTAACTTTCGATCTTTCAATACAACTCAAAACAGAAGTATCTTCCTGATCCCCTTTAAATTCCAGAAATTCACCCAAGACAAATTTGTTGCCCTCAAGCTGTAACCTGCAAAAAAATAGAAAAGAAAACTTTCATGTTTTCTTTCCAAATGACAACCTTAATCAATCATCTGAGAACATCATCACATATACAGCTAAAAACTTGGACTAATGGGACAATCGGAAGGCCAACTTAAGCCGAAGATGAAGATCAACATAATGAATTGAATATGGTTCTTAAACTAATCAATTCCAACTTTAACTGATTTTTTTTGACATGAGGTAAATCTGAAGTTTCTTGACATGAGGTAGGTAGAGGCATAAGGTGCCATCAAGAGGCTAAACTTGGGGGTTGTAGAATGCTCGAGCAATTAACAGTGGAACAGATAATGCTTGCCAAATTTAAAAGAGCAACAAGCTTTTACCACAGAAAAGCGATTATAAATTGCCTAGTTCACCAAACAAAATAGCTTTTGTCATTCAATTCTAAAATGGGGGTCATAAATCAATATTATATACAAAGGAAATAAAAAAAGAAAAGTCAAAAGATTTATGACTTGTTGAACAACCTGCTATAACATGCAATCTCAGAACTGCAACAATAAGTTACTCAAATTCTGCAATATAGGGCCACTTTTAAATATGAACGCAGAATGGAAAATTCCAAAACAAATTCATATCCCCCAAAAAAAAATGCACATATGTCCAAACAGCAGCTATCTCAAAAAACCTACATCCTGCTTATTCCCCCCCAAAAAAAAAAATCAAAAGAGAAGAAAAAGACAAAAAGAAAATAGGCAGCGTACATTCTCATAAACCCATGTCTCGAACTGTGTTTCTAACACCAGCGCACTATTTCCACAATTTTGAAGCCAATTGTGAACCAGTTTTGGTGCAACATCATTGCTAGACTTCCAATACCTGATATTGGCCACTTACTCAGCTTAAGCTTTTGGGTTAAGCGTTTTTTAACATGGAACCAAAGCTAAGGTCTGGTTTTCATGCCCCAAAATTTTATACGCTTTTGTCTCCATTAATTTCCTAGTAATTTCATGGAATTTTTTATTATTATTAGAAAAGGATCCACATCAATATATCTTGATTTCATCCAATCTCACAGGATCCATGATACACGAGAAAGGACGCGTTAGACCTTAAATACTACTTACTATTGGGACCTTGCATTTTAGATTAAAACTACTTGCTGAAGTGCTTTCATAATACTATAATAGCAGTCTCCCAGAAGAACAAACATAAAAAACACTTCCATTTAAAACTATCTTTGTTGTATCTTCAATTAGTATCTTCAAAAATAGTTATGCATTTCTTACTTCATACCATCCTACAATCCTTACTAGTTACCATTCTCATTCACAGATGAAGATACCACAATAATACATCTTATGCAGGCAATTCAACAGTGTTTCAACTCGCAAGTTTAGCTGTCTAGTCAGTCTAGATGTCTCATCAAAATGCAAACAGACAAAATAGAAAAATAGGGGGACAAATTAAATGATCTTTGGAGATTTTGAGGCACAAATGGAAGCATACCTATCCCACATTGGAGCGGTCTGAAGAATAAAGTTGAGTTTGGGATGATCTGGCTTCAGTTGTGTCAATTGGTCATAGGTAATGACCTCCGGCAGGTTTAAAGAAATGGGGCTACAACCCAAAATTATGAAATAAAATTATAAGTTCCATAAGAAGACTACACCAACTAATTTAACACCATATAGCACATTTGCAGCACATCTGTGAATTCGATTCC
Source organism: Atalantia buxifolia (assembly GCA_030444775.1). Classification (NCBI taxonomy): domain Eukaryota; kingdom Viridiplantae; phylum Streptophyta; class Magnoliopsida; order Sapindales; family Rutaceae; genus Atalantia; species Atalantia buxifolia. The sequence goes on from CM059837.1 coordinate 13,042,808, forward strand.
AAATTCAAGCTCCAATTTCTCAAAAAATTATTTCAATTGTCATAGACAATATCATTCATATCTAACTGCAGTCTAATATTTGAAAATGAGAAGTTAGGAATTAAATGAATGGTATCCTCATCACAAGATATATATGCTTAAAAGCAGGGTAATAATCCTCTAGGTCAACCAAATCATTAAGAAAATTTCTAACCCCAAAAGTCAGTCCTCAAATATTGCTGCCAAACATGGCACATTGTGCCCAAATCATAGAAGCACTAATCATATGGCAAATAGATATGAATTTAACACTTAAAAACAAAAATATGAATATGACGCTTAAAAAAATAAATGACATTACATGCCTAGCAACAATATAAATATGTTAACGCACACCATAATTTTGGATTAGGAAGTATCACTTTCCAAGATAAACATCTTTCTCCTGCAGTAATTCCCCTTTGTTCAAGATATGATTCAAGAATTGAAGCTTGATTTTTAACTTTGTCCACCTGAAACAGAGAGATTCAAAGGAACAATTCATATAAGCAATCAGACATATTTCTTTTCTTAATTCTTAATTTCTTACTTTCATATAAAACTGCAACAAGTGAAAATAGGGACCCCCAGCAACAAAAACAGCATAGGCAATATCTATGAAAAGCCTGCAAAAAATTGTGTGAAATAATGAAAAACGATGGAGTCCCATGATTCCATACCATAGGATAGTTGTTTTAGATAAAAACACAGTTGTTATAGGTAAAAACATCAGGAACCACTTAGTTCATAGCTATATAACCTGTGACAAGAACACAAATAATTCATTTAGACCATTAATATCAACAAAATATGACAATTTGGTCCAATGGTTATTACTGCACACATTTCACAGAAAAATTGGACTTTGGAGACAGCCATTAAGTTGGATACAAGATTTTTTAGTTAGTAGTTGAATTTTATGGAAACTGTTGGCAAAAACCATCCTAGAAACAATGCTTAGTCGGTAACAAAGAAACAGACACTTTTAACTATAACTAACCGGATTAGGGTGAACTGCTTGACCCATGGAAACCCAGCTGCCATCATTATTGATTGATAAAAGCCCAGAAAAATTCTTGACAGATATCACCACTGCCTCCCTGTAATTATACACTTTGCTGTTATCACATACATATGACCCTCTATCACAAATTTTCACAATTGAAAAGAATGTTGAAAGAAAAGAGAAGAAGAACTAAACCCATGAACATAAACACAAACACAATGTAAGACGGATTAGAACTCGTGGTCAATTTGACTCTAACATCATGTTAAGCTATCATTAAAAGCTAATTAACATGGCAGGTGAATGCCCATTGATAGTAATTAAGCTCTTAACATATGTAACCAACCCAAACAAGTCAGAAATAATTACAGTGGGAGCAAGGTCAGAGCTAGTATATTAGTTCAGAAAATCTGCTAAGAGACTTGTACCATTGAGCCCCCTTGAGTTTTGCTATAAAAAGCACTAGTGCCCCTAAGCCTATATCTTGATCCGCCAGTGCATTCATTTTACATTAACCCAGACGAAAAAAAAAATAGAACATTTACCCATTCTTGACAAGAACTATATCAATATTCTGCAGAGAACGTGTTTCAGGATCAGGAATTCGGAGCCCCACATATGCTGTTCCTCCACAAAGCTCTTCAAGTCTACAAATTTGTCATACGTAATGATATGATAAATTTTTTTTAATAATAATAATAATAATAATAATAATAATAATCAGACTCTAATAATAAGATCAAAAACTATAACCCATATGACTTAAAATGTTACCTATCAGCAACTGAGACTATAACAGTATAATCAGAGGTCTCTGCGTCCGAAACGACGTCATCGTCGTCAATCCGCTTGAAGATTTTGTAAATGACCAAACCGCAGAGAACCCCCACACATAAAGTCGTTAAAGAGGCTCTCATCGGCGCCGTTAGGATCTCAGAATTTTTTTTCCTTTTTTTAATTTCGCTGGAAAATGTACTGGAACTATCATACCTGCTCTATTTTTCTTTTTGAAAAGTGGTTGCTTAGAAACGGGTTTTTTTTTTGGCGGGTTTTATTGGCTGACTACCGTTGACCATATATTCATAGTGCCTATCAAATTGCGTTAAGCTGTGATGCAGTCTAACGTAGGCCATATTATGTATAGTAATATTTCACATTATCAGTTCATATTAAATTAATACCACTTAGACTTATTAATATTTTAGTTTTTTATTGTTAGTTTTATTAAATTAATCATATAAATTTCTAATTATATTAATTATATTTTCTGCCGGCCACTTCCAACCGCCGCCGGCTGTCGTAGTCTGTTGTGTTTCAGTATATTTTGAATTCAATTATTACGCTATTAGAGTATTCATCGTCTTATCTATGCAACGGCATAATTACAACCGGAAAATAAGCTTTCATTCGTTGTAGACCTATAGTTAAAAGTTTTAAAATATAGAATTTTGACTGTAAATCGAAAGAAAAAGAAAGCTTTATTAGCTCGGGTGAGAAGGATTCCAATGATATCCAAAATGTATGAATAAAGTCTGTAGCTAAGGTTAAAAGGAATAAAATGGAAAGCTACTGAAAAGCTAAATCAGATACACACTATTTAAGCTTGGTTACAACTTTCAAGTGTGAGATTAATTAAGGGAGTTGGTTTTCATGAATTGTCAAGTTTAAACATTATATATGCAAGTTTTGGCCCTTGAAACCTTCTTTTTTGTGGCATATGTTTCCTTAGGCGTCAGAGACAAGGCGTATTGTCTTATATTAATTTTTGTCTCCATGACTATATATCCATGACTATTTTCTATTTTGCTTCTCAATATGTGAAAAATTTTCAAGCTTCTAAGGCACAGTGAGCTGCTTCACTGACATTTTTGTTTTATTTACAGTTTATGAACTAACTGCATAGACTGTCATTGATGAAAGATGATTGTCTCTTTCACCAGAAATTTTGTATCATAAATCGATTTTTTCTCTCTTCTTTTTCAGTTGTTCTCTTAATCAGTAAATTTCTTTGATGAGCAGGACTACATGTTTAATCTTATGTTCCCAATATGTTTCATATGGTTTGCGAGTAATAAGTGAAAAACATATTGTGCCAGGACTTAGATTAGATCTAGAGATACCCTTAGGCAAAAGAGGAAAAGAAAACTTTAAACTAACTAGCCGATGAAATTAATTACACTTGGGAGACTCACTAAACAAAAGGGCTAGGAGAACTGCATGAGTAACCGTTTTGTATTATTTACAAGGATGCCAGAAGATTGTTGGAGATTGCCATGGGAAGTACAGAAAGGATGAACATAAGCCGTCACAGCTAATGAGCAAGCTGCATCACAGCTAATTAGCCGTCACAGCTAAAAAAGTGTTATATATACACGACTGAAGATTGTTTCTGTCACAAGAATTTTTAATATCATAAATAAATGGATATGGATCTTTTACTTTGGTTTTCTTTTATTCTTTTTCAGTTAATCAGTATATTTCTTTGATGGGCAAAACTAAATGTTTAATCTAACATTCCCAATATGTTCCACACAGTTTGTACATAATAAGTGAAAAATATATTGTGCCAGGAGTTAGATTAGATCCAGAGATACCCATAACCAAATAAATCTCGGAACGAACCATCTGGCGAAATTAAACTTGACAAATCACTAAACAAAAGGCCCATGAACAAAAATGGCGTGCCTTCCATTCGAGGTACCGAAACAACGACCAATAGTGATACACTGAAATTGAAAAGCATTTTAGCCGTACCAGAAAAATACAGTTTGATATTTTACATTATCATATATTGCGAAAACAAAGAAATACAACAAAATCCAAAATGAAAGAAATACAGCAAAAACAAAAATTACCAATAGATAATGATTCTGGGTTTTGTTTATGGCCTGTTTGGAAGGTAATCTTCACCAAAATGAAGACCCTTCACAGTGGTTGCCATCTGCACCACTGCTCATATATATAAATTTCTAGAGCCATTTTGTGGTCTAAGCCAAAACTCGACATTGGAGCTCTCCTTCAGAGATCAATAGCATGCACAGCATCTCCTTTTGCCGGCTGCAGAAATCATCAATGCGTGATCTTCCCTTAGGTCTGTCAAGTCCGTTCTGCCACTATTGTTTTCAACAAGTATTCCCATTTAACAAGCTGAACTAAATTTTCCGAAACTTGGCCCTACTGTACATGTAGATATTACATATGATAGAAAGCAACTTGAGTATCCAAGTGCCCTAAATAACCACTCTCAAAGACTACAAAGTTTGGAATACAATACACCATGAGTGAAGCAATATTACAACATTAATAATAATAAAATATGCTCCTAGAGCATTTGATTGTATTTAACATATGCTACTGAAGTACTATTAATACTCAAACACTATGTTTACCCATTCATCGAAGGATTCAGTTTCAGTGTTCGTGTAACTGCCATCCTCCACATAAACTCCATTATCTGACTTTGATGAGAAGAAGTCAGGAGTGATCTGTCCAGTTTCATCAGGAGAATACTTATTCTGAAAATCCCTCCATGAATTGAACTGGCCGTCTACCTGCTCACTGTCAAATTGAGAATTCAATAAACTACTACCATAACTAGAACCATTAGAACATGATGATTCATGTTCTAGATAAACTGGTGACTGCAGTGCCGAAAAAGAGGCATCATTCAGCCCAGTATAGCCGCCACCCTGTGGATTGAATTCTGAAAGTTGTCGAACTTCTGCCTCAACAGAATTTTCGACAATATTTTTGGAAACACGATTTCTAGAATGAGAAATCAAATGGTCTCTTGCTTGAACTTCAGAGACCAAAATACTATTTTCCGTAACATGATTGTTATTAGAAACCAAATCTTCTTTTCTTGTAACATGATTTCTATTAGTATCTTCTGCAAGATGATTTCGTTTAGAAGTCAAATTTTGACTAGATTGATCTTCATCACTAATGGAAACACCAAGCTTCTGATCCCGTTTTCTTTTAGAAGTCAAATTTTGACTAGGTTGATCTTTATCACTCGTGGAAACACCAAGCTTCTTAGCCTGTTTCCTTTTAGCGGGAACAACACCAAACTTCATCTGATCCCGTTTTCTTTCTAGGCGACACACAACAAAGTCCTTCTACAATCAACACGGCAGAAATAGAATAAGTTCACCAATTGACTGCTGTATTATCAATTATATTTCACGAAAATAAACAGAGTACTTACAACACATATGCAATTCTAGAGCAGAAACTGATACCTTATAACCAGGGTCTTCTTCAACAGCTATTTCGTGCATAACCCACTCAGTCTTAGGTTTCTTGGAAGCAGACTCATGGCGGGAGAAAGACAAAATCCTTTTGGTACCAATCACTTCGGTACTGTATTTTCGCTTGATTTCAGAACCATTGCCAGTCTTTTTCCAGGTTCCTTCCTTTGTTCCTCTATTTACCCGTTTACTCTTGGCATACTTGTAATCAGGCTCACAGAAAAAGTACCATACCTCTTCCTCAGACTGAATCTCAGAATGGCCTGCATCGCAGCAAACGATTCCATTAATTTCTGAATTTTAGTTACTAAACTAATTAATCTTAAAAAGACATCGTGTAGAGCAGTTGGTTGGAACGATTACTTACAGGGTAGCTCCCAGGGCTCAAAGCTGTAGAAATCAATTTCCTTGATCGTACGGACGGAGAAACCAGGGTCAAGTCTCTTCATCTTCAGGAGACGAATGATTTCTTCATCAGTTGGGTAGAATCTGAACCCCACGAGACTGTTCATTTCTGATTCAGCACCCAGGTGAAACATAGAGTGATAGTGAGAGAGTGAAAGCTTGTTCTGTCCAATTTGGTCTGCGAAAACGAGAAAGAGTCGGCGGGCAATATAATCCTTGGATGCGGTCATACATGCAGCGCAAAGACTGAATTTCTACTCGATTGCGACAGTACATGGAAACGATGAGTGTGCTGATATCCAGGTTCTTGGAAGTAATGGGTATCACTATCATCTTCGTAAAAAGTAGAGTTAGTATTTAAAAAAAAAGTAATAAATCTCTCTTTTTTTTTAACATCTTTACTTCTTTTAATACATTTAATTGAAAAGAAATAAAGCTGGCCGAGAGTTTAATAATAAGTGGGGTTGAGCTATTTACACTTTAAATGTTATTTTGAACTCTTTTTAAAATGCTAAAGTATACTTAAATTTTTTAAGTTAGTTAATTTTATTTATTTAAAAAATTAACAAAACTATTTAGCACACTACTTTTTACGAGATTTGACATATGCTTACAATAATATAATTCATCAACTGGAGTCTTTCAAGAACAACATCATCTGATATGATTGATCTTTAGCTTTGCAAGTTCCTCTGATATAGGAGATTTTTGCAGATTAGCTCAAGACAGGCTTGATCCGAGGCACATACAACTGGAGGTAAAGCTGATGGGTGGAAAAGCAATTGCCATGATCTCACAATGAAAGAAACCACTCTTCCCGTTTTTATCATCCATGGACGGTCTTGCATTAGGTCTACGAACCATTCGTATGAGTACTATAAACAAGAATTCCATTAGTATGTTTAACAAGCTGATGAAGATTCCAAGAATTGGCCATATGCCACACATGGACATCAAATACAGACCAAGTGGATTATCCAGGTACTACAAACAACATTATTTCCTAGAGGATTTGATTGTTGTTTAAAGGTGCTACTTAATTAATATTCTCAGTAGTTCATTTACCATTTACCCACATCCATTTCTTCCCTAGTAGGTGAGCAGTTGATATAGAACTTGTTAGTGGTTATTCCGCCAATAGGAAACGTTTCATGGCTTAGGCTCAAGTTCCTTGATCTAAAGAACATATGCATGTGGTAAATTAATCAAATATAACAAAATAGCACTATATTCCCATTAAACAAGCACCGACTTTCATGAACTAGGTAACACACTCACATATAGAAATAACTATTTTCTAATATATGTAACATAGTGGGGAATGCATTCCTCATGCATGAAGCATTATCAAAATTTCAACAATAATATTCTCCACTAGCTAGCGGAGACTGAAGAGGGAGGATGAGCAAGTTCAGTTCCTACAAGAGAGTATTTGTCAGGGATAGCCCCCATTGTGAATTCTCATCTTCCTGCTGCTCGCGGCTGTTAAATTGAAAATTCAGCGTATCACAGTCATTACCGAAGCCATCAGATCATTATGAGGATGATCTCTGTTCTAGTGATTCCAGTGGGAATCCATTGCAACCGTAGAGAGCATCAAATTGAGCAAACACCAAAGGTTCTTCCTAAAAACAGCGTAGGAAGAAATGCAAGTTCTATACATATTCCTCATGCACGAAATATATAAATTAGCATTTGAAATTGTTTATATAGCAATCTTTCACAACCCTAAAAAAGTTTGTTCTGCAACTTGATCTCTAAAATAAGAAATCAAATGATAATTGGCAATTGTAGAGATTCTACCTGAATTAACATTTGACAAATAGGCATTAGCTCTGTATGTGTATATTTCTAGTGGATTAGAGATATGATGCTTGCTTTTTCTCGCCATTGGAAAAGTATTTTCTGCAACATGATTTCCACAGTGCAAATTTAAATTGTGACTTGGTAACAGTTGTTCCTGAAATTAGAGCCAATGACAAAGTAGCATTAGTCCCAAAAATAGTTTCTGATGCACCACATTCGTAAGTTGATAGTTCATATCTGCCACAAGTTGTGTTCTTTCTCACCTTTGGAAAAGTATTTTCTGCAACATGATTTCTAATATCGAAAGTAAAATAGTGACTTGCTAGTTGATCTTTTACCCAAAACAAAGGCCATGAACAAGGCTTTATTAGTTCCGGATACATTTATAATACATGTATAGGTTGATTTTGAAAAATGCCCAAATTCAAACCTTTTTCTTACCACTGAAAATTTTTCTTTTTCTGCAACATGATTTCTAGAATCAGAACCAAATGATGCCATAAATAGCATTAGTTCCAAATATATTTCTTACGCACTCCATTCATTAGTTGGTATAAAAAGCTGTCTACAACACATATTCTTTCTCACCTATGACCTGAAACACCTATTTTCTGCAACACGATTTCTACACTTATAAGTCGTACTATGAGCTGTTAATTGTTCATATTCTACCTGATGTAAAAGATAAATAAGATTTCTAGAATCAATATTTGGCAGTGGTCGACTTTCTACATAAAATAACAATTAAAATAGCAAAGAAGTAACAATTTCACGTAGGAGTCTCATACGACAAAAATGGATAACATGTTGAAATTATCCCTAAGGCATGCCCTTTGTCACCCATGAATATCCTTTTTCAACATGATTTCTAAAATTAGAAATGATTGGTGCCTCGATTGACCATCATCACGCGTTGAAGTATTAGCCTCGTTAATTTTTTTTCCAATTTTCTTTCTAAGAGGCAAATAACAACTCCCTTCACACAAATTAAAGCTGTTAAGGGTATGAGCTCAAAAATTTAGAATGTTAACCATCAATTTTTATTCCGGCGAAGAGAGAATTTTCATTGAAATTTCCTGTTGGGAGAGCCAAAATCCAGAAAATAAATAAGCAAGACAGTCACCTTGTCAACCGTACCTAAAATGAAATCCGTACACGACGCATTCAGCTCTGTGCTTCTAATCTGTTTGGACATAGAAATCAGGGTCAGGTCTCTTCTTGTTCAGAAGAAGCTTGATGATTTCTTCTTCATCTGGTGTACGGAATCTGAATAATCTGAAAACAAGATAGCCCATCTTTTAGATTTGATTCAAAGTGCTTGAGGCCTAGTCGGCTGTCTCTCATGATAAAAATTTGCTCTGCAAGATGAGACGGGTTCAGTTCACCGTTTAATTATATATCACCAGCTTGAAGCTTGGTGATTGTTCGATGAAACATCAAGGGGCAGTTGATGATGTGTCAAAGATAGTTTCGTTTTCACGCGAGCAAAATGTGTTAACATCTTACAGTCAGCGTTCCACTTACAGGGTGTCTCCTTCTTTTAGAAGGAGTGAAAGGAAATAAAGACACGTGTCTCCCCGCCCTTACAAGTTGTCTGCTAATTTCTAATAACTCTAGAAGCTTCTACTTCTTCTGCAAGGAGTCAATAATTCACGTCAGCATACGACTCAAGGGCCATTTAATCTGATGTGGCAAAATGTGGCAGATGACTCAGCTTGTGCTTGAAACCGACTTGAGCGGAGGTTAAGATTATTCAGTCTTTTTTTTATTTTTAAGGGGCGTGGGCAAAATTTAAATATTTTCTTCTCTTACCATCCCGGGTTGAATTCGAGCGGTCAGCGACTATAAAATTCTTGATGTCACCAACCGGGCCTCGTTCTTGGGGGCTAAAATTACTTAGTTACTAGAGGTTTTGATTGATTTTTGAAAATCTCTTTAAAATACGGTTCTGTTGGGTCGGCACTTGTATAGTGAGTGGTGAGAAAAAAAAAAAGTATTTTTGGGAGTAAGTCAGCAATTTTTTAAAAATATATTTACAAAAACGTGTTTTCAAAACCGATTTTAATAGATCTCGAATGACCAATTTTATCTTCAAAGTATTACCCGTGTTCTCTTCTCATCTCTTAGTTGGACAATAAAGATAAACATAGAGCTTTGTGGGCGAAAGCATAAGCTCACTGGCTTTAGATTTAGACAATTGGATGAGGATAGTGAGTAGTACAGAATAGATGTAATTGTACGACACATCCTGGGGTACGAGAAAGAGTCTTGCATATAAGTATTCCAATGAAATGAAATAAGCAGTGTTATGCTCATTTTTATCCCGTTTCTGCTTTTATCACTTGTTTCTTCAAAGTAATAACCAACTTTCAGAAGGAACAACTTCAGTCATTCAGAAAGAGGGCGCCCATTTTAGCTCCTGTTTTTGCTTCTCCATATGTGAAACTTATTTTAAGCTTCAAAGCTACAATGAACTGCTTGACTCACATTTTTGTATAATTAACAAGGGTGCTAGGAGATTGTTGCAGATGCCACCAAAAAGGATGAACAAAAGCCTCCACAGCGTATGAGCAAACTGCTTATAGTGTCATATATACATGAATGAAGATAGTCACCGTCACAAGAATTTTTAACAGCAGAATTTTTTTTTTTTAATTTTTACTCTGAGAATAAAACCAAATTCAATTCATAGAAGAAAGTAAATACATCGGTTGTGAAAGGTATGAACCCATCCATACAACAGTTTTGCATTTCTAGTTTAGTAAAAGAGAGGGCAATAACATTACAAGATTTATGAGCATACTGGACACCAACATGACCAAAGCCCTTCACTAAGTTACTGAATTTATGAGATAAACCAGAAGGTTTTGGATCTGCTGCCCTGCCTTTTGTTTACAAAATTAACCACCTCCTGGGAGCCTGATTCAACAAGCAATAATGCCAAGTAACCACCTCTTGGGAGCCTGATTCAGCAAGCAATAATGCTAAGCTTGCACACCCAACTCCACCGCTTCTGCCTCCACAAAAGATACATCTCCATAAAACTTTGAAGGATTAATTGCAGCTGCAATTACATTCTCAGTTTCATCTCGAATAACAGCTCCCAGCCCTGGGATTTGCTTATCTGCATTAGCGGCTGCATCTACATTTACCTTAAAATAGCCTCTGTGTTGGGGACTCCAGGTCTGCTGATTTCCAACAGTCTGGTAATTGAGTTCTTTTGATCTTCCCTTAGGCCTATCAAGTCTGATCAGCCAGCCACTAATGTTTTCAATAAGCATTCCCATTTACAAGCTGAACTTCTCCAAAACTTGACCGTACTCTTACATGTAGATATTACATATGATAGAGAGCAACTTGTGCAACCAAAAACCCCAAATAACCACTCTCAAAAATTAAAAAGTTTGTAATACAATACACTACAATATTACAACATTAATAACAATATAATATGCTCCTGGAGGATTTGATTATTCTTAACGTATGCTATTGAAGTACTATTAATACTCAAAGAATATCTTCACCTTTGCAATGAATGTTTCAGAGTCCATGTCACTGCCATCCTCCAAGTAAACTCCTTCATCTGACTTTGATGAGAGGAAGTCAGAAGTGGTCTGTCCAGATTCATCAGGAGAGTATTTATTCTGAAAATCCCTCCGTGAATTGAACTGGTCATCTACCTGCTCACTGTCAAATTCAGAATTCAATAAACCACTACCACAACTAGAACCATTAGAATATGATGATTCCTGTTCTGGATAAACTGGTGACTGCAGTGCCGAGACAGAGGCATCATTCAGCCCGTTATAGCCATCACCCTGTGGATTGAATTCTGCAAGTTGTCGAGTTTCTGCCTCAACAGAATTGTCGACAATGTTTTCTGCAACATGATCTCTAGAATAAGAAATCGAATGGTCCCTTGCTTGAACTTCAGAGGCCAAAACAGCATTTTCTGCAACATGAGTCCTATTAGAAACCAAATCTTCTTTTTCTGCAACATGATTTCTATTAGTATCTTCTGCAATATGACTTCTTTTAGAGGTCAAATTTTGACAAGATTGATCACCATCATTGGTGGAAACACCGAGCTTCTCATCCCGTTTTCTTTTAGTGGAAACAACACCAAGCGTCTTCTTCTCCCGTTTTCTTTCAAGGCGACACACAACAAAGTCCTTCTGCAATAAAATAAACAGAGTATTTTACAATTATTTTTCATGAAAATAAGCAGATTATTTTACAATACCTATGCAATTCTAAAACAGTAGCTAATACCTTATAAACAGGGTCATCTTCAACAGCTATCTCGTGCATAACCCACTCAGTCTTAGCTTTCTGCGAAGCAGTATCATGGCGGGAAAAAGACAAAATCTTCTTGCTACCAATCACCTCGGTACTGTATTTGCGCTTGATTTTGGAACCAGTGCCAGTCTTTTTCCAGGTTCCTTCCTTTGTTCCCCTATTTACCCGTTTACTCTTGGCATACTTGTAATCAGGCTCACAGAAAAAGTACCATACCTCTTCCTCAGACTGAATCTCAGAATGGCCTGCATCGCAGCAAAAGATTCCATTAATTTCTGAATTTTAGTTACTAAACTAATTAATCTTAAACAGACATCGTGTAGAGTACTTGGCTGGAACGATTACTTACAGGGTAGCTCCCAGGGCTCAAAGCTGTAGATATCAATTTCCTTGATGGTACGGACGGAGAAACCAGGGTCAAGTCTCTTCATCTTCAGGAGAAGAATGATTTGTTCATCGGTTGGGTAGAATCTGAACCCCACGAGACTGTTCATTTCTGAGTCAGCACCCGGGTGACACATAGAGTAATAGTGAAAGAGTAAAAGCTTCTTCCGTCCAACTTGGTCTGCGAAAACTAAAAAGAGTCAGCGTGCAATATAATCCGTGGAGGTAGCTTATATATGCGGCAGAAAGGCTTAATTTCTACTCGATTGCTACACAACGAAGTGGAAAGAACGAGTGTGCTGATATCCAGGTTCGTGGAAATATGGGTATCACTATCACCGTTGTAAAATGTAGAGTTAGGAATTTTTTTTTTAAAAAAAAAATTTGATAAATCTCTCTCTTTTTTCTTTTTACAACTTTAGTTCTTGGGAGCTGCCCTTCAAAATTATGTGAATAGTGATAATAAGTGATGGAATTCATATAATTTTTTAAAAAATTATAAATCACAATAATTATAACTTAGTAAAATCATTAATTTTTTAATATATTTTATTAAAAAGAAATAAAGGTGGGGGAGAGTATAATAATAAATGGGGTTGAGTTATTTGTAATCTAAATATTATTTTGAACACTTTTTAAAATTTTTAAATGTTTTAACTTAAATTTTTTAAGTTAGTTAATTTTATTTATTTTAAAAAAACTGATAAAACTATTTAGCACACAATTTTTAAGAGATTTGACATATACTTACAATAATATAATTTCATCAAGTTGTAAAAAAATAATTTAGCACAATTTGGTTATTAAATTTTTGTTTATTTATGTTTAATATTAAATTTTTCACCCAAAATAATTTACAATGAGAACACAATAAAAAAAATTCCATAAATACTAAAAAAAAAAAAAGAAGGAGAAGAAGAAGAAGAATGGCCAACCCCCCCCCCCCCCAAAAAAAAGCTTTTACAATACTTTTGTTTTGTTTTATTTTTTTTAAAATAAAAAGTATTACACATATTCTATAGTCAAATTTTTTCTTAAAATTAACTTACTTATTGTTCATCTATGTATTAATTAAGATGTTGGAAATAAAAATTTTTGAATTTTTTTTAATATACTGATATATTTATCATCAGAGCTTTATTGATATTTTATAATCAGAAATCAATCGAAACTCTTCTTAATAATTCTATTATGACATAACCCAAAGAAAGATTAATTAGGACTCTCCTTAATAATTCTATTATGGCACAGCTTGAAGAACGATTTTCATTTAATATTAAAGGAAAATCTATTCTACTCGTAATGCGAGGAGACAGATAAATCCTTATCAGAAGGACAATCAAGTCTCATTAATGGTTGGGACTCGAACCCATGCACCTAAGTTATTAGGCGCACGAGTTTTTAATTGGCTATGAGCCCATTGGCTAAAATTTTTCAGTTTAAGGTATGAGTATTATAAATTGAATAATGAGTGTGCTGTATAAGTGGAATTTTCCTATATTTGACTTAGGGCATTCACCTCAGTTATTGTAAGTGGAGAACACATTTCAATTGAAAAAGAATCTCAATATAGTGCTAGTAAATAAAACACAACATTATCTCCAAATCATGATAGAAAAAACTCACATCAAAGATTCGTGAGTTTAATCAGCTAACAAAATACTAAAATAAAAAAATTTAAATAAAATCATAAAAAAAACGAATAAAAAATAAAATGTCACTTGAAAATCCACACACCAAAGCGCCACCTCAGGCCATCGGAAACTTGACATACTAGTATTTAAAAGTCCAGCTACGATTCCAAAACAAGCATAGCCTCTCGATGCTTGCACTAGAGCAACACCAACAAAGGACATTAAAATAAACCTGCGGGGGGCCATAGAAAAATCACAAATAAGGAAAGAACAGAAATTTCTAGAACAACATAACAAAAAGAAAAGAAAAGAAAAGAAAAAATAAAAATGCAACCAAATTAGAAAACAAAAACGAAAAAGAAATTGAAAGGATCAGGTTGAATCTCAAAAGCCGAGTTTGAACGTTTTTTCATGGTGCCCAAGTAGTTTAAGAGCCCACCAGGCCACCGCCACTTTCCTTCATGACCCATCCTCCTCTGCTTTTACGATTACCAGTCACGTCCCCTGCTCCCTCACAAATCGCAGTCCTGCTTTAGACAATCTAGAATTTTCTGCTACTTTGACTTTATGCATAGTACTTTTACTTATAATTTATGATAAGATTCTCAAATGCGGGCACATCTGCATGTGTAATAATTATTCTTTTATTTCAGGTAATTTTTGTAAAAAATATATCTTTATTAATTATTTATGTTTACCAACTCTTATGTCTTATTTTATGACATTTCGTGAGTTCTATATAAATCTTTGTTATAGGATTTGTGTATATTTTGTTTCAAACATAATATAATTTATAAGATAAACTTTTACTCATAGCCTAAATAAAATAACAATTCTTAGTGTACTATTTAAGAATATAAAAATATTAATTTACTCTTATTTTTATTTAGAAGACAATGGTAAATGAGGGTGCATTGATTATTTTCTTTTATCTACTTAATAATAAATAAGAGTAAATTAATATTTTCATAACGGGAGATACATTAAAGATTGTCAATCTCAGTAGAGGGTAAATTAAAATTTACCGAATTTACATTTTAAATTATCATTAAAATTTTATATTCCGATCTGGATTAGATTTGCAGGGGCAGCAATGTCCTTATTCGGATTAGACTTAGCTAGAAGAGGCATATCCTTAGCTGGATCAATTTTTTCAGGATTGGATGCATCCATCAGGTTTCAAATTAGTCTCTGTTAAAGTATCATTGGATTTCTTGAATAAAATCGAGATTATCAATTGCATCTAAAAACTTATTGAATGATCATTATATTTTTATAAAATTGAGTTACTATTATGACCTCACATCTTATAAATTTTAGAAAATAATCAAGGCATGACATGCTTTTGTTTGTGCAAAAACATAAGAAAATAATTCAAAGTACTAATTAGTGTATTGGTCTCGAAATTCTTGAATGATTCACTAGTTGGTCCGTGGTTGGCACCGCCATACCTCCACATGTCTTACAAAATCACCTGAACAATTGTTCCACACAGCCCAAAATAACACACTACAAATTGGTCTAATAGGAACTGTTCGAATGACTTTCTAGCAATCGTCTTAGGGAAAGTGTTTAGTAGTATG
This sequence comes from Atalantia buxifolia, assembly GCA_030444775.1. Classification (NCBI taxonomy): domain Eukaryota; kingdom Viridiplantae; phylum Streptophyta; class Magnoliopsida; order Sapindales; family Rutaceae; genus Atalantia; species Atalantia buxifolia. The sequence continues at coordinate 13,058,193 of CM059837.1, forward strand.
AAGTCTTCTTCTTTTAACACTAGTGTTACGAGATATTTCTTGATATATTTCTAAAATCAAAATAAGAGGCATAGAGGATGATAATTTCATTGAAAAAGAGTTTTATTTATTTCATAATTGAAATTTTTGCAAAAAAAGTTTGAAGATGAGAGTGGTGAGAGATGAGAATATAGATGATGGTGTGTACCTTGGATGGAAAAATAGATTGAAAATATATATAGACATGTTAGAAAATTTTTTTTTTGTCTATTTCTCAAGAGAGACAAGGAGTTGTAAATGCAAGTGTTAATATATATTCATAATTTATAGATTTTTATGAATATAATAATCATTTAGACCTTTATAAAAGTATAGCAAAAACTTTAAAAAGTTTTAAGAATAAATATAAAAGAGATGGACAAGAAACTAGGGTCCAGCTACCTTGTCACGGGGATAAGTAATCCCCTTATTTTGTCTTTTTAAAGAAGCAATCATTAGATTGAAACTCACGTAATCTAGCAGGTAAAATACAATAAATTAGATAGAAAAGGTTAAGTGCAACATGCTTGTCCGGTGGCAATACCTTTTGTTCTTCAATCGACTCGAATTAAAAAAAAAAAGTATTTTGCTCAGGCATAACCAAGAATTTCTATGTTTGGCTCCCAATTACCAGCAAGCATGTTCTTGAAATCACGTGCTTGAATACATCTCGTCATTTTAAAATTCCTTCAAATCGAGTTATGTAATAATTTTGGTTTCAAAGAAATAGGTTTGTATTTGGGAAAATCAAGTGTAAGGGAATTGTCGTCGATAATAAAAACCGAAGACGAATGTGAATCGAGCCTTTTTTGTTTCACGGTAGCCAGATTATAGAAGACAAATAACGATCCTGCATCATTCAACTTAGAAGATATTTGGTAGGCGAACCATAAAGAAGGGGATTTCAAACGATCCCAACGTAGGTGTGGAGAATCAAATGCGGATGCGTGAGCTTGAAACTTGAAACCGAGGTACATTTTTCTAAAGAATTGGAAAACTGGGGGTTCATTATCATGATTGCTAGGAAAAAATTTTTAAGTTTATTGGGATTGAAAAATAGTATTGTGTTCCTTAGCAGAAACGATGCAATCAAGTACCTACATTATATGCGTCGTGAGTAGTATATTTGATTGGCTGATGATGATGAATTTCATATAAATGTAATTTGGTTGGATCCATTTCAGAATGTAAGCACTTGATTTTATTTATACTATGAAAATAGGTTACGTTGTCTTTGCCCTCGAAGGTAGACAAGTTATGTGAAAATAACTTGTAGAATGTAGATGATATATCAATTATTAGTAAATAGATGAAATATTAATATATAATGGTAATATGATATATGAATAATTAAGGCCGAAGTCACTGGATTGAAGGCATGAAACAAGAAAGGAATGTTAAAGTGATATTTATGAATGATTTTACAGTATTGGGTTGCAGGAATGGAACTGAGGAGAATTCGTAAGCGGAAGGCATTCAATCCTAATGGTCATCTCGAAACAGTGACCATTGTCAATGGTGAAGGGAATGAAGCCACGCAAAGTAGCTGTGGATTGTCAGCTTCTTGTAAGTTTGGAAAGAGTATTGGAAAATCTATGAAGTCAATTAATTTTTTCGCACAGACAAGCTTGAATCTAATTTATTGGTAAATCAATGCAATTTTATAAATTTGCAGTAGGGAAATAGTGCGTCGAATGAAGGCAAATGATGGAAGCACATGCATTATGAGAGAGGTTAGTAAATTAAAACTGATGTTTTAATTGATTTAATTGAGAATATATTGGAAATGATAAGTAATAATATTGATTTCCTGTAGGTTCGCAAAGAACTAGGACCGAAATTTAAAAACTTATCTTCGGGCAAAAAAAAAAAAACAAATATATAACCCAATCGCATAGAGCTAAGAAAGTTGCTGTTGAGGAGAGAAAGTTTCTCACCCGGTGCGCACCTGACAGGTTTACAGCTGCTGTGGGACAACTGACAGATGACCAGAGGGAAGTAGTTTCTGAAATGGGACTGGATAATTTGATTAAGCTTAATTGTGGAAAACTGAAAAGGAAACTATGTTGTTGGCTTGTTCAGGGGACGGATGTGGCAAAGTGTGTGATAAAATTTAACGTGGGAGTTAGAACTTAGTGCCAATAGTTTTGGCTACATAATGGGAGTATCCGATGGGGGAATGCCACTCCAGTTAGAGGGTGATAGGTTAGATGTGGTAGCGTACGTGGACAAGTACAATGCAACATCAAGTGGAATTAACGTTAAGACTTTGGCCGATATTCTGCAGAATTCAAGGCAAGCTAATGACGAATTTAAAGTTACATTTATGTTATTTACCTTGTGCACCATCTTGTGTCCTTCTATTGAGGTACACATAAGTTCATCTTTCTTATATTCTTTGAAGGACGCTCAATTTATAAGTAAAAGAAATTGGGCAAGCTTTTGCTATGACAAATTGATTCAAGGTATCACTAGATACAAGGAGGACGATCTTGCATATGTTGGCGGCTGTGTGCTATACTTAGGGTAAATATCATATTATCTAATTTCACATAAACGTATAAGTAATAATATAAATGTTTTATACGATTTTATACAATCACAAATATTAGTTTACAGCGGAATACACATCGAGATACGGAGATAAAACTTTAGCAGACGCTATATGAATAAAATTACTGTATGGTAGCACTTGTAAGCAATTAGGCAGCTTAATCTACCTTGAAATATTTTGGAGTACTAGTTAAACTGACTTCAAATTATTTAATTTTATTGTTTGTATAGATGTTGTTCTGTAATTCAATTGTATATGGTGGACTACGCAGAGATAGATCAATCAGCCCAATTGTACTGTGGAATGGATGCGAGATCAAGAGGTTAATAAAGTGGATAGAGAAGAAAGGTGGTTATGGGAGCATTAAGGTTGGTTAGTAATTTGTGTTTTATTTGTAATTGTTAGTGTTGTAGGTTGATCTACTGATAGGCAACTGTGCTTAACCAAGTAGTTATTTTTGTCGCAATGGCATATTATTGCTTGCTGCTAACTACTTAATGAATTATATTGTTAACGTCCAAAGGCATTTTCTTTCAAGTGTCAGTTCCTTTAAATGCAGGTATAGTAAAGACATCAGCCGGGGCAATTGTATTCATAGTGAACAAGATTGTACTAATAATTCATCACTTAGGCAATTTCCAGACACAGTAAATTACCCACTCCTAATTTTAATAAGGCAATATAAGGCTGGACCTTTTGTTGTTGAACGGTCACTGGAACACATAGATGTTAAGTTAATTAAATACATCATGAATGAAGACTTAGATGAAGGGTAAGCATTCATTGACAATATTGTGTCAGCTACCGAGGTGTTATAGTTTATCTGAATTCGTGAAATGTAATAAACTCTACCAAATGTATAGGAAGATGATTGTCAAGACGGAGAGATATTCTTTAAGTAGGAACTCCATGTTGTCGTTAGCACCCACGCGGTTGATAAATGTAGAGGTTAGTAAAGAGTAACAAAAGTTAAGGTGGATTCAGACATTGAATTTCCTTAAATTAAATTTTTTATCTTTTGATTGCATGTTATTTGTGTTTGAAATTATATCATTAGGACATATATCAATGATAAACTTCATTAGGGTTATGTTGTCCTGGTTTGTATTATTGCAGATTATCTCTGTTGTCGCTGAAATGCACTCTACATTGCAAAAATGCAGTGACACAGAGCAGTGCTACAGCTGGTTTCTACCTGTTCTTAACGCTGTAAGCAGGTAGTTAATGACTATGCATGGATTAATTGATTTGCGAATTTTTTTTTTGTTTTTTGGTGGATATCCTTGGTTCTTGAAAGAATGGTTACTTGTTTTAGTGTTGTATCTTTTTGTCTGATAGACTATACATTTATCCCGCTCAAAGGAATGGAATTGGATGTTATCACACATTATGCCACAGTCACAATGATGTTCCTATAATTAAATAGATTTGCTAAGTCTTGGTATTAATATGTGGAGGCCTCTATTGCGGGCACAAGCGGTCAGTGAAGAGGGAGTCCTACAGAGGTGGGTTGAGGAAAATGTTGCTTTGGGGCATAAAATTAATGATCTTAATACATGCGAAAGGGTATGAATAATATACTTGCTATAACTTCGATAAAATTTTCTTGTTACAGAAGGCCAGATATCTTAGTATATTGCTTGTTTAACATTAATATGCAGATTATTGTCCCTGTGAATCATGGATTTGCACATTAGTACTTGTTAGTGGTTTCAGTTCAGGAGCACTGTGCCGAAATATGGGACCTAGTCTCTAGTTCATTGACATCAAACCTGTTTGTAACAGAAGTGCAAGAAATTGTAAGTTATGCCTTCATCTTTTGAATATAGGAGTTGGTGTTTGCATGATATAACAAGTCATTTGCAGTAAGACTTGATATCGTTATTTGTTTCCACTTAATTGCATGACAATTTATTTAATAATCAGCTAAATTGTCTTGATATGGTTCTGAACAAGGATATCCGAAAAAAATTTGGCCATTCCTTTCCATTTCGCACCTTATCTATTTTTCAACCATACTCACTTGTCAAGAAATATGAAGCACATGATTATGCTGTTTACATTGCTATGTTAATGAAGCGAATCGGGCGACCAACAAAACCTACAACAGAGGTAGAAAAAAATGTTGATGCCATGATACTCGTAACTTTTATTATCCATCTATAGAATGATGATGTATGTACAATGTAATTGTATTGCAGATTTGGTCCAGTTCAGATGAAGAACGTTTGAGGCTTATGTTGTTGTTGGTTCACTTTGAGAATAATGCTGTGAAGAAGGAAGTTCTGGAAAGTGCAAGCATTATTACATAGAGACGGAAAGAGATAGCGTTAAACGAGATAAAAGTTTCGCAAAGAAGCTAAGGACTAACAAAATGAAGTCGAGAAAATGGGGCATGGGCCACGGAAATAAGTGTGGGAGTTAAAACTGTGTATAAACGATTAAATGGACATTTGTTATATTGTCGAGAATGTTTGTGGTAACCACACAAGTACTTTGGTGATGTGTTATTATCTATCTTAGTTATAAGTTACCATCCTTGTTTGAATATACATTAAGTAAGATTGGTCATCTATTGAAGTTTTAAAAGATTATGCAATTAAGTGTTATTGAATCTGTTATTCGTCTTCTTTATTTACTGGATTGTTTTGATCTATTTCAAACACGAATAATTGATTTATGTATCATTCTACTTCGTTACAGTATCAAAGACAGGTACGATAAGGCAATAAAGCAAGTTCATCTAGGACATAAGTATATTTTTTGTTACGTAACAACTGTTTGTTTCCTCAAACGCGATGCCTCTACTGAGAAAAATTAACAGACCACTAGCCCCCATGAGTTTAACCATTTCAAGGAGATGTGATACCCATCATCTTATTACGATAACCTGCAACACCAAGCACAATTACATTTAGTTATGTAGTCACAGTGCATTTAATACTATTGTTATTTATTAAACGCAATACTCACAATACTAGCATTCATGTCCCTTTCATAGGCAACCGTAATTTGTTGCATATGTTGATGTACTAGCACTACCTGGTTCATAATTCGGCAGGAATCCTCCGATGCCCGTGTTATCAGTTAAGTCATTGTCAGTGCTGACAACAAATTGTTGATACCATGACTGTAAACGACTGTCAAGGCTTAAGCTATTGCTATTATGTGAGTGTGTCAACTGAGCATTCACTTCGTTGTCTAGTATAGGAGTTTCTATATGCACTTTGAAGCCGAGTCCTTTTGTATTCATTACCACATTATTTTCACACATGAATTGACTGTCTTGCGTTGCACATTCAACATTTAACTGTACCGGTCGTTCCTTTGCTTTGCACTTTCGAATTGTATGTCCAGGTTGCCCACAGCTGCCACATCTTCTTTCCGGCGGAGGCCCCATTTTCTTTTTCTTTCTACAACCCTTGGTCAAAACTACAGTCGGGTCTTGAACATGACTTCTTTTTCCCAACTGGCCCGTTAATTTTTCTTTATCTTTGTCACATATCATTGCTTCCAATCGTAGTGACAACTTGTGTATGCCTGCAATGACAATCTCAAAGACCTCACTACTATCGGCAGCCAGTCGTTGTAAGTTTCAACAAGCAGCATGCAGTCATCCCAGCTGTGCTTCAACACTCATGTATGGGGGATTTGATTTTTCATTAATGTTATGTGGTCAAACCCAAATTTTTGCATTCTTAGTCCATCTACCCAAAATAATACACTTTGGAATAGTTCTTATATTTTCTACCTTCATCACTGTAAAGATATGTGAGCACGAAATGCCAATAGTCTCAATCATCAGGCAGCTACATGAAACACTATCCCACATGCCCCTAATTTCAACATTCCACTCCTTATCAGTAGCATCATATTTTCTCACCTGAAAATTTTTTACAATATCGTCGTTGGATACTTGTGTAGTTGTTATGACACATTCTTTATTAATCTGATCTCTGATAATGCGAAAAACAGCTCTTGTGTAAATGTCCCTTACCTGCCCCTCATATGCCTTTAGGTGAGTTCTCAACATAGGCCGTCCATCAAAACTATCATAGTCATCTTTGCCTTCGACATCTCGCTGCCTATCCATTAGCCTATCCATTTTCTGGATGAATGATATGAGTCTCAATCTAATACTAACGTGGTGATTTAAAAATGCATTCATTCCTTCGGATCACTGTGTGCTCCTCGTTCTACCAAAAAAATTTCCTTGTAAAAATGCTTCGCCCCATATTTGTTTGTCACTGTATATCTTCTTCACCCACTTACTGTGTTCAACATTATGACGTGCCACCAACTCTGTCCATACTTGTTCGAACTGATATTTAGTATACGGTTGCAGCATACATCTTTGAAATCTATTAGTAAAGTCCTTGTTGTTGATGTTTGCTTGTGCATTTATGGCCAAATGCCAACAACACAGCCTATGTACTGATTGCAGAAATTTCTTTGATATTGCATTCCTTATTGCCTTGTCCCCATCCGTAATAACTGACTTTGGCTGCTTACCGTCTACGGATTTTAAGAAAGTTTCCAATAACCATGTGTATGTGTGTTCTGTCTCATCTGAAAGTAATGCAAATCCAAGTACAATCGTTCGCCTGTGGTGATTTATGCCCAATAGCGCAACGAATGATTTCCGATAAGCATTTGTTCGATATGTTGCATCGAAAGCAGCAACATCGCCAAACACAGCATAATCTGTGCGGCATCCATCATCACACCAAAATAAGTCTCCCAACCTATTGTCCTCATTTATTATGTATGAAAAATAAAAAGCAGGATCATCACACTTCTTCCCTTCCAGATACGAGAGGCAAGACTCCGCATCCGATTCCTGTGTCCAATTGATTCTACATGTCCTTTCGGAAAAATCCAACCTTATTGTACCCTCCCGACCTCTCGACCATATACTGATGTATTTGTAATGGTTTTGTACCAACATTGTGAAGAGATGATGCCGCCACTAAGTCTGCTCCAGAGACCTTCCGGTGACACCTTATATAGTGCACGTGTTGAGGTGGTGTTAGAGTGTGGTTGTGTATGGCATTGAACTGTGTACATATCCATGCACTATCCTCATCCTTTCGTTTAATCTTAAATGCAGCTTGGCACCCAGTCTAAGTCAGCGGTCTTGCCTCTCTTGTCCTATTATCCAGATGAAGAAACTTCTTTGGTCGATACCCTTCTCAGCTGCAAACCCACTTTCTTCATATGAGCACACCTTAGTATTCCATCTTTTATTGTGATTTCGAACTCTGAATCCCATTGCCTTGGCATAGTTACAGTAAAAGGAATTGGCCTCTTTATCAGTTGTAAACTCTTGACCTAAAACATCTTCTGTCTCAATCCTTGGTAAGACTGATTCATTGTTAGCAGTATTACTCATGTAATGAACATTCACTTCATTTTCCGCCTCCTCTTCAGTTTCAGTGTCTATTTCAATGGAGTCCTTATTCATCTCATTTGGGGGATCTCCGTCGTTGGTTGCCCATTCAACACTCTTTTCTATATGCATTTCGTGGGTTGCTATCTCCAGAATTTGGTAACTCATATCACGATCACTCTGCGAATCCGATGTCTATGACATTTTCTTGATCAAATATTAACCTGACAATTTAAACAGTTTTATTTGCCAAGTGGTAGATGTTACAAAAATTATTTGGTTAGTTGTCTATTTGAAACAAAACCAGTAATCACAAATAAGTTGAAATCGAAATCGAAAAATGAAATCAAGAAAAAGAATTCTTAAAAGAATCGAAATCAAAGAATCTTTAAAACAATTAAAACAAGAAAGAACCGCGAGCAACGAAACAACAAAGAATAAAGAACCAAAAAAAAGAATAAAGAAGCAGCGAAAGCATATGCTTTGAAGCAATTGAGGCTGTCAAACTAGTGTCCTTAAAACAGATTAACCACTCTCATCTTTTTAGGTTTCTTTGCTGTTTCCCAGGATACAACGGGTACCAACAAATTTGTTAAGCACGAACAGTTTGTTCTGGCGAACCACAACAGCTCAAAATTCGACCAGAAAACCAGAAAGAGGAAGAAGGAGAAGGAAGGAAGAAATTCGTGCAGTTTGCTTGTGATTGCCTGTCTAAAAAACAAGAGCAACGCCTTTTTATTTGAATTGAATTTCTTTCAATAACCGATTCAATTGGTCTTTAACCAATTCAATTCATTTGTTTTGATTTCAAAATTTAAATGAAATAACGGATTCTGAAGTCCGTGCCATGCAAGCTTGGACGCGATTTTGGGTGACATTCGCGTTTGCAAACGCGGCGGGTGTACACGAGTTCAACCGAATCAGTCTTGAATTCGCACCCCCCCTGCACACGCGCCTGTGGAGAGAGCCTTTATCCTTAATATTCTTGCTCATGCATGGTTGAGTGTTTACATATAAACACAAACTCTTTACCTTATTTTTTCCATGTGGGATAAGCTCATTCCCTTTTAAATTTCCAACATCATGGGTGCACTTTGTGAGACAATTTCTCACTCACCCATGCACCATTTTGAGTAAACAAATATATATTCTTTAAGTATTTACGGAGTATAATCTGTACATCTCAAAATTTTTTACTTTCGATAAGTGGGACCGACTCAAAATGTGCCCTTAAAATAGCTTAATAACATGCTATTTTTTCAACAATCCCCCACATGAATGAAAATTGGCAGTAAAACAGGAAACCGCTAAATTTTGACATCAAAATCATTTTTTGACGTTAATGATCGAATTCATTGGATTAATACATTGCATAGGATAGGTAGGTCTTATCCTTTGAACCTTCCCTTGTGATAGTATGTTTAATTTACTGGCTGATCAGTAGACGCGATGTCTTTGAACTGTTCTGCCATAAGTGTAAATGATCATATACCACACACAAATATCTCTCCTAACACTGTTGAGTTCTTATGGTTATGTTCATTTTGGCCTTGAACATCTATCTGGTTCTGCAAGAGTTTCTAAGAGCTGAACCCCTATCAACTCCCTTTGAAGCGGCCCTACTTCTCTCTCACATAAGTGATATCTTAATTAAGAGTAACCCGCATTACTCCGCTCGGATTTCCGACGCATAAGAATCATTAAGAGTCTAGCTCAACCTTTATCTCTCACGGGCATCATTGTTTCATCATAGGAATGGTCAATGAGGTAATCCTCTCAAGAGAACGACCCTCCACAGTGATTCAACTTTAGTCTTTAACAATTAGGTTGTCCCATTGAACCTAGATCTTGGGATCTCCAAATAACTAAGTTGGGTTTTCCTTTGTTATTAACTAATTATTCTAAGGATTCAATCCCATTCCTCTCGATGATTTTTCTACCATTAAATCCGCAATGTTATCATTTGACCTCACATAGTCAATAGAAATAACTCCAGTAGAAATAAGTTGTCTAATGGTATTATGCCTACGACGTATGTGTCTAAACTTACCATTATACATATTGCTCTGTGCCTTGATTGACTATCGCAATGTATACAAATTGTAGGCACAGGCTTTGGCCACTTCGGAATACTTTCTAAAAAGTTGCATAGCCATTCTGCTTCTTCACCACATTTATCTAAAGTAATGAATTCAGATTCCATTGTAGACTTGGCAATTACTGTTTGTTTAGAAGACCTCCATGATACTGTTTGCGCTGTGTAAACACGTAGCCACTAGTGGATTTTGAGTCTTTTACATCAGAAATCCAGTTAGCATCACTATATCCTTCTAAAACTTCTGGATACCTTGTATAATGCAGCCCATAGCTACGAGTGTATCGAAGATACCTAAGTGCTCTTACGATAGCTTTCCAGTGATCAGTTCCTGGATTACTCATATATCTACTCAGTTTACTTACTGTATACCCTAGATCTGGTCTGGTACAGTTTGTTAAGTACATCAGATTGCCTATTATTCTAGCATATTCTACTTGAGAAATACCCTCTCCTCTATATTTGTGTGTATGTATACTCGTATCTAATGGAGTTTTAGACACGGTATTATCATCTTTATTAAATTTCCCAAGGATTTTATCTACATAATGAGATTGACTTAGAATAAGTCCATTAGAAGCCCTTGAGATTTTAATCCCCAAAATGACATCTGCAAGACCCATGTCTTTCATGTCAAACTTAGACTTCAACATATTCTTAGTAGATTTAATCATGCCATTATCACTCCCAACAATGAGCATGTCATCAACATATAAACATAAAATGACATAACCATTTTCTGTTTCTTTGACATAAACACATTTGTCACATTCGTTGATCTTAAAGCCACTTGTAATCATCGTATGATCAAATTTTTCATGCCACTGTTTTGGTGCTTGTTTTAAACCATATAATGACTTTACCAATTTACCGACTTTCTTTTCTTGTCCTGGAGCTATAAAGCCTTCAAATCCATGTAGATTTCTTCATCTAAATCTCCATTTAGAAAAGCAGTCTTTACATCCATTTGATGTATCTCGAGATTGCACAAAGCTGCAATCGCTATTATCATCCTGATGGAATTTATTCTCGTAACAGGAGAATAGGTATCAAAGTAATCAAGGCCTTCTCGTTGCCTATAACCTTTAATTACAACCCTAGCCTTGTATTTATCGATTGATCCATCGGCTTTCAATTTCCTTTTGAAAATCCATTTATACCCTAAAGGTTTACATCCTTACTAGCTCCCAGGTATGATTTTGTAAAATGGATTCAACTTCACTATTAATGGCTTCTTTCCATAAAGCGCCTTCCTAAAAGTTCAGAAATTGAAGCTTTGAGGTTCATTTTCTAGCAAAAATGTCGAAAAGTCTGGACCAAAAACTTTTCTATTCTAGCTCTTTTTGCTACGCTCCTCCTCAATTTCTTGTTCCTCTTCTTCTTCTTCTAGAACTTCATTGTTCTCTTCATTATGAAATTGTCGTAGTTCACTCGATTCCACTCTAGAATTGCAAGGAAACACATGTTCAAAAAACGATGCATTTCTTGATTCTATTATCGTATTTTTATGGACATCTGGAACTTGACTCATGCACCAGAAATCGATAAGCACTACTGTTTTGTGCATAACCAATGAAAATGCAATCAACAATTTTCGGTCCTATTTTCACCTTTTTGTTTAAAGGAACCACTACCTTAGCAAGGCACCCCCACACTCGTAAGTATTTATAGGAAGGTGCTCTTCCTTTCCACAGCTCATACAGGGTTTTATCTTCTTGCTTTCGGGGTGACACAAGTCCACACATATTCTGAGGTAATTATGAACTTATCAACATCGCATTCATCATTTCTTTTAAAGTTTAATTTTTCCGTTCTGCAATCCCATTAGATTGAGGTGAATATGGAGCCGTGACTTGATGTATGATTCCACTTTGTTCACATAGTGTTTCAAATGGAACAACATACTCACCACCACGGTCACTCCTTAATTCTTTGATTTTCCTATTAAGTTGATTCTCAACTTCATTTTTATAAAGAATAAACTTTTCTAAAGCTTCATCTTTACTTTTTAGCAAATATACATAGCAATATTTTGTGCAGTCATCTATAAAGGTAATAAAATATTTATTACCACCTCTTGTTTGAATTGATTTAAAATCACAAATATCACTATGTATTAAATCAAGTGGTTCGGTGTTTCTTTTTATTGTTTGAAAAGATGATCTGGTTAGTTTTGCCTCAACACAAGTTTCACACTTATGTTTCAAATTAGTTTGGAAATTCGGAATATGCTTCATGTTAATTAATTTACGCAAAGAATTTAAATTAACATGTCCTAATCTACCATGCCAAAGATTAGAAGACTCAAGCAAATAAGCAGAAGTACTAGCTTCATTATTAATTTTTGGTTTCACAACCATTACATTGAGCTTAAAGAGCCCATTATTAACATAACCATTTCCCACATACATCCCATTCTTTGACAAAACTACCCTATCTGACTCAAACACCATTCGGAAGCCATATTTGTTCAACAAATGGACACCAAATTCTTCCAATTTCGCACATAAAGCACATTGTTCGAGTCACTCTTTTCCAGAAGTCATCTTCAAAATCACCTTCCCTTGACCCTCAATCTCAGATGTAGCAGAATTCCCCATGAATAGCTTCTCCTCATTGCTAATCGCTTCGAAAGAAGTGAACAACACTTTGTCTGAGCAAACATGTCTGGTTGCTCCCGTATCAACCCACCAGATTCACTTCTTTTCTCAAACATGTTGAGTGATGTTTTCCACCATATTTGCCTCTTCTTTTTTTTGGTAACTAATCCGAAGCCTTGTGACCTATCTTATCACAATTAAAGCATTTTCCTTGAAACTTTGTTTGCTTCTTGGAAATTCCTCCTTTCGGACCCAATTTTTTATTCTTCACATTTTTAGGTCTATGTTCAACAACATTTGCCTTTGACACAGAAATAGCCCCTCTTCTTTCTGCATTCCTGTTATCTTCCTCAATTCGAAGCTTAACCACCAGTCTTTTAATATTCATTTCCTTGCGCTTATGCTTCAAATAGCTTTTGAAATCTTTCCAAGCAGGAGGCAATTTTTCAATAATTGCAGCCACTTGGAAAGTTTCACTTAGCATCATCCCTTCTGCAAGGATTTCAGATAATATGATCTGAAGTTCTTGTACTTGACTCATGACTGTTTTGGAATCCACCATTTTATAGTCTAGGAAGCGGCCAACAACAAATTTTTTAGTACCCGCATCCTCAGATTTATATTTCCGATCTAATGAATCCCAAAGCTCCTTGGTTTTGTAAACATTATACAAGGAATCACTAAGGCCATTCATAATATAATTTTTACACAAAAAATCAGAATGATGCCATGCATCAATTGCACTTGCAACTTGAACATCCGTTTCACCCTCATTGGGTTTAGAAGCATCCTCCGTCAAGAAACTCGCAAGGTTCAATGTAGTTAAGTAAAAGAACATCTTTTGCTGCCACCTTTTGAAATTCTGGCCATTGAATTTTTCAGGCCTCTTCGCATGGTTAACAGGAATTGGCACGAAATTCCTTGACAACGGTTTGTCCAATAAACATGGACATATTGAACTTGATCATTGGTTTCAGTTGCCATCTCAACGACTTAATCTGTTTTAAGATTGTTACAAAAATTATTTGGTTAGTTGTCTATTTGAAACAAAACCAGTAATCATAAATAAATTGAACTTTTTGAAAGAACCGCAATAAAAACAAAGAAATTTCAAACAACAACAACAACTAAAACAACATAAGAATGAAAGAACTAGCAACACAAAGAATAAAGAATGAAATGAAGAAGAATAAGGCACCGTAAAATAGCAGCGAATAAACTCGAGGCCTGTCAAACTAGTGTCCTTAAAATGTTTGCTTTAGGTTTCTTGGTTTTTACAACGGTAAACAAATTTGTTAAGCATGAACAGTTTGTTCCTAAAACCACAACATTTCAAAATTCACCGAGAAAACCGAGAAGAGAGAAGGAGAAGGAATGAAGAAATTTGCGGTTGCTTGTGATTGCGATGTCTAAAAAAAGAGCATTTGCCTTTTTATAGGGAAGGATGTGTAACGACTTGCATGAATTGAATTTCGGAATTCAATAACCGATTCAATTCTTGATGTGAAATTCAATTCGGTTGTAATGATAATTCAATTCAATGCAAAACCAATTCAATTTAGTCAAAATTTAAATGAAATAACAAAGACTTTTTCATTACAAAAAATTTAAAAAGGAATAAAAAACGTGTCATGCAAGCTTGGACGATTTTGGGCTGGCATTCGCGTACGCAGGACGCGCGGGCGCACACAAGTTCAACCGAATCGGTCTTGGATTCACACCCCCCCTACGCACGCGCGTGTGGAGAGAGCCTTTATCCTTAATATTCTTGCTCATTCATGGTTGAGTGTTTACATATAAACACAAACTCTTTACCTTATTTTTTCCATGTGGGATAAGCTCATTCCCTTTTAAATTTCCAACATCATGGGTGCACTTTGTGAGACAATTTCTCACTCACCCATGCACCATTTTGAGTAAACAAATATATATTCTTTAAGTATTTACGGAGTATAATCCGTACATCTCAAAATTTTTCACTTTCGATAAGTGGAACCCACTCAAAATGTGCCCTTAAAATAGCTTAATAACATGCTATTTTTTCAAAAGTAGATAGTTATAGATAGTCGATATAATATAACCTCACCTTAATGACTCAAATTGAAACAGTTATAAACAAATAAATGAAACCAACATATATGTAATGCACTCGTGAACTTAATTTCTATGGACAAAACCAATGTCTCTGATATAGTTAACTATTAAGATACTTAGAGAGTGAAATGTGACGATCTTATGCACCTGTTGTTATTTCCTGCAAAGGTAGGAAAATGGTAGATGCGATTACTGTAGATATGAAATATAATTTTCTAAACCTGTTGACTGCATTTGGTTTCAACGGTCTTTGCCCTTGGCAAAGTCTGCAATATTTTTTGTTTTGTCCACAAGCAGAAAATGTTGCCCCTTAATGAACAGTAACGCGCGGGCTTAATCTTTAGTCTCCCGCCTAAATAATTCGCACTTGGTTTTTGCGAAAATTTTAAAATGAATAAATTTCCATCATTAATACGGCCTATGCCGAGAAGGATGCCATAGAGCGATGGTCGTCTCTTACAACCGATTCAGCTGTTGCTTGGAATAACCCAAAAATTCTTGTTCTGGCCTAACACTAATTTTAACTTATCTGAGACCAACTTTCCATGTATAAACCTTTATGCCTGAATAAAATTATATGCTCTGCTTAAATAATTATTTTATTTCATACATACTCAAATATTTTGTTATTATCAAATGCAAAATGCAAATCCAAAGATTATACGTAGTAGGATGTTTCGGCTTTTATAGTTTATCCGGCGTGTAAAATTTCGGCGCAGAGATGGCAACAAAAGCGTTATTTCACAGGTTCATTCAGAGTGCAAAACTATAACGATGATAGTTGTGCACACTTTGTGATTACATCATATCTAATTGCACTCCATAGCTATAGGCATGGTAGAGCGATGCGATTAACTTAAGTACAGCTGCAGTAACAACAGCAACTAACCCAATGGCTACACCAACCTTCAAGCACTTTCGGTTTATAAGCAGGCTATAATTTTCCCTTGCGTTAAAGGAGGTGGGAATTTCTCCTTGTCCGTGGCCTGTCGTGCACGTTATGTGTTTAGAGGCAATACAGTGGGCTTCATATGCCTTCTCAGCAGATTCCTTTGATTTGTATGACTTGAATGAGTTTCCAGGGAATCCATTCACTTGTAACTGACATTCGGGCCAAGAATCATAAGTCCCCGGTCTTCTTCCAACAAACACTACGTAATAAGTTGTGCGTGCCATTGCCTTCAAAAACCTGCATTATTCCTAATTTTATTATCGACAATAACAACTTGTGTATGGGGGAATGATTGTGCTTTGTTTGAACATGTCAGGAGATGATAAGTCCGAAAGTTCAATTCGCTTATATGGGCCACTTACGCTTACTTAATTGACTTCAGCTTTAGCCACAAGAGGAAAATTTTTACTTTTATAACTGAAATGGAAATCCTGAAACCCTAACTGTCAACCACAAGAACACAACCAATAGATGTTGTTGTACACGGCATATTATAATCCCTACTACCATTCTTAATGACAAAGCTAACATAAAACCCGCACATAAGGCAATTTCATGTGAATTTATTACAATATTCCAAGACATATAGTCACGGTTCTGTAATGGACACTTACCTCAATGAGTGGAGTCCAACGCCAGTGGGGATCCCTCCAACTCCTCCGTATGTGCACGTAATATGAGAACAATTTCCGCAAACCAAATGATCCTCTTGCCTGTGTTGTACAGCCCTTAGTTTATGGAGCAACCATGACTGTAAGTGTGGAAAATTTTAGTAAACAAAGAAGTGCTATGACCTTCACTAGAAAAAGTTTTATATTGGCCAAACGGACACAGCCACTTGGCACGTGGCAAACCCACATATTGGTCATGGGATCTATAAAATTATAAATTATTGCAATAGTTTTTTTTCTTTCATATGTTGACATGTACATAATGTTATTTCGTTAATGTTTGGGTGTTCGGATTATCTTAAACTCGTGGCGAATTGTGATGGCCCAACTATCTTGCTAAGTTAATTTGATACTCTAAACTTCGAAGAGATAATTCTGAAGATTACATTTAATCCAGCCATTGGCAAATCAATCCAATGGTATATAATAATAAACTTTTTTCTCCATTGTTCAATTGCCATGATCATTATTGTTGTAATATATATGAACTTAGATGGACATACCTAGAATATTATTTAATAAAACCTTGTAATTAAGTTATTGGCTTGCATATTCAATTCGTTGTGTATAATAAAATAATAATTTATTAAGTTCATTGATGGTGCCGAATTATATTTAGACCTAAAGTCAGCATATTAATGTATGTCTCAGCCAAATTCATGTTTAATTATTTATCCTAATGACACATATGAGAAATAATTATTTTTAAAATAATGGTCAACGTATTTCATTCGAGGGGGTCACCTTATAATAATTTGTTTAGGGGGTCTCTAAGGTGAAATTAACACATTGTCACACGATGATCAGGCAAGCCCCAAGGTTTAATCATAACATGCAAAGAAACCAATCCACTATTAATGTATGGGATTGTTATTGTTATAATGAAAAACCAATCCAATCGAAACCCGGAATCGGGATCATTTATCATTAACCAATATAATATTGTAATTAATTAATTACGATATTGGTGTAATGATAACAATAATTATCAATAAACATAGTCTTCAACCAATAATCACATTAATTATTTAAGTATTTAATATACTTTCGAGATATGTAAGTTTTTATTAATAATTTAATTAAATCATTTGTTATTATATAGTAATTAATATAATTATTACTATTATAATGGTTTAATAATATATTATTAACAATAATATACCAGTAGTTATTATTACAAATGTGATTATTTATTTATTAATACTTGTAACTATTATTATTATTATCATCATCACATTGCCATTAATTATTTTATTGCTATCATTAATTTTATCAGTACAAAATTTATTATTAGTATTTGACATTGTCACTAAATCTTTGATTATTACTATGAGGTAATTATTATTTTACATATTGTAACACCACCACCAACAACAACAACAATAATAGTTATTAGTTATTAATTACTAAGGCATTTTAGTGAACAGATGGGGGGAAGCTTATTTTGAGTCCAATCCCGATCCAAACTGAAATAAACACATTAATGGGACACAAAATCATTCCCATTCCGCTGCCAACAACTCAAGTAAAAAACTTTATTTGATTGTAATTCCCTATTCCCATTGCAGATCGTTCCTATTTCAGCTTGTTTCGATTGCAACCCTTTTCTATCAATTACAGTGCATGGTCTATACTAAGCACATCCCACACTGGCTTTAACTAGCATTGGCAGGCCCTATTGTTTAGACCTTGTTATAGAAGTTAGATAACATTTGGCACACATGAATGGATTGGATTAATTATCAACATTGGACTGGATGAAGTTTGATTGAATTAAGATGGATTATATTATATATTGTACTATATTTGGTACAATATCGAGTTGGACAATGTTAAATCATATTTAAATATAAAAAAATATGAATGTTTAAGAGTAATAATTATCCAATTGTTACCTTAGAATTTATTGATTGAGCTAGGGATAAAAATTATATACCCTTTTTTTCCCATTCGTGGAAGGGACAAGGAAAATTTTTTACCCAGTTTGTTATTCGGGGAAAGGACGAGAATGAGGTGGAATCCCTATCCACTCCCCATTTCCCCCATTTTAAATGTATTAGTTATTCGGGGATCGGGGATCCCTTGTTATTATTCGGGGAGGAAATTGAAATTTTCTCAAACAATTTTGACGGGGACGGGGACATACACAAAATATCGGGGATGGGTGCGGGGAGATTGGTCCCCGCCCCTCCCCTGCCCATTGCCATCCCTAGATTGAGCATTAAATATGTAGTAAATTAATTATTGGGTTATCATAATTATAATAAACAAATATCAATTAATAAAACTATTTAATTATTGATTTAATTTAAATCAAATATTTTAGATAAATTTTATCATATCAATTGATTTAGCAAATAATGTATATATAAAATCAAATAATGACTTGTAATAATAATTTGCATTATCATTATTAATACTACATTGATGATTATCAAATTTAATACATCATAGCTAATTGTAACAATTTATTAAATAGTAAATTACATTGGAGTAAAGGGACATATTTAATTAGACTGTAAAAATATAATGAAAAATAAATTGAAGTAAATCATGAATAAAAAATTAATTAAGTTATTATATTTTAGGTTACAAAAAAACTTGTGTTATTTATGAAGGAAATATGAATAAAAATTTTGCTCTTATTATAATCTCATCTAAACCCACTTATAAATTGGGATTGTTAATCCCATGATTTAAGAACTAAATTGATATTTAGTCCTCCCTAATCCAATTCAAGCAAAGTATCCAAACATGGGATCAAATATTTTATTCATAAGTCAATCTAATATCAAATAGTTAATCTTAACTCCCGAACATACACTTCGTGTACATATACTTTCTTATTACAGTGGTTAAGAAAATCAATAAATAAATAGAGTAAATACAATGCAGTAAAATCCAAGCACTATTGATGGATCTAGGAATGGATCACTTTAAATAAATATATGAGATTACATTTGCAGATCCGAAAACATTTTAATGTTGAAAAAAATTACATAAAACCCTATTAACCATAGGTTACACTAAGCTCAACCAACATTATTACCAAATGTGAGGTAACAAATATGAGATTGTAACACCCTAAGCAATAACGACATCAACAAGTTAAAATACCATCCATACAAAATGTAAATTCTTAATATATTCATTTACTAGACAACCAACGCTCGATATAATGATGAGAATATATTTTGATGGATGTATGTGTCAAACTAATAGTTTTATTTATTAAATTTTTTTTTTTGGAGACAGGAGAGGCAGCAGCTCTTCAGCTGAATCTACTGCTTGGATCACAGATAGAGAGGAATGATATTTCAAACCACGGTTGCGGTCTAGCTGGACCATTGGGAGAAAACGCATCGACATTCAAATAATAAGTTTAGGAATTTATTAAATATGGGGCACATAGTTCGCAAAAGTCTAGTGGTTCGTTTATGTTCAACTGTTGAATTAAAACACTCATGAATGGAATATTGCTTGAATTAAAAGGAAATACATACAACTTAATGGACGAACGATTAAGTCATGTGTCAAACTTCCAATTCCTCATTCCACTGGTGACCATATTACAAAATACTTGGCATGTATGCCTGATCATATATTTTACAAGGCATACACACCTAGTACAAGAAATGGCCCATTTTTAAAACATAGATATCACCACGAACTTCAACCTCTAAGGCGTAAAAGTTACTTAACACGCATGTCACTTTCTAACAAAAGTGGTGCATATAATACAACAAAAAGTACGTCATCACTACCCATGAAAGCTAGTGGTGGTTTAAAATAATATTAAGTTGAGGTAGCACGTTGTGCCTCCCCAAGCATCACTACAGGGAATGCTTCAATATCCCCTCTCAGTCCATTATCCCCCATTTTAGTATCCTGGACCATAGAACAATACGACTTAAAACAGGAAAACAATGTGCATAACCATACGAAAATGTGGTAACTTAAAAATCAATTGGAAAATGAATATCGTGCCCAAATTTCTTACCTCTGCGGATGTAGAGCTTTCAGGCCTGACAGGAGCAGGTTTTTTAAGCTTACAAAAGCGCTTGCTGTGTCTAACGCCTTTGCATGTGTTTGGGGCTGGAAGGTGGCTTTCCAGATATAGCGCTATCACCAACATCTGGTTGCACTGCCAGAGGAGTATGGACAGATTCCACCAATTGTTGGACCGGAGAGTGAAGATGCACCTCATTATATTCGCTTTGTGGTGGTGCATGGGTGACGCCTTGAGGTGGTGGATTAACTCGAAGTTGCTTGTTGGCCCTGAAGAGCATTGGCAGGTGAAGAAACACTTGCAGCGGCCACATGAAAACAAACCGGCATTCTATTTGGTGGTGCATGCTCAGTCACTCCGTTGAAAGGTTGTTGCGAGGGCATTAAAGGCACTGCTGGCCTAGCTGCGACCGCCATTGCATTGGGAGGTAGGGCCGACACAGGAGTCACATGTTGAACAGCAGGATGTCGACGTCTGCCTCCCATGTCCACAATAATTGGAACCTCAATAGGTAGACTGTTGAGTTCTCTTGGTTGGCCCAAACGACGAGCGCTGATTGCTGTGAAATTGACAGAAATATAAAGTGAGTTGTCACCTCTCTTAATACTCTCGTGGATCATGACTTAAAGAACGTCATCAGAGAATAATTTGACTACATGACCCAGCTAGGATGGTGCACAAGTCGGGTGGAACAGGTGATTTGGTGGTGATTCCTTGTTTTGCAAAGCCGAAGATGCTATGAAGCAGAGGTTCAATAGCTTGAATCAAGTGGGTCGAACAGTTTGAACAGCAATGCTCTCACCCATATAATCCAAGATGTACGTGAAATGGCCATCTGAGGTATAATGGGTACCATGAGACTGAACCATCTGAAAAAATTAAACACATGGAATTTTTATGACATATATTGTAATGTAACAAACAGCACATCATGAACTATTTAAATGAAAATGATAATAAAATTCAGGTTACAATCCAATAATAACTTATTAATCACGAATCATAGAGGAGCAGTATATTACTGAAAATAACATGTTTATGCATCACATGGTAACAAGTATAAAACACAAAGCGAAGCCTGACTTTACACAACCAATAATAACTTATTCAACACTACAATATATGTGTGTGAAGTTTGAGTGCAGAAAGGTACCTTTTGTTGTTGCAAAGCTCAATGGATTTGTTGCACAGATGAATGAAAATGTGGGGCTCCTATAGTAAAAGGTAAGTGTTGGGGTAGGTGATTGATAGAGCACGTGATCTATATACATTGACTTAACATTTTACAGAATTTGAAATTTTCGCTCATAATCCTCCCTTTACAGTTATTTGTAAGTATGAAGCTAAACGCTAGTATTATTGATATACACACCTTAAGTAAATATATGTTCTTATTTTTTTATAGGAAAAACAATTATTAAGTTCATTGAGCTGAGCATGTGTCTATAAGTATAGGTAAGAGTAGAGATGGCCAATGGGCCGATCGGCACGTGGCACGGCATGAGTTCGTAAGGCACGGCACGGCACAAGCACGTTTTGGTGAGGCACACGGCACGGCACAGCACGCACATGGGCCGTGTCGGGTCTAGAATTTAGGCACGTGGGCTTTAAAAGTACGGTACGATTAGAGATGGGACAAAACACGGCACGCGAAAAGGAACGTAATAAGCACGCTTCATTACTAGGCTACCACGTGGGCCATCAATAGCACGTGGGCTAAAATATATCAAAATAATTTTTTTAATAAAAAGTTAATATAAAATGTTGTGAAATTAAAGTAAAATATCTTGAAATTAAATGTTTAATATATTTTTTAGCATAAACTTTTAAAAATTAATTTAAATCTTAGTTTAAATAAATATTCTAATTTTTTATGTTTATAATTTATTAAATGAATAAGTAAATATCATGATTTTAATAAATAAAATCATAATTTTATTTATGATATTTATTAAATGAATAATTTTATTTATGATATTGTAACTTGTAAGTTGTAGTTATGACTTATGACTTATTGTAATTGTTATTTGAGGATTGTATTTTTAATTTTAATTAATCATTATTATGAATTTATGATCTATAGACTATGGAATTAAATTTATGTACTATTGATTTATGAATGATTGGTTATTTTGAAATTAAATATATAGTTGTGAAATTGTGATAAACTGATAATAAAATGTTAAACGCTCTTTTAATAAAAATTAATATGATTATGAATTTTATTATTATTATTATTATTATTATTTTAAAGATTGGGCTTAAAAAACATGCTAGCACGACTAAATAAAGACACCAAACACGCGCTTTTTTTAGACGCTTGATTGACGGGAGGAAAAAAATTTTTGGTGGGCTTTCTTTGGACATGGCCCACAGCACGAAGATAAGAAAGTTGGGCACGACACTAAGACGACCCCAACGGTTGATGGGTTGTGCCAGCATAGCATGGCCCATTGGCTATGGTTAGGTAAGAGAAAATGTTGGAGGGGCATACTGAAAATTTTCTATAATTATCACCACAACGTAATAAAATTTGAAAGCCAAAGGTGCTTACACCAACCGCTTAAAGATATCACCAACCTATGCCTATGGATCCCCCCATCCCTGCAAGGCCGCAGCCACTATTTGTGGTTGTGTTTTATGTAGTTAAAGTGAGAAATCATGAGGGTTAATGATAAAGTCACCAGAGCACCAAACGATAGTGCAATACTTCCTAACACAGACAATGCCTTCATAAAGCAAGTCACGTTATCAACTTTACCCCTTAACAGAACAATAATAAATCCAAATGAATACTATTGTCTTTTTTGAAAGAGATGTGACTTACTTTGGTTACGCTTGTCTTACAACCCAGTGCGCTTTTAGGGTAATGATGACATATTAACTTGTCACATCAAAAGAAAGTGTTAGTCACTCTTAAATCACATGGCATCAACGCCTCCGATCATTACTCACATGGCATAACTTTGTTTTGAGGTAGCCTTCCCCATCGAACCATGGAAATTTGGAATCAACACAACGGTAATTACCTGCAGTAATTGTTTGTATGGCTTAAGTGGCCACCATCTAATATCATATGATACACAAGACCATACGTTATAAAATATCAGGTGAGCCGCAATGTAGTTGGAGGGACCACAAGAGGCCAATGTACGTGAATAGAGGGGAGGGCTTCAATCTTACAATGGCACTAGCAATTTCGAAACATTGTTACCATATTTAAGGATCTCCATATCTTATATGCATATAAGATAAGGATTGCCCATATTTAATTTGTCAATGTCAACTCTTTAAACTTAAAAAAGTATCTGAAATTGAGCCATACCCATTAATTACTTCCTTTTTTGTCACGGTAGAACCTGTCACATCAGGCTGCCAATTAAGTTGTCCATTCATCATTACTGTTAATTTTTTATTTAATTTAACTTATATGTAGTTTATTGGCTCACATACAGTGAATTTGTGATGAGCATATACGTATTTGACACTAAAACCATACATGATTATACGTACAGTCTACAAGCATTAAATTTTTTTGTATAATGAATAGATGCAAGTGAAAACACCAAATTTAAGTAACTTCATCCACTGGGACAAACCTTTTTGTCCTTCTAATGTGCATTACTTAGGGGATTGTGCTAAGAAACATTCACCAGATTTCAAACACAGTGGACATGCAATATAAATATAACTTAATTAAAGGTTGCTAAGCTGCTAAGCAATAATATTATGTGAGATTATTGATTTTAAATAATTAGCCGACAACTATCATAGGTGCTATGTGATTGATTAACAATTGAAACTGTTATAAGACGGTAACTAGCCACCATATCATTTATTTATATGTACTTAAAATTGTTATAAGATGAGAATTATGTTTTTCCCACCATAGAATTCATTTATATGCAGTTATAATGCGCAATTTACAAAAGCGCTTACTAATTTGAAAGCTGAATCACTGAAAATGTGTATCAAGTTTTTAAAAAATAACGAACTACACAACTGATGGATAATACGATACAAAAACTTCAGAAAATGAACCAATTAACAATTGGGATGCTAGACCTAGTATCGAGCTGTTCTAAGGTTTTGTTCCGGCCCAAATGTTCACAGTTGACTTACAGTATTACCCTGATATCAATAACAATGGGTCTGGTCAAATGTTAATTGGCGAGAGTCATCGCCTTTACGTAATTGTAAAACACGAATAAATACGTCTACTTCGTGCTCTTTATGTTCGAATTTGAAGAATCGCCAATTGTAATTTGCAAATAATTATGCTCGAGGAATGAAAAAAAAGAGAGAAATTTTCATCTTTTGTTTTTCTACAATAACACTAGTTATGAATCAATAAGCGAAAGTTTTTTTGTTATATTGGTCTCGTTGTTTTAAGAATGG
This sequence comes from Atalantia buxifolia, assembly GCA_030444775.1. Classification (NCBI taxonomy): domain Eukaryota; kingdom Viridiplantae; phylum Streptophyta; class Magnoliopsida; order Sapindales; family Rutaceae; genus Atalantia; species Atalantia buxifolia. Next base: position 13,082,973 of record CM059837.1, read on the forward strand.
TTAGTTTGGCATAGTAACAGTATTGGGGAATCATTTACTATCGCTGAGGCGAATTCGAGAACAAACACGAAAACAACCAACAGGAGGTAGCAACATTATGCTAATACGGTACTGCCTATCAGAAAGATGAAAAATCTCTTAAATCGTGAATATTAATTATAAGTTCCTTGTGTAGTTATTATTTAATTCATTTTCCAAAGAAACTTACAAAGCCAAGGTCGCTTTGTTATTCATCATAAATTCCATATTACAATATGATGATTTATATTATTTATCCCATCTGTTAATAAAAGCTACGTTATCGAATGACTTTATTTTTTAAGAAGATGTTATCAAGGTATCTATTGTGATTATTTTTATATATTTGTTAGGGATCCCAGGAATTTGCGGACTTCTCTAAGATTGGTTGTTAAAATTCGCCAAGGTCTTGTTTCCATATGGAAAGAGATCAGCAGATGAGGCTCGGATGTTAACGTTTATCAGTGCTGACATGTCGTTTTGGATTTCAATCATAATGCTGTTGATTCCAAATATGCCTCAAACCAATCAAGGGGAGTACATATTTCTGACACTAAGGTAATCGATGCTCTAAAAGATGTTGATGAGTCTGATAATGTTGACCACTCTGCTGTCGTTATTCTAGACAGCACTGAAAATGATGGTTTTTCAATCATAACTGTGATGTAGAAAACTCATGGGAAGGATACGAGGATTACTTATTCCAGAATTTTGTTGACAAAAAAAAATAAAAGACATCCATTGATGGGTTCTTATTTCGAAAAAGGGGGACGAATGGTATTAGCATGAAGCTAGGACAGAGATTTAAGGATGAATTTCAGTTTATGAAGGCTGTGGAGATTCAGGCAAACTTTGCGTAATGGAGAATATAAGCACCCTCATCAGTTGTGAATGTTCTGACCTCAAGTGTGATTGGAAAGTAAGTACAGCGAAGGTGTGAAAAGGCAATGTGTTTGTGTTGAAGGAAATCACACCAAACCACACATGTAAGAGGCGCAATTACAATTTCCCATTGGGGACCAAATGGAACGCAGCAAAATTCTTACATTTGTGGGTAGAAACCCCAAATAATGATTTTAATAGATTGAGGTATGAAATTGAAAGATGTTCTGAAATCAAATACCCAACATGGAAGCTAAAGGCTATAGACAAAACTGTTAAATTTTGGCTGCGAACAGATCACAATTATGGATATTAATGCTTACTCCAATACAAAAATGAAATGTTGAAGGTTAACAGGGACAACATTGTCATAATACAAACAAAAACATCCGATGATCCAGCTGTTACGGTATTTGACAGAATGTTTGTTCTATTCGCTGACTATTCACATGCTTTCAAAACAACAAGTCGGAGACTAGTAATTATAAATGGATGGGAGATTGACAGTCCATACAAGAGAGTGATCCTTGTTGCAGTGTGCGTGATGGTAACAATGGCGTACTCCCTATAGCTTTTTGCGAGGTACAAGAAGAGAACTTCGATTCGTGGTCATTTTTCCTTAAGAATCTATATGAGGGACTCCGCATGGACCATATAGATTATGGAAAAGGAATTTGCATCATGTGTGATGGGGATAATGGAGTTGATGAGGCAGTATCAGAGTTCCTTCCCGACGCTCAATATAGGCAGTGTTGTTTTAGTATTTACAATAAACTTATGGAGCAATTTCCTTATGCACTTGTGTACTCTTTGTTTTGGAGTGCTTGCAGGAGCACAAACAAGGCTACTTTCTAACAGCAAATGATGCTGTTACAATATCAGAACAGGGACTGTTATTAGTGGCTCGTTGATAGAGAATACCATAGATGGGCTGTTTATTGCATGCCTAAATGGGCTAAGAGTATCGACATAACTATAAATGCTACAGAGCAACTTCGGATTTGGTTGTTGAAGTATCTAGATATGAATGTGGCAAACAGATTTACCGTAATAACAAAAGAAACTGCCAAAAAATTTCAAAAAAGGTACTTGGCTGGGTGGGATTGGGTGCATGACAACATCACTCCAGTAGCACAACAACAAGTAACACAAAATGGCATTGAAGGTGACGGCTGGAACATACATAGTGATGTAGACCCAAATATTTTAACTGTCACGATGAATGGACTTTCTTTTGTAGTTAACAAGGAACTTTCGATATGCTCGTGTGGCTTATGGCAACTTTCTAGAATATCATGTCCCCATGCTTGCCGATGCATTATCCATTGGGCTGCAACATATGATAACTTTGTATATGATTTCATGACATTTGAGGTTTACAGGTCAACCTATGGATCAGGTATGAGAGAGCTTCCCGAAATATGTAAGTGGACACCTCAGCTTCTTAACATTGTTTAGCCACCACCGAAAAGGTTGATGGATCCTATGAATGGAGATGATGAAACACAGGTAAACTTATGCAATTAACTATTTAATATTTTTCACTTCAACATCTTATGTTCTCGTTTGTAGCCAAATACCTTATGCTAAAATAACCATCGCTTCTTGTTTGTTTTTCGTATTTCATTATACTATGCCACTAGAGCCATACACCTGTGATAGAGTACGACCACCACCTTAACATTCCAAACAGCAGCTGCTGCGACGATTCAATTCACCTTTACTCGTGTACATTTTCAATAAAATAAACACCATTCAAAGTCAAATAAAGATATCCTCGATTCAACAGTCAAATCCCACAGATATATATGAAACAACAAAATTGCAAATCTTCAATTATAACATTTTATGATCGAATTATCTTAACTCCCTGTTCCAAGAGCAATCACTTCCCCAACTGCATCAATCAACTTATTTTGGTCGGTTAATAAACCTCGTAAACCCCTGAAAGATGAAGAATGCCATAAATGCAGAACTTTTCCTCTAATAACATTTTAACAGGTGACTGTAGCATAACTTTAAGCATTGTATTTAATAAATATTGTCGTTAAGCTAAGATGTTAGAATATACTCTATGGCAAATAAACAGTATCCAACAATGGAATTGCAGCTAACAGCATATTATATTGTTAAAAGAACCAAGAAACTAAGTAATTATCATAAACTTTGTCTACTAACAAATCACATTGTCAAAGTAAAATCAACTACGAAATACTGCGATATCATAAACGTTTTAGCTGTAATCAAATTAACTATTTTAGTTTTCTTCAGTAAAATCGAATGAACTTTAATTTATACCCCCGGTATGATCACTAGTAGTATGCAAGCTTTGCTTCATGTGCTTTCCCTTTCTGTTTCCAGCATTGCTTTTACCCTTATTGTTTCACGTCCAGTCATAACCTTTTCCCTTTCTGTTTGTTGGTTTTTCGCTTGGATATGTTCTTCAGTTGCTTGTCCAGCTTGCCTCGCAAATGCCTTATTGATGTCTCTTCTACAATTTTTTCAAGCTCTTAGTTTTTTGCTCTATGATAATCATTTTCAGCCTGTGGCAACTTCCAGTCCATTTTCCAAACATGTCTGTAACAAATATAATTAAGTGACCTACTACATGGTTGCATTCTTTTTATTGCCAATTCATCCTCCTAACAAGCCATCTTCATTTTGTTTGTTGTTATACTAACTTGAATTTATCTACTCATCATAACTTACCATTTTCCTCTTCTTACCATAAAAAAGAAAAAGTTTCGTTAACCAAAATGTTTCAACTATGTTCCCCTAAGGGACATAATCAGTAGTTACAGGCATAATCCAATTATCATATGTAAAGATCAGGTAAGCAAGAATGTTAAATATATCCAACTCCTCTTTGTTTCCCCGATTATTTTAACCTCCAAATTAAAAGACTAATTTACAAAAGGCAATCAAAGCCAGTTGATATACCAACAAAATTGTTCCTGAAATTAAATGTGAAAACAACTTTAAAACGTCTTAAAAAAGGCCATTCTATTTTTTTCTTCAAATTCACACAACCAAGACACGTTAATCCAACATCTATAATGCAACCAAGCCACAACAGGAAATCAAATGTTAATCCTACACTTGCCCAACTCTAAAGTGTTAAAAAACTGCAATGCATGAACTTTAATTTATCACCCAATCCCACTTCTACAACCAACACATGTAAACACTACCTATATATATATATAAAAATCAGATAGGCATCTAATTAAAATGAAAAATTTGCCTAAGCTTAAGTAAAGAAACAAACAAGTTCCCCGTTCCTGCATTTCCAACGTTATATTCTTCTAACACCACTGGAATAAGCAAATTATTCTTTAAGAACCCCAAAGACGAATAACAAAGCCAATTAGAAAGTAACCATCTTACTTTTTCGCCTTCAACCGACATAGCCTTCTATTCAACAGCTTTGCTTGTTATGTCTCCCCTTCCTTCTTCATAAATTCAAATGCCTACAAACAATATGTGTGTGTAAATCACTGAAATAAAGCAAACAAATCCCATGTAAAAGGATTTAAATTTAATAATACAAAAAAAATCAACTAAACTTTGATTACTTCTTCGCATTACAAGATGCGTTAATCTTCCTCAAAAGTTGCTACCTCGCTCTAAGGGCTCCAGGTCGAAGTTAGCCGATGTCATCCTGAGATTGTCATTCCTTAGCCTTAGCACGTGTAGGGGCAGAAACAGACTTATCTCGATTCGCTACAGCATATCACTTCCGTTATTTCGACGGTTGACATTGGTCAGATTGAAAAGAAGTACCAAAAGAGAAAGGGAGATGTTCAAAGGGCCACGACAAAAGCAGTGTCGGATTGGCACCAAGTAGAAGGCTAGTGCTGGGGTGATGATGTTAATTGCTTTTTTTCTTTTCGCCAAGACTTACCTTTCAGCAGTAAATAAATTGATCTTCTTCAGGACATTATTTAATAACATTAAATGTGATTTTTTGTCCTACTGATATTTTAATGGATCCAAATAGTTGTTTCCAATGACCAATTGCATGTAACGTGTTCTTGCATTCAAGAACATCTTTTTTGTTTCTAACCGGCCACTTGCATTTGTGTACCACATAATTGTTTATATATTTGGCCACCGGCTCCTAACTCATCTCTCCGTTTTCTATATGTATCTTTTTCAGCCGTTAGATAATATCCAACGGCTGGAAAAGATAAAGAAAAAATTAGGGGATAACGTATTACGATTGCAAAGTAGTTGTAAATACAAGTGTTAATATATATTCAAAATTTATATATCTTTATGAATATAATAATCATTTAGACCTTTATAAAAGTATAGCAAAAACTTTAAAAAGTTTTAAGAATAAATATAGAAGAGATGGGCAAGAAACCATCCTGCAGTTGAGAATTAATAATCAAAGGTATAAGGACTTGATTGAAGAAATGAACAGATATTTGAATAAAAGAAACATTTATAATAAAGGCATGTATCAATTTGTTATGCATGTAGTAAGCTTACATAAGCTGGAAGTTAGCAGGACCCAAATTCAAAACTAGGCGCTTGTTAATATTCATTTGTCATTACTTACACAACGCTAATGGACTAGTTGTGGACCAGTGTTGGTGGTAAGCGAAGCATCAAATGCACCCCACACGTAAATGTCACAATGAATTATTACAATGTAGAATACTTTACACTATAATAGTGTAAATGTTAAGATATATAGCTACTTACATTGCGCCACGTGTTAGGACCCATCTCAAAAAAATTTCTACAAATAAATGAAGACCTTTTCAGACTAAAATAAAAACTAGCATGCGATCGCTTATAAACATGTGATCGTTGTACGAGATTAAAAAAAATATGCTAGTGATATAATCAGAAAAGATGACAACTGACGACACGTTATTATTAATAAAATCATATATCAAAAGCAATGTAAAATCAAACAGGACTATGAATGGAATGATTGAAAATAGAACACAAAAACTTGGATGTGGGAAATTAAAATCTACCGCCAAGTCTTCTTTCTAAGTGATAAATAGGGACCAAAAAAATTGAAAAAGGACTTTTGAGTTTTGAGCCATTTTCTCAATTAATAAAGAGAAAATAGAAAACAAGCAATATGAATTTACTGAAAATTTATAAAATACAAAAACTAACGAGAGCATCGAGGTGCGTTAGCGGGACACGGCTCGTGTAATACTCTTGGATGAACATCAAAGGTAGAAAAGCTATCGAACGAAGAAGCATTCAGGTGCTTCTCAAACTATCACTTATAAATTATTCATCTTGGATCATTGAAGGATTTTACCACCTTCAATAACTGTTTATTACAAGAAAATCTTAAGTATACAAGGTAAAAAAATCATGTGGTAAGAATATACTACATGGAATTTATGTTAAAATAATGGTGGATCTACATGTGGGCTAGACCGTGCTATAACCCGGTCTATCCAGAAAAAATCGTTTATACCTCATACATTTTTATCAATTTAGTAAAATAATAAAGTTTTTATTTTATTTTCATATATCTCCTTAATTCAGTTACTCTTATGTTTCCATCAATTTAGTATAACAATAGAATCTTTATTTTATATTCAAATATGTCCTTAACTCAGTTACCCTTACGATTTCATCAATTTTATATAACAATAGAGTTCTTATTTTATTTATAAATATGTCCCTAATTCAATTATATTATTTTCAATTGAAATTAGTGACTTAGTTTATAAAATTATAAAATTATATATTATTGAAAAGATTGAAAACACAAGGGAGCTAAAATTTTATTATTGCTTTGATTTTTTCCAAAAAAAATTCTAATTGAAAAAAATATGTCAATGTAATATAACATCGTTATTAGTATTAAAAATACAAAAATACTTATAGAAACAACATTTAGTAACAATTATCAATATTTTCATAAAATCTTTATGTGAATATTCAGATTTTATTTATTAGTTATATTAACTAAGAGGATGATTTAGAAAGTAAAATTTGAGTATTTTAAGGAGCTTTTGATAGAAGAATCATCAATATCTAGCTCTTTAAAAAGAGTCAGAGCGCCTGACAAAGAAATAACTGCACTCAAATACTTTTTTGCTGAATTGAGTTTAATTTATTATTGAAACTTTTGACTAATAATACTTTTACAATTTGAAAGGATGAATAAATTTTAATTGTTTAATTTATTAAGTCTGGAAATTTAGTACTTCACTTCAAACATAAAAATTTTACTTGTAATTTGTAATTGATTGTAATTACATTTATTAATCTATTTTAATTTAAAATCTTAATTGATTTTTTAATCCATATATGATTATATTTTGTTATAGGTTGTAATGTCAGATTCTATAATTGAAAATTAGTGTTTTCACATTTGAGTTGTCTTTAATTTTCTACTCTTTTTTATAATTATTTTTGTCTATAATACATATTTAGAGGGATAAAGTTTTTGTTGTTCCTTCTTATTTAATGTATTTCTTTTTACTTATAAATTTTTATATTTAATTCAAAATTTAAAATTTAACCTGGGATAATACTAAGTCTTGGATCCGTCCTGTGTTAAAATAACTACTTATTAATCTTTAAACCTAAATACACATGTAAATGAATATGATTAGTTTATTGCAGGAATAAGTGGTACTCGGACTGTACTGAAAATTTCTCATCTATTAGTATTACCTACTAAAATATTATGATAATTTCTTTAGATGTAACAACATTGGCACAAATATTTTAATGCAAATAATTTGGTATAATTAGTTAAATTAAAAACATCGTATGATCTAAGTGACTTATTTTCATTAATTATATTTATTTATTTTTTTAGAAGTATTAGTTATATTTATTTTAGCTTCAAATTTTCAATGAACCAATCCCGTCGGCACTATATCTGACGTGGCAATAACGAATCATGTTTTGCATCACCCACAGTTTGATGGAAGCCAAACGAAACGACAGTCTTACAGCCAAAACGACAAGTCAAACACATTCTTACGCAAATCCAACTCTATTGAAACTTAACGTAATTTAATTGTTTTATCATTATTATTTTTTCAATTAATTTAAACTACCAGGCAGATCTGTTAAATTTAAATAAAATAAAATAAAAATGTCACCTGAAAATCCACACAGCCAGCTACGACCTTAGGCCAATGAAAACTTAACATACCACCGTCCAAGTCTATCGACGACTTCAAAACAAGCCTAATCTCCCAATCCATGCACTAGAGCAACGTCAATAAAGGACATTAAAATAAACGTCGAGGGGCAATAAAAAATCACAAATAAGGAAAGAACAGTAACAAAACATGGGAACAGCGGTAGAGAGTTCTAAAACAGCATAATAAAATAAAAGAAAAACTAAAAAAAGCAACTAAGTTTGAACCCAAAAAAAAAATTGAAAGAATCAGGTAGAATCTCATTATTAAAAAAAAAAAGAGAGTAAAGTTTATATGTTTTTCGTGGTGCCCAAGTCGTTTGTTTAAGACCCCACCAGGCCACCACCACTTCCACTTTCCTTAATGCGCTCCTCCTCTGCTTTTAGAGTTACGAGTCACCTTCCCTGCTCTCTCACAAATCACAATCACAATCACAATCACAATCCCGCTATAGGTTTGTATATTTTTTCACAAGCATAATATAGTTTACAGGGTAAACTTCAATTCATGCATTATATAAAATAACAGTTTTTCATTTATTTCTCAAAATTGTGAAATTTTTAATTTACGTTAAATAAATTTAAAATTACCTCTTGTAAATTTATTACCCTCAAAACACTCTTTTGTTTCTCGGGAAGAGAACTGTCTATAATTAGGAAACCACCGGATCAACGCACAACAAAATATATGGATGGTAAAATTGTAGGCTTGTGTAGGGCTTTTTCAAACTCTGGCCTATGCCCATGTTATTAGTAACAGGTCCAAGCTCTCTAAATCCCTTTCAATGTCTCTCTAAAATCCCTTTCAAAGTTAGACGGACCAAGCTTGACCCAACTTGGGATTCCATTAATATTTTAAATAAATTTTTAATAAAGCTAAAAATAGAAAAAAAAAACACTTAAATTAAAGATGATTATCTAATACATAATAAACTAATAGTTTAATACACAATACAAAAGTAATAATTAACTGAAAGGCCGAGAAGACAAGAAATCTATCATGCTTGAAAATCTTACAGATTTTGTCAATACTTTGATAGATATTCAAAATTAAACATACAGAACCACCATAATCTCATAATTTCTACAATAAAGAAAATGGAAACTTATTTGAGGTGGAGTTGGTGATGGTTTGCTGTTGGTTCCAGTCGCGTGCATGGGTGCTGGACTTGGGTCGCATGGGTTCAAGTGGTTGGGTTTGGATTTGCTAATCGCGTCACATGGGTGAAGATTGCTAGGTTTGCTGATGTTGCCTACTGGGTTCGAGACTTCGCATGACTGCTAGCTACTACGTTGCGTCACATTAAAATCATAAAGAGAAATTTTGTGTCTTATTCCTAACCCAGTCCTATTAATTTCATTTGCATTCCTTAATTTAATTTTCACGAGCAAACACACACAATGAAAATAATTTTCCAATTCAAGAAGTAAATACACTCTTCGTAGATTTAAATAACCCCACCCATGGCTATAGTATATTATTATTATTATTATCGTCTTTTTTTTTACTCCAAAACAAGACCAGCCAGTAGCCCAACTTACCATCTACAATGCTTCACCCATGGTCATATCATTGATGGTGTAATTTCTAAGATTGCTTTCTTATCTATATTAATGTAAATATAAGTTCGAGTTAAAGTCAGGCAAAGAAATGATTATACAATAAGTTAGCTAAATGTAGGATGGGAAAAAAAACCCAGGCTAATAGAAGCTCGAGCCGGCCTGCTTAGGCCCATGGGCTTTAAGACCAACCCGCATCGTGAGGCCATTGACATAGACCAAAATTTTTAAAGCCCACTGTGAATAGGCCTGGATAAGGGTACAAATTAAAAAAAAATCAAAAAAAAGGAAAACCAAATCTATCGAATAATCATCTGTAATTTAAGTATTGGACTATTAGTTTATTATGTATTGGATAATCATTAAATTAAAAAAACAAAATTAAACTTTAGAAAAAAGAAAACAATCAAATATATCAAATAATCATCTTTAATTTGAGTGGTTTTTCTTTACTTTTAGTTTTATTAAAAATTTATTTAAAAAATTAACGAAAGCCTAAGCGAGGGCAAAGCCCCTGCCAGGCCCAGCCCAAGCCTAACCCATCCAAACTTAGAAAGGTAGTGCTTGTTACCAATAATATCGGTTTAGGCCTAGCCTTGAAAAAGCCAAACCTAAGCCCACAATTTGCATTCCTAGCTAAAAGTTTGAGTCAAGATAACATAATAAACTATATATAAGATTATATTTTTTTGCTAATCAAATTTTGGGTTGTGACTTAAGCTTAGGATTTAGCCGCAAGGTAGAAAAAAACATAAAATAACCAAATTAAACAGCAGTATTTAGCATCCAAGCCAACAAATTAGTAGCAACTTCCAGCAGTAAAAAATAGTTGCAAAACTAGCGGAAAAACAAAGAATTTGTAGAAGCATGAAAATGTGTGCTAAGATATAGCACTATCCACCCCTCAAGGAAGTTCTGTTGGTGCAACACAATGAATGATTATTAATGGAAGAATACTTTACAATTGACTAAAGAATGTGAATTTATAAAAGAAAATCGAAAGAAATTTTGAATATAGAGAAGAATGCAAAATCAGATAAAAACCTAAACAGAATAATCGTTGAAAACTAGGGTTGGCAGAATTCCTTAAATTTTGATTGGGATTCGGGATCTCGGTTCATTCAGAATAAGATTCGGCATAAAATTTTGTCTCGATTTACTATTTAAGTTGAAATTTGGGATTCAAATTTGTCTTGATTTACTATACGAGACGGAATTCAAGATGTTTAGAAATACTAATCAGGGCGAAATTTGAGTCGTTTGAAAATCCTTATCAAAATCTCAAATAGGTTGAAATTCGAGTTTTTAAAAATGTAGGACAAGTCAATTTAAAGAATCACATAGATCTGACGAGTCAGTCGTATATATATGATAAGTCATTTTGATAAATAATATATATAATATATTGGTCACAATTGTATGATATGTTGGTTATATATGTATGACAGATTAGTTACTATAAAATATACAACATATGACAAAAAAGCTCCTTTCATCTGGGATAAGTCAAGATCTTGATCAAGATTTAAGTTCCTAATTGAGCTGAGATTTGAGGAACATGTTTTTTTTTATTTACTTTTTGAAATGGGTTTCGTGACATATTATTTATCTTGATTATCAATGAGATGGGTCCGTCCCTTCCCATTGCCAACCCTAATAAGGATATCACTGAAACACAAAAAATACATATTTCAATAAATTAGAGATTGTATTAAACCGTGTGGTTTAATAGTATTCTTCACTAATTCTATTAAACCACATGGTTATTGACGTTACAGGTGGAGTCGGCCATGGCCGGTGATCACACTCTAATGCTCAAGTTATATTTTGATTAATAAGTGGTAGCCCTAAGGTCAATGAATCTTGAAGCTCTCAATAATGGAGGAAAAGCTCTGAGGAAGAAGATGGGCATGTGATTTTTGAATAAATAGAAATTGATTACTGTTTAGGAGACATCATTGAGCTTTTGTAGAGTGTGCCTGAGGGCTATTTTTATAATACATGTGGCGCTCAATTAATGGCGATCCTCCCTTAGGTCAAGATATTAGGTAATTTACCTTGTAGTGCTCATATGTCGACCACTTAGGCTTGGGAGGCAAGAAAACCTCTAGCGACCTCTTTGCCTCTAGGATTGGGCATGTGGTAGCCTCTCTAGCCTGTGATCCTACTGCTTTTTGGGGCGCTGTAGAGGGTAGCTGACGTGGCATCCTCTTACTACTCTACCAAAAACTCTCTATTTCAATTGGTTTCCCATTTTTAGCCAAAAAGGTAAATATATTTTATTCTTTGCACGATGGTATGAATTATTCACCTGCGGATGCCAACCACAAAAATTTGGCTTATAATAATGCCCTTTGATATTAAGGATTTTATTGAAACTATCATTTTCTTCGAAGAGCTTATTTTTCAATTTCTTGTGAGCTGCCTTGATATTTTGGTCAAATGAAATAACTTCACTTGGTTAACTCATTTTACCACGTGCCACTAGGCTATTGGTCCATGTTTGAACCCAAAATTTTCCCCAAACAATACTATTAACCTGAGTTGTTTAATAGCTTTCCTACACTTTAATAAAGTCTAGGATCCTAGACCAAACCAGCACAATATCTATATATAGTTTATTTTCTAGTGAGGACATCCTCGTTTTGTTAAAAAGATGATACCACTAAAATATAAAATATAATTATTTCAGTACATTGAAAACTCTGTTTTTGATTTTGTTAGCATTATAGTTGATGAACATGGTGAAATTCATATGTATTGAAATGTCTTGATGGGTAATCTCAGAAAGCTTTTGTTGTTTATGTTAAGTTCGGATTGCCCATCTATTGCCCTTGAGTAAAGTTAACTGCTATTTTGTATCTCATAGACTTGTTGGTTATAGTGACTGCTTGCTTTTATTTGTTACATGTTCTCTTCCTTGATTGGTTCATGATTATTCTATATTGCTTCATCACATTCCTAGTATTTTACAACATTGTTATAACAAAATGATAAAAAGATGAGGGCTAGTCTCAAACAGTTAAATTTAATTGTTGTTAAGCTAGAGAGTAACTGTTTTCTGGGAGATTGTTGGGTATCTTGTGGTTCTAGAAGTATATGTTATCCTTTCTTTAATGTCTTATGACTGTGGTTCTCAATTGCCTAGCTTTCTGAAATGAGGAGAAAATAGGTTATTATTAAAATTTGAGAGGATTGTAAATTTTTAGTGTTGTTTCTAGTAATTCATTTATTTGTGTCTTTATAATTTTTTAATGAACCTCAAGTATTTCATTTACAATCATTATTGTGTTCCCTACCTTTATTTGAAATGCCTACTTCTTTCTTCTCATTTTTTTTTCACTTTCTAACCTAAAGATCTTCTTCTTCTATATGTGAATGTTGATAATATATTCATTGCATGCTTGCCTACACACTAGAAAACTAGCTTTCTTAGCAATTTTCGTATCTGGAGGAATAGCATTGTAGATATTGGTTAGTAGTGTTCTTTATTGCTAAATAATCTTTGGTCAAGTCTTCTGCAAGTGTGTGACGAATAGTTCCTGGCGTTTAATCTGGCAAGCATGTGCATTGTACAATAATTTTTCTTTATTGCCAAATAATCTTTGGTCAAGTCTTCTGCAAGTGTGTGATGAATAGTTCCTAGTGTTTAATCTGGCAGGCATGTGCATTGTACAATAATTGGTGGCCAATGATCACTGATGAGCTTTTTGTTTATGATGTTAATGGTTTTCTTAAATGGGAAAGCATTCTATACTTTGTAGCTTTAAAATTTTTATAATATACTTTGCTTTGAAGTTGTGCAATTGTCATGCTCATATATGCTAAAATAATTAATGCTTTACCAAGTATATATGTCCTTAAAGTAAATTCATGTCTCATTTTTATCTACCTGTTCGTTTGTATCATACACCCTAAGAATAGAATAAAAACAAATCATTAATGTCTTAAAGAGAAAAAGGACTATAAATTTACAATGCTATATATTTTAACTAGATTCTAGTGGATCCGATTTAAAACAAATAAACCACCATGAGCTTTTTGTTTATGATGTTAATGGTGTTCTTAAATGGGAAAACATTCTACACTTTGTAGCTTTAAAATTTTTAGAATATACTTTGCCCTGCAGTTGTTCTATTATTATGCTCATACATGCTAAAATAATTAGTGCTCTGCCAAGTATATTGTTGTGCAAATTTTGTTAAACTCGCAAGCGCACGAATCTATTGTAGAATAGATCAATGGTGTTGAGTGTCGATCCCACGAGAAGGTGGATTTCAATTATATGTAGAATTAATTATGTAAATGGGTGGTTGGATTTGTGTGAAAGTGATTTAGATTATGCTGGAATTTAAATTGGATTGACAGAAATAATTAAACTGGAAACTATTGAGATAAAACACTTGGGTATCTAGATCCGTATCAACATGCACCATGGGCTAAATAATCCTTATTAATACCAATTAAATCATGACGGGGGAATCCTCACCTCATGAACCACGCTCTAATCAATATGGTGCTAAGGGCTTATCGTGCCAAATAATAATAACCTTATACTAGGGTGCCGGTAAAACCAAGGCGGTAATTAGACTAGATTATTATTATTTGTCGACGAAAAGTCAAAACCTCCACAAAAATTAGAGGGGAAGAGAAAATAAATTTACCAAATAAATCCCATGACACATGTTGAGACTTCATCTTCAACTCAAGCTTGAAAAAAAATTAGCTACTCATAATTGAACTAAGGGTAAAATGAAAATTTATTAAAATACGTAAAAAATACAAGATAGAGAAAGAATTACAGAAAACTAAGCTCAAAAATGGATTCAAGGGTATCAAATTTGGGGGGAGAGACCCCCTTTTTATAGATACATTAAGTAAATCATGGCCATCGGATTAAAAATAGTTTGGACGCACAGGATTGCGCTACGTCATTAGTCAACAGTACGCGGTTTGACCACGCGGTTTGAACAATAACACGGTTTGCACACGGTTTGAACAGTGACGCGGTAAACGATGTAACACGGTTTGAACGACTGTTTGAATAGTGGCGTGGTGTGAACAGTGCCATTTTTCCTTTTATACTCCTCTTGAAGGTTTTCGACTATCCTGAGTTCAAAAGTGACGTCCGTTTTGCTATCCGAAATCTCGTTCATTGTGAAATAACCATGATATCCCTAAAATACATAAAATACTTAATTAAAACAAAACACTCATAATTAAATAACAAGAGACTTAAATAAATAAAATTAGAGATGTTAGTGAGACTTGAAGTGTAAAATGACGATTTTCTCCTTTATAAATATACACTTTCTAACACTCAACACACCCCCCAACCAGTTTATTGCTAGTCTCTAGCAAATAAAGCAAAAACAAAATTCAAATCCAAAATGATTTTTTTTTTAACACAATCATGTTTATTCAATCAGACTAATGATAACAATCAAATAAAAGTATAAGCATTATCTCCAGTCTAAAGAAACATCACACCCACATCAACCATCCACATGAATCAACCAAGTAGATTTTGTCACTGCTACTTTCAAAAATGACATGTCAAACCCTGAAATCTCACCAGTAGTAGTGACACTCTCACAAAGAAATTAAACCCAAGAAAAATAGTCACTCTAATGAATGGTAAATTGAAAGAAAAATAATAAGCAAGTAATATCACACGCTCTCACCAAAATGAAAGAAATATGCCCACATCTTAAAAATAACACGATCTCAAGTCAAACAAAATGCTAGTCAACCCAACTTGTTTACTTTTTTTCTTTTTTTTTTATTTTATTTTATTTTATTTTTATGCACCACTACATCTTTTTAGCCCAAACAACTAGCTTCTACTTCAAACCATAATTCCTTAAAATCAAGAAGGACTTTTATTAGGATGTAACGTAGGCTAGGGACATGGCTAACAAAGAAAGGAAAATAGAGAAAACAAAATATATGTTTGAGAAAAATAATATCTTTTGGAAACTAAAAAGTGCATTTCACTTATTTATTATTGTATTATATCTCTCTGTTTTTTTTTGTTCTTTTCTCTTTTTTTTTAAAGAACTTTGTTTTCTTTTTTTGTTTTCTTTCTTTCTTTTTTGTATTGCACAACTTTACTAAACAAAATAATTATTTATATTTTTCTCAAACATGAATAGGTGATGGAACTTGTAAGATATCGGATGATACTCTAAATTGGAGTGGGTCAAGAGAATAAGTTGACAAAGAAATTTTTTTTTTTAAATAAAAGGTTTAAAAGGGCTAACTATGAATATTTCACATAAGGGATGGCTAGAAAGGCTCAAACGGGTCAAAGATGGCCTTTCCATCATCTTTTAGGGTTCTAGATAATCCTCCATATCTACTAGTTAAATGAACCTTCAGATGTAGCAACACACTTTTTCTCTTTTTTTTTTAAAGCAATTTTTTTTTTTAGAGGGTTGATTCAAAAGAATATAGAGATCGTGTATAAAATAGTAAACTGCTAAATTGTATGAAAGTTGGGCAAAAAGGATTACTCTCCAAGAAAAATAATAGGCTCAAAAGCTCACTTGGTATTCATTATGACATGTCAATCCTTTCAAGCAACTCATATTTATCTCCGACATCAACATGTAGAGTAGCAAACATAGTGTAACATCACTCAAGACCAAAGATAATACAAATACTAAAATTAGAAAGTCATCATGTCATCTAAAAATAAAAACAAAATCACACTATTTTTTTTAACAACATTCTACCCCCCAACCTATTCTAAACATGAAAGGAAAATATGCATGCAGAAATGTGAAAATGATGCAGAAAAACTAATTGAAAAAGTTACACTTAAAATGATAGAAAAAAATGATTTTTTTTTTTAACTAAGAAGATGCGTTTCTAGAGGCACTACACTCTATATTCAGCCATCTTCGACTCAAAAATTTGAGAATGCATATTTATAAAGGAGAAGTCAAAAAGAAAAAGTTAGAAAGATCCCAAATTTTTTTTTTTTAACTTCCAAACTAAGAAGATGCGTTTCTAGAGTCACTACACTCTATATTCAGTCATCTTCTACTAAAAAAGTTAGCAACAGTTAGTTTCTACAACAAAAAATTAGTAAAAACTTAACCAAAATTCCACAATTGTCAACTATCTCCTCCCCCCAACCAGAACGAAACATTGTCCTCAATAATTTAAAGGAAAGAAGTAGAGTTTAGAAGACATCACCTGGATGGTGCAACACAGAATAAAATATTTATAGGCGGAGAGTTAAATCTAATTTGTACTTCTTACTGCGACTACTGTTACCATCAGTATTTGTACACTCCAACACCAAGGTCCTGAGATCTGGCTCTGGTCGATAAGCTTGTAACAGATCAAGTAGCTCATTAGCAGTGTGAGCACAAATAAAAAGCTTTTTCGCTGTGGAAGGAATGAAATAGTTTTTTATTGCATGGTTAAGAAATGCGATAAAGCCATCATAAAATTTATTGACATTTACAAACTGATGGGTTTCTGATGAATGTGCAGATGGGCCCAAGATGCTAATGTAATAAGTGCCTCTAGAGTTGCAAGATCTCCTGGTAAGAAAATAAAAGCATCAGCATGATTAAGCATTTCAGTTATTCTTTCTTGCATACCTGAGACAACTAACTCTTCTCCAGTCGGTGAGTCAGACAAACAGCCCAAAGGTTTTAGGGTTGTTGGGATGATGCCTAACACCTGGCTCCCTCTGACATAAGCAGTTTCTGAGACCATTTTTGATAACCCTCGGTCACCTCCGCCATATACCAAGTGTAATTTCCTTCCTGCTATTCTTCGACTAAAATCAATGGCTGCCTCAACGAACTCTTTGTATTTACCATAGTTAAATCCAAAAGCACACAAATGTTCTTAAATTGTTTATTGGGAGTAGCTACCATTGTGATGCTTCTCAAAAAATAATTTGTGAGTGCAAATGAAAAGAATCATATTTAAGGATCTTGGCGGCAATGGGTCACAGCTGTGAATAAGGTATCATGTCTATGTCAATTAATCGTGTAATGCACATGGCTCGAGAGTCAAAAAGGAAACAGTAAAAAAAAAAGAAAAGCAAACAATGATAAAATAAAATTATTGAAGACAATAATGTGAATGGTAAAACAACAGTGAAATAAAATAACAGCGAAGTAAAAGGATATTTACAGGTAGTTGCGACTGTAGCTCACATCTTCCTCTGGTTTTACGTCCAAAAACGGCATCAACGCCCTCTATGAGTCGAGGATAGGCTTCCCATCTAGTTTTCTTATAAACTGGCAAACAAGGTCGTTTATAGTCAGATTCCCGAGACTGTATCGTGCATGCTCTTTCTGGAATGATGGCCATAACTAGAGAATCGCTCCTTGCACATATCCACTGGGATGCGTTTCAAGAGACAAAAGGATATCATCCAATGACTTCTTATTCAAGCCATCCCTAATGAATTGAATTTTATCTTCTCTGTTATCAGACACCATTCCTAAATAACATCATTTTTAATCGCATATCATTCTGGCACACTTATGACAAGCAACCAAAATTTTTCGAGTTCTTCGCTTTCGTGCTTAATTTCCTTTTCCACAACCAGGCATGTATGCAATAAATTTAGGAGGCAACTCACCTGCCAAGCATACTTTGGCCTCGATTAACCAGCGGATATCAGCAAGTATGTTATTCCTCATGAGCAATCGCATGTGTTCGGACTGTGCTTTATAGATTATAAAGAGGGCATTCTGAAGAAGTGAAGGGAATCGATTGTGAAGCTTTGCTAAAATCTCATTGTTGTCCATTCCTTCGCCTCAGAAGATCAGTAATTATGGGAAACTGAAGTAACCGACTTGATTGTCACGGAGTACCGTTATCCGCCACTTCACCGGGGTGACAAACTAAAATACACAAACGGAGTAACAAACAAAAACAAAAAAAGAAAATCACAATCGTCCTCTTATGGAATTTACCTCAAGCTCCAACTGGATGTTGTAGACACTTCTCTCAATGTCTCTGAGTTGGCTTTCTAAATCCTCAACGTGGGATATTAACTCCGGTGGTTGTAGCTTCTAAATACGATGTGTTTTACAAAATCGTATCTGGCCTTTGAGATGAGATTAGACACGTTGAAGTCTTCTAAGGATGTTCAAGAGGATCTGTCTCATGATTAAGAGTGATAAAAGAAAACTTAATGGTTAAACAAACACACTTATGCCCAAATAATTTCAATTAGCAGAAGAATAATAAAGAAAAATAAATAAATAAATAAATAAAATCACCGAAAAAACAGAAAAATCTTAATTCAAATATGGTGGGTCACTCAAATTTATTTCGGTGTCCTCTCTATGTGGTTGGTATTCTAGATATGACTTTAATCTTTGACCATGAACTTTAAACGTGACACCATTCTTTGGGTCCTTAATTTCAATTGCCCCATGTGGAAAAATAGTATGAACAATAAAGAGGCCAGACCATCGAAAGCATAGTTTACCTGGGAATAAGTGCAAGCGAGAATTGAATAAAAGTACTTTCTGACCTGGAGTGAAAGATTTTCTCATAATCTGCTTATCATGAAAGACTTTTATTCGCTGCTTGTAAACCTTGGCATTTTCATATGCATCATTATGAATTTCTTCAAGTTCTGCCAGCTGTAATTGTCTTTCTGAGCCAGCTTGCTGCATGTCAAAATTGAATTTTTTGATGGCTCAGTACACACGATGCTCGAGTTCCACAGGTAGGTGGCAAGCTTTTCCATACACTAGCCTGTAGGGTGACATCCCAATTGGGGTCTTGAACGCCGTTCTATATGCCCATAATGCATCATCGAGTCTTAATGACCAATCTTTTCTGTCTGGCCTCACCGTTTTTTCTAATATGTGCTTTATTTCTCGATTGGATACCTCAACTTGGCCACTGGTTTGCGGATGATACGGAGTCGCCACTTTATGAGTGATAAAGTACTTTGTCAAAAGTGTTTTGAATGATTTGTTGCAAAAGTGGGTACCATCATCACTGATTATTGCCCGAGGGAATCCAAAGCGTGAAACAATGTTGCTCTTCAAAAACTCTATCACCACTTTATGATCATTGGTTCTGCATAGAATTGCTTCTACCCATTTCGATACATAGTCAACAGCAACCAATATATAATGATGGCCAAAAGAAGCAGGAAAGGGTCCCATGAAGTCGATACCCTACACATAAAAAATCTCAACCACTAAAATTGGATTTAGTGATATCATGTTCCTTCGTGTAATGCTCCCCATTCGTTGATACCTATCACATGAAGAGCAAAAGCTGTAAGCATCTCGAAATATAGTCGGCCAATAGAAACCACATTGTAGAACTTTTGTGGTTGTTTTCTTAGCGCTGAAATGGCCTCCGCAAGCTTGTTCATGGCAGAACGAAAGGATGTTCTGAAATTCATTTTCTGGGACACATCGTCTAATAATTTGATCTGCACAATACTTGAACAGATAGGGGTCATCCCAGAAAAAATTCTTTATTTCCGTAAAAAATTTAGCCTTGTCTTGTTTGGCCCAATGCTCTGGAAGTTTACATGTAACAAGATAATTAACGATATAAGCATACCAAGGTAATACTTCTACACTCATTAATTGCTCATCCGGAATGACTCATTCAATGTTAAGGGTTCTGTGATTATGTCAAAATGGAGACGAGAGAGATGGTCAGCCACAACATTTTCTGTCCCTTTCTTGTCTTTGAATTCCAAGTCAAACTCCTGCAAAAGCGACACCCAATTAATTAATCTAGCTTTTGCATCTTTCTTTGTGAGAAGATATTTCAGAGCAGCATGATCGGTGAACACAATAATTTTACAACCAATGAGATAAGATCCAAATTTTTCTAATGCAAACACTACTGCTAGCATTTCTTTTTCAGTAGTTGAATAGTTCAACTGTGCATTATTTAATGTCATACTAGCATAGTAAATAACATGGGGAATTCGATCTAATCTTTGTCCTAATACTACTCCTACTGCATAATCAGATGCATCACACATGAGTTCGAATGGTAAACTCCAGTTTGGTGGCTGAATGATGGGCGATGACGTCAACAATCGCTTTAGCTTTTCAAATGCTACAAGACATGAATCATCAAAGACAAAATGTGCATCCTTAGCAAGTAAATTGCATAAGGGTCTAGAAACTTTGCTAAAATCCTTAATGAAACGTCTATAAAAACCAGCGTGCCAAAGGAAAGATCTTACTTCTCTAACTGTTTTAGATGCAGGAAGATTGGAAATGAAATCCACATTGGCTTTATCAACCTCAATACCTTTGCATGAAATGATGTGACCGAGAACTATACCTTGTTTTACCATAAAATGGCACTTCTCCCAATTTAAGACCAAATTTTTCTCGATACATCTCTGGAAAACTTTCGTCAAATGATGTAAACATTGATCAAATGAATCTCCAAAAATAGAAAAATCATCCATAAAGACCTCAAGAAACCGTTCAACCATATCAGAAAAAATGCTTAACATGCATCGTTGAAATGTAGCTGATGCATTACATAATCCAAACGGCATTCTCCTATATGCAAAAGTGCCAAAAAGGAAAGTGAAAGTGGTTTTCTCTTGATCTTTTGGTGCTATGGGATCTAATTGTATCCTGAATAGCCATCTAGAAAGTAATAAAATTCATGACCTGCTAATCTATCAAGTATTTGATCATTAAATGGTAAAGAAAAATGGTCTTTACGTGTGACAAAATATAACTTTCTATAATCAATGCATACACGTCATCCTGTAGTCACTCTAATAGGTATCAATTCATTATCAGCATTGGTAACTACTGTGACTCCTGACTTTTTGGGGACAACTTGCACAGGACTAACCCATGAACTATCAGAAATTGGGTAAATGATACCTGCGTCTAATAGTTTAAAGACTTCTGTTCTAACAACTTCTTTCATATTAGGATTTAACCAACGTTGCATTTCCCTAGTAGATTTAGCATTTTCATCAAGGTGAATGTAATGCATCTGATCTCTTTGGTTTATACCTTTTATGTCTGCTATGGTCCATCCTAATGCTCTTTTGGGCTCTTTTAAGACATCCAACAACTTATCTTTTTGTTCTTCATTTAAGGATGATGAGATGATTACCGGTAAAGTGCTTTCTTCTCCTAAGAACGCATATTCCAAAGTGTTGGGTAATGGTTTGAGCTCGAGTTTAGATGATGATTCTGATGATGGGATGATTTTCTTTTTTGATGGTGCTAGTTGTTCAACTCTTGACTTCCATTTATTAGTATCCATGGATGATGCTGAGTCAAGTAAGGCGTTGACCTCATCGACTGATCTGTCAACATCAAAATCCAAACCAAAGTGAGTTAAACATGTTTGTAAAGGGTCATCACTAAGGTTTGAAATAAAAGTATCATCAACTAATGCTTCAATTAAATCAACATCAACAATTCCATCATCTGCATTGTGAGGTTGTTTCGCAATGTTAAAGATGTTGAGCTCTATGGTCATATTGCTAAAGGACAACTGCATATTTCCAGTTCTGCATTGAATGTGAGCATCCGCAGTTGCCAAGAAAGGTCGGCCTAGGATAATAGGGATATGCTTCCTTGAATCATGTATTGGTTGAGTGTCAATTACAATGAAATCAATAGGAAAATAAAACTTGTCTACCTGGATAAGCACGTCCTCCACAATACCACGAGGTATTTTCGTGGACCAATCTGCAAGCTATAACACCACTGGAGTTGGGTGTAATTCTCCAAGTCCAAGTTTCACAAATACTGAATAAGGCAACAGATTTACACTAGCTCCTAAATCCAACAAAGCATTCTCAATTGTTTGGTTCCCTATACTACAAGAAATAGTGGGGGAGCCTGGGTCTTTATATTTTAGAGGAATTTTGTGTTGGAGTATAGAACTAACATTTTCAGTTAAAAATGTCTTTTTCTGAACATGAATGTTTCTCTTTTTAGTACAAAGGTCTTTAAGAAACTTGGCATAAGATGGAACTTGTTTTATTGTATCAAGTAAAGGGATGTTAACACTTACCTGTTTGAAGACTTCAAGAATCTCACCTGTGGATATTCCCTTCTTTCCTTTAGCTAACCTCTGAGGAAATAGAGCTTTGGGAACACACTATCGTGTGTTGGTTTCTTCTTTCTCCTTCGGTGGTGAGTCTTCAACATTCACAGGTGCACTTTGATTTTCTTTTATCAACGGCATCTCCACTTTGTTGTCGACTTCTTTCCCTTTTCGCAAGGTCATAACGGTTTTGACCTCTCCATGCTGTTGTGGTAAACTAGTACTTGCTTCATGCACTCCTTTAGGATTAGGCACTGGTTGACTTGGAAATTTACCTTTTTCAACAGTCATTGCCAAAGTTTGCACTGAAGAGGCAAGCTGTCCCACCATCTCATCTCATTCCATAGTCCATCAATGGTGCGGTTATGTTGCTCGATTGTAGATTGAGTAACATTCTTGAAATTCTGGAATGAATCCTCCCATGGTCTGGGTTGAGAGTAATTGCCCGATTGTATGGTCTAAATGGTGGCTGAGAGGCTTAAGGAACTTGAGGAATTGGTTGCATCGGTGGAGTTGGAGCTGCTGGTCCATTCTGTTGGAATCCTTGAGACCATGAAAAATTGAGGTGGTCTCTCCATCCAGGATTATATGTATTGGAGTATGAGTTATAATTTGATGGCTTCCTCATGACATCGATGGCATTGGCTTGATCTGAATATGGCTCATGGTCATGTGGCTCTGTTGATTTAGCAGTCGTCAACGATGCTATTTGTCGAAAAATACCTTCAATTATCTTTTTGACTTCTTTAATTCCCGAACTGGATTCGCCAATGTGAACCTCATTTACTCCTTTAATTCTTCTAGTATTCCTGAGAGATCGACTCCGCTGTTGGGAATTATCTGCTTGTCGCTGGAAGAAATCCCAAATCTCTGATGCACTTTTTTACATTAGCTCTCCTCCACTTGTTGCCATTAGCCATTCTTGCACATTTGGCAATAATCCCTCCAAAAAGTATTGGCATTGGTGCCATTTCTCGTACCCATGATGTGGACACTTCAAAAGTAGCCCATTGAATTGCTCTCATGCTTCGAAAAACTGCTCATCTTCTCTCTGTGTGAACTCTGAAATTTCCCTGCGAATAGCATTGGTTTTATGTACTGGAAAAGATTTATTTAAAAATTTTGTCACCATTTGTTCCCATGTTGTAATGCTATTAGCAGGCAATGTATTGAACCATGAACGAGCTCTATCCTTTAAAGAAAATGGGAATAGTCTAAATTTAACATCATCTTCTGAAAAATTCTCATATTTAAAAGTTTGACAAATTGTATGAAAATCATTCAAATGATTATATGGGTCCTCATTTTCTAAGCCATAGAATGTTGGGAGACAATTTAGCACTCTAGTTTTTAACTCAAAACTCCTAACAGCTACATTTGGGTATCTTATGCATGATGTGCTCAAATTAGCTAAGGGACTAAAGTAGTCCTTAAATGGCCTCTCCTGTGGTTCTGGTTGTTGCAAATCCATTTCAATTTTATCTTTAAGTGCAATGTGTTTGTGTGTGCGAAGTGTTCTTTCTAATTCAAGGTCTATAGGTTCAAGATTAGGTAATAATGACCTACGATCATGCATGCAAAGAGAATAAAAATGAAAACAAAATAAATAAAAATAAAGAAGAAGGAGAAATTACGATGCTAACCTTATTGTGCTGTTACAACCTTTCTATTAAAAAAAATACACTAAAACAAATACGTGAAATAAAATAAATTAATGAGATAAATGAAAAATTACAAAGAAAAATAACTTGAAAATTAAATTACAGAAATTTAAAGAAGAGAAAAAGAAATTCTTACCTAAAATGTAGATTCGCTTTATTTTTAATTAATTAAAAAAATTACAAGGAAACAACTAAAATAATAATAATAATAATAAATTATTTACAAAAATTAATTCTACAAATTAAAATACTTACATCCTCCTAGAAAAAATGCAAAAAACTTGTTGTGCAAATTTTGTTGAACTCGCAAGCACACGAATCTATTGTAGAATAGATCAATGGTGTTGAGTGTCGATCCCACGAGGAGGTGGATTTTAATTATATGTAGAATTAATTATGTAAATGGGTGGTTGGATTTGTGTGGAAGTGATTTAGATTATCTTTGGAATTTAAATTGGATTGGCAGAAATAATTAAACTGGAAACTATTGAGATAAAGCACTTGGGTATCTAGATCCGTATCAACATGCACCATGGGCTAAATAATCCTTATTAATACTAATTAAATCATGAGGGGGAAATCCACACCTCATGAACCACGCTCTAATCAATATGGTGCTAAGGGTTTATCGTGCCAAATAATAATAACCTTATACTAGGGTGCCGGTAAAACCAAGGCGGTAACTAGACAAGATTATTATTATTTGTCCACGAAAAGTCAAAACCTCCACAGAAATTAGAGGGGAAGAGAAAATAAATGTACCAAATAAAGCCCATGACACATGTTGAGACTTCACCTTCAACCCAAGCTTGAAAGAAAATTAGCTACTCATAATTAAACTAAAGGTAAAATAGGAATTTATTAAAATACGTAGAAAATACAAGATGAAGAAAGAATTACAAAAAACTAAGCTCAAAAATGGATTCAGGAGTATCAAATTAGGGGGGAAAGGCCCCCTTTTTATAGATACATTGAGTAAATCATAGCCATCGGATTAAAAATAGTTTGGACGCACAGGATAGCGCCACGTCATCAGTCAACAGTACGCGGTTTGACCACGAGTTTGACCATGCGGTTTGAACAGTAACACGGTTTGCACACGGTTTGAACAGTGACGTGGTATGAACAGTGTCGTGAACAGTACCCATGAACAGTACTGTACATATGAATAGTGCCGTACGTGTGAACAATGCTATTTTTTCTTTTATACTCCTCTTAAGGTTTTCGACTGTCCTGAGTTCAAAAGTGACGTCCGTTTTGCTATCCAAAATCTCGTTCATTGTGAAATGACCATGATGTCCTTAAAATACATAAAATACTTAATTAAAATAAAACACTCATTATTAAATAACAAGAGACTTAAATAAATAAAATTAGAGATGTTAGTGAGACTTGAAGTGTAAAATGACGATTTTCTCCCTTCTAAATATACACTTTCTAACACTCAACATATATATGTCTTTGAAGTAAATTCACGTTTCATTTTTTAACTACTTGTTTGTTTGTATCATACACCCTAAGAATAGAATAAGAACAAATCATTAATGTCTTAAAGAGAAAAAAGACTATAAATTTACAATGCTATATATTTTAACCAGATTCTAGTGGATCCGATTTAAAACAAATAAATTTGTTTAAAAAGAAATATGGCTACCTTTCTAAGCTCAAGATATGCTTTTGCAAGAGGTTGTAGGATCACTAGGTGAGTTAGGTATCTAAGAAGGTGATAAAAAACGAATGAAAATGAGGATGAAACCATCAGCCTTTGTGCGTTGTTAACCTTTAAAATCGAGCAAGCAGAGACAAGAGGTAGAGCCAATAGTGGCCCGTAACCATACTCTAATGCTCAAGTAAGATTTTGGAAAAATAATATGGCAGCCGTAAGATTTTAAAAGCATTTAAGGCTTGACAATAGCGTTAGCTTTTAGTTAAAGAAGATAAGTCTATTTTCTAGTAAGGAAAAAGTTACCATTTTGAAGAATGCTTGAGCTTTATATTGGAGTGTGCCTAAGGGTCAGTTTGGTCCATTTAGGCATGTGGCGGATATTTATTGCCTGACCTCCCTCAAGTAAGGTTGTCCTAGTATTTTATCATTTTTTTCCTTTGATGGTGACATCAATGAGCTTAGAAAGCAAGAAAACCTTCAGCCTTTTTTTTTGCCTCCATAATTGGTCACGTCGCGAGCTCTCAACGCTATGGTCCTACTTTTCAGGGTGCAACAAAGGACAACTAACATGGCTCTCTCTTATTACTTTGCTCAAAGAATTTGTACTTTTATTGGCTCCTTTTTAGCCCAAAAAAGAGTTATTTTATGACTCCTTCTGTTTAGCCCAAAAAATAGTTATTTTACTTTTTTTTTATGATGCGTGTAATATTCATGTATTGGATTTAACCACCAATTTTGGGTTTTGATAATACTCCTTTGTGTTGAGTATATTTAACAAAACTATCTTTTTTTCCCAAGAGCTTATCCTGCCATTTAGTCAAATGAGCCGATTTCATGTTAGTTGACTTTCTTTCAAGTGTCATGAAGTTGTTAGTCCATGTTAGTATCTAAATCCAAACAAGATCTTTTAGTTTCTTTTATGTTGAAAAGTTTAAAGCATGAGAAACTCCAAGGAGAAACAATAAAGTACTGACATGCAGTAGCGCTTTTGATATATTCAAGTCCTGAATATGAAGTAAGATAGAGGGACATTTTGATATTTTGTAGCAAGGCAATATCAAAATTTGATAGAGTTCGCGGGTGCCATTGAAAATTTTCTATCACTTCCCCAACTCAGCAACATGGCCTTACATGGTCCTTTCATTAAAATTTGGGAATAGATTAGTGGGTTTTAAATATTTTGATTAGGGGTGGGCAAAATACCCGACCCGACCCGACCCGACCCGAAAATTTTCGGGTTCGGGTAGGATCGGGTTGTGATGTAAACCCGATCGGGTTAGAATTAGCCAACCCGATCGGGTTGTGATCGGGTCGGGTCCGATCCGAATACCCGATCGGGTTACCAGAAAAAAAAACGCATGTTACACAGTTACACTTACACACGCACACACCAAACAAAAATTTCAAACACACACTGCACGGCACACAGACACAGGAGACAGATTCATCATTCACGGACCCTCAACCCTGCCTAAACACATGCTGTCATGCACACACAAAAAAAATCAAAACAAACTCACGCACACGATACTACATACAGCCACAGTGCCACCACAATCTCACGCACACTACACACATATCACACAAAACACAGAACACACTGACTACACACAACCACACAAGACACAAGTCACACAACCCTCGTGAGAAACGGAAACCACACCGCGATCTGTGCTTGATTCGCCGCGATCTGGCCGCTCCATCTCTGCCGCTGCTGCCCGCCGCGATCTGCCGCTCCATCTGCTTTATGCTCGTGCCGCGATCTGCTGCTCCATCTGCTGCTGCTTTCTTGCCATCGCGATTGCTCTTCCATCTTGCCGCCGCCGCCGCGATTCGCCGCCGTGCCTTGATTGCTTTGATTCGCTGCCGCCGATTGCCTTGATTCTCTTCTTGCCGATTGCCTTGATCTGCTGCTCAATCCCGCAACCTCCAACCCGAGCCGGCGACCCCCGAGTATTTGCTCTCTACCGTGATCTGCTGCTAGTGCTTAGCCTGCTCGGCCGCTCCAGTGTTCTTCGGTCTTTGTTGTGAATTTGTAACTTCCAAGTTTAAGTCTTTCAATTATGGTATAATTGCAATTTTCAAGGATTTTCGGGTCTTTTGGGAGCTTTATTTATTAGTATTTTTTGCATGATTTTTTTTAGATGCGTATTTGACTATTATTTGTGCAGTATTTTTTTAAACTAAAATGTCATTTATTTTGAAAAGAATATTAATTTGTGAAGTTGTTACTAAAAGAAATAAATTTAAAAGAAAGAAAGTTATATTATATATGTTTAATTAGTTATTTATTATGTAATTGATTATTATTTGATTGTTTTAATTATTTATTTTTAAATGTTAGTAATAAAATAAAAAAATTGATGTATTTATGATTTTGTTAAGAATAAATTTTATTAATTGTTAATAAATAACATACATTTTGTTAATTATTAATAATTGAAATAATGTTAATTGATAATTGTTAATAATTGTTAATAATAATTAATAGTTGATTTTTTTATGAATAAATTAGGACATTATGAATTTATGAAAATTAAATATTAAAATGAAGTATTATGTTACATAAATACATATATTTTAGAATTATAATGTGTTATGTGATTATGTGCACTTGTGTAGTAGTTTTAACTTTTAAGCATTCAATCTTAAAGAAATTAACTAATTCAATTAATATTTTATTATATGTTAATTATCCATTATCCATTAAGTCATTAAGTACAAGTTATTTAGGCTTGAAATTAAAGGGTTTATAATAAGAATTAAGACATAGATCGACAAATAATATCATATTATTATGGGGAATGGGAATTCCGTAATTGGATATAATTAATTAATCATGAATTTCTTGCTTTTTGTTTATGGAGTATGAACAATTTGAATTGAAATTACTAATTAGATTATGTTAATAATATTTCTGTGTGTTTGATTTTTGAATTAATGATTATTAATTATTATTTTGTATATTCAGATGCTTGGACACTCAAGATCGAATTCAATGAGTGACGATGAAGAGCAAAGTGTACAAATGGAAGGAACCCAAAAAGGAAAGGAAAAGGTGAAGCGGAAAAGGCCGCCAATGAAGAAAAGATCGCAAATATGGAATCATTTCACTTTACTCGAAGATAATCCAAACAAATGCATGTGCAACTATTGTGGCAAACAATATCAATGTCATTCAAGGCTTGATGGGATTACAAATATAAAGAGGCATATACAGACATGTGCATCATACAAGGCATTTCGGGAACAACAAAGTGGAAGTCAACAAAATTTGACATCTGAGGGCGGCGAAGAAAATGCAAGTAATTTAGTTTTGGGTAAAGGATGGAGTCGGGACGCGTGTCTTAGAAGGGCAGTAACTAAAATGATTATTATGGGTGAGTTGCCGCTCAGTTTTGTAGACAACAAAGGATTTAGGCATTTCTGTAGTGTAGCTATCCCCCAGTTTGTTATGCCATCTCGGAGAACCGTTGGTAGAGATGTTATGGAGTTATTTTTGGAGGAAAAGGCAATGTTGAAGAGTTTGATTTGCAACAACAAGCAGCGGGTGTCTCTTACAACTGATTTATGGACTTCTGTTCAAAACATGAGTTATATGGTGATTACAGCTCATTTTATTGATAGTGATTGGTGTTTGAATAGGAGGATTATTAGTTTTAGCGCAATCGAAGATCATAGAGGGAAGTCGATTGGCAAAAAGATTGTGGCTTGCTTACAGGACTGGGGGATTGAGAGATTGTTTGCAATAACTGTTGATAATGCCACTACAAATGACATTGCTGTTGGTTATGTGACTATGCAGTTGCTTGGTTGGAGGAATGATGATGCACTTGTGTTGGCGGGACAATATATGCATGTGCGTTGTTGTGCACATATATTGAATTTGATTGTTGTTTCAGGGTTGGGTGAGTTGCATGCTAGTGTTGCCGCTATTCGGAATGCTGTGAAGTACGTGAGATCTTCCACCACGAGGTCATGCGGACATTTAAACAATGTCTTTGAAAGCAGGTGAATTGTCCAAAGGGAATTGTTGTTTTGGATTGTCCTACCAGGTGGAATTCCACTTATTTGATGTTGATGACTGCGCTGAAATTTCAAGCGGCATTTGATAGAATGGCTGAAGTGGATAAACCGTATGAGGCATACTTTGCTGAGAAAGAGAATAATGTTAAAAGGGTGGGCCCACCTGGACCGGATGACTGGGAGAGTGCTGAACGAATTGTGAAGTTTTTGAAGGTATTTTATGATGCCACATTGTTGTTTTCTGCCTCTTTGAGTGTGACTTCTAATCTTTGTTATGATACTATTGGCTTAATTGAGAGTTCTTTGACTGCACTACAAGAAAGCACAGATCCTTCGGTGTCCTCTATGGCTTATAGTATGAAGGAAAAATTTGATAAGTATTGGGAGTTCACGGGAAAGATAAACAAAATGTTGATTATTGCCTCTATTCTTGATCCACGAGCGAAAATGGATTTTGCTAAACACATTTTTGAGATTATTTTTGGCAATGATTATTTGATGGTTGAACAAATGACCAAAGCAGTGAAGGACTTGTTGAATGAGTTTTATGATGCATATAGTGCATTCTCCGCTAGTTCCACACCATCGATGTATAATGAGAGTGGTCTTAGTGGCAGCTATGGAGGTACAAGTTCTTCTCAACATTTTACAACTGAGGGTAATTTGATGGATGTTGCTGGTGGTGAAGGCGATGATGCTTTTCGAGTTGCTCGCCCTTTCCTTGGATATGCTAGGAAGGTTTCTCGCTCGAGAATGAGAGCAGAAGAGTAGTATCTGAGGTGGAAAGGTACTTGAAGGACCCAGTTGAAGATCCCAGCAATCTTAAACTTAATGTTTTGCTTTGGTGGAGGGTGAATGGATCGAGGTATCCAATTCTGGAGAAAATTACAAGGGATGTCCTCGCTGTTCCTGTTTCCACAGTGGCATCTGAGTCTGCCTTTAGCACTGGGCGTCGTATTATTGATGAGTATAGGAGTTCTTTAACCCCGGCTATGGTTGAGGCATTGATATGCACTGAAAATTGGCTACAATCTAAACTTTTTGCCAATCCCGTCTACAACCTCCAAGAAGACATTAAGGAGCAAATGTTTCATATGGAATTACAAGAAGGTAATGTTTTTAATTTTTTATCATACATTATATACATAATATATTTAAAATGCATAATAACTTTATATAGAATATTTGCATGTAGTCATATACTTGAGTTACTTACTATTTTTTTTTTTTTTTTATAGAGCTTATAAGATCGCAAGCTTCAACAGTGGAAGCGGTGAGCGCCGACATTGGTGTTATGGATGTTTGAAAGGTAACTTTTAATATATATTATTATTCCTAATTTGATATTATAGTGTTATTAGGTTATAATTTAAACTGTAATTATAGTTGTTATAGGTTTAAATTTTTAAGTCTAATTGTAGTTTGTAAAATTATAAATTTGTAATTATTTTCATTAGACAAGTTGAAGTTGATAGAATAGTATTATTGTCTAGTATTATTATTAACTTGATTTGGTGATGATTGCCATAAAATAAGCATGATTGACTTAATTTTTTTTATATATATATAATGAAGTGTGTATGTGTGTAATGAAAAATTTGCTAAACATATTAATATATTATATTTATTTGTAATTATAAATTTTTAATGATATAATAGAAATTAGAAAGATTGTAACACCCCTTTAGCTCAATTAAAAATATTGGATTTATTTATTT
Organism: Atalantia buxifolia; assembly: GCA_030444775.1. Taxonomy (NCBI): domain Eukaryota; kingdom Viridiplantae; phylum Streptophyta; class Magnoliopsida; order Sapindales; family Rutaceae; genus Atalantia; species Atalantia buxifolia. Next base: position 13,114,707 of record CM059837.1, read on the forward strand.
GTGTTATGTTTGATGTGTAACCTTATGAATTTGGTTTATTTGCTCAATTTTTTTTATGTGAATTGAGTTTATTCATTTGCAACATGACTTAAAGAAAATAGTTATTGTACATTTCTTCAATCCTTCTCTAGGCAATCGGCACTTGAACTTGGAGTTCAAGAATTTGAATTTAGAACTTCTCAAAGTGCTTGTGCGGAGCTATGGAGGAATCAAGGTGGAGGAGCCAAAGAATCTTATTTAGTTTTCATGTTGGACTTTGTGATTTGTGTTTCCAAACAATTTAATTATGTTTAAATTTTGTGACTTTGTGAGTTTGTGTCTCAAACTTTCAAATACTAGTATTTGGAATTTGTGCTTTGAATGGAGACTAATAGGCAATAGTCTATTATCTTTGGACTTTTTAAGTTTATATTAATTTTAACTTTTATTAAGTTTGGACTTTGTTAGTTGAGCAAATAATAATCTTAATCTTACCCTTGAAGGTAATACGCAAATACTTTAATTCTAACATTTTAACTTTATTCATTTGATTTCATAATATTTTTTTTTATTTTTTTAGTTGAAAATTAGTGAAATGGACTATAATTAAGAAATATGTCTTAAAACCACCATAAAAACTCTAAAAATAGGAAAAAAATAGCTCAAATTTGTATTAAACCGAACTGACCCGAACCGACCCGACCCGACATGACCCGAACTAACCCGACCCGAACTGACCCGACCTGACCCGAACTGACCCGATTTGACCCGAACTCAATCTGACCCATTTCAAATCCGAACCCGATTCAACCCGAATTCAACCCGATTTATTGACCCGACCCGAACTGACCCGAACTATTAAATCGGGTTCCATTCGGGTTGATTTTTATTAAACCCGACCAACCCGCAACCCGATCGGGTTGACCCGAACCCGACCCGAACCCGCATTTGCCCACCCCTAATTTTGATAATGAACCCACGCGGTACATCCCATTGCGTCCCTCCATTGCATGCATTGTTGCCTCTCGCTGTCTTCTCTTTGGCTACTAAGAAGCAGTGGATTTTTGGCCCTTGGATTTCATAAACTGCCCAAACTTTTCCCACCTTTTCATATTCTTCTAACCCCTTTTTTTAGTTGTCATTGCCTCATTGCCGTTGGATTAAAACCCATTAAAGTAAGGGATAATCTCCCTCTTACACTTGATTAACCCTTTGTTGTATGGTTTTTCTTACCCAAAATCGATTCCTCTCTCTTTCGTTCATCTTACCTCATGTTTCGCTTACTTTCGCCTTTAGCTTGAAGCCCTTATTTCTAAAAAAATTGAGCTTTGACTTGTTGCAGGCGCTTTGAATCTACCCTTTTTATTCCATCTTTTCCTCTTCTGCGTTTCATTATGAGATTTGCTCTACTTTACAACTGCACATTCTGATGAAACCTATTGTGATACAGGAGTTCACCATCCATCACCTCAACATTGCAACTTCTCTTATTGGTTCTTCATATTAATGTTTGACCTTTCTTTCTTTTATTTTTTCTTCTTCTTTTTCTTCACTCTTCTTTTCTTTTACATGATCATAAATTCTTCTCTCTCTTTTCTCCTCTTTTTTATTTTTTTTTTAAGTTGGTTTGTTACTCGATTTCTCGCCTCTTTTTTCTTCCTTTCTTTAAATATGCTCAACAATCAAATGAGGTATGTTTCCTTTATCTTTCTCCATTTTTGCTGCTGGCCTTCTTTAGTTTTTGTCTTGTAGCTACTGTTTTTTGCCGCTTCTACTTTTCAATTTGTGATGGGGTTTATGATGAGATTGTAATTTGGTAGGTTTGTGTAGGGGTGACGATTTGACCCGGTCTTAATTTTGGCCCGACTGACTCAGCTCATACCATATTTAATTGGTAGTGGTCTTCGCTGATTTCTAAATATGTCTTTTCAAATTTCAAAACTACTCGGCTCTTAAACTATTAACATTCTACTGTTATTTTTATTTATTTTAATTTAATTTTATAACATTATCCTCTTTAATAATTTCTTTAGACATTAATAAAAAATAAACCAATTTAATCCAAAAATAAAATAAAAAAATATTATATATTAATTTTTGTGAAAAATATTACTGAAGAGTTAATATGTAAATTTTTTTATTAATGTTCACAAAAATTAGTAATTTTATTTTTTTATAAGATTAATTTTTTTGGACATAGGTGAGCTTCCACAAAAAATATTATATATATTTTTTTTTTTATTTTATTTTTAGAGTTAAATTGATAATTTAATTTTTTATTAATATTTAAAAAATTATTTTAAGAGGATAATATTATAAAAACAAACTAAAAGTAACGGAATGTAAAGATAGAGATGTCAATAATTTAATAGCAGATATGTTTTGAGTTATTTTTAAATTTATAGACACTAACCTCAAAACATAAGGACTAAATGAGTATTTACCATTTCTAAAAATTCATTTCAGAATACGGTTTTGTTGGCTCGGTATTTATATTTTAGCATTGAAAAATTTATTTCTTTGGATATTAGTCAGCACTTTTTAAAAAATGAACTTTTAGAAGTGTGTTTTCAAAACTGTACTTTCAGAAATGTATTTTCAGAATCAATTTTAATAAATCTGGAATGACCAATTTTATCTTTCAAAATCATTTCAGTAGCTTTGGATTAACTCTATGTAGACCATTGGAAGAGGATTATGAGGAGTGCAGAGTAGCTGTAGTTGTACATCACCCCATATTGGGGTACCAGAAACAGTCTTTAATATATGTATTCCAATAAATTGAAATAAGCAGGGCTCGGCGCATTTTTATCTCTTGTTTCTGCTTTATTACTTGTTTCTTTAAAGGAAATAAGTCACCTTTCTGAAGGAGCAACTTCAGTCATCCGGGATGGGGTTCATTTTATCTCTTGTTTTTGCTATTCAATATGTGAAAATTGTTTAAGCTTCAAAGCCACAATGAACTGCTTGACTAACATCTTTGTATTATTTACAAGGATGCTCGGAGACTGTTAGAGAAGCCAACAAAAAGGTGTCATACATGCATCAATGAAATGGTTCCCATCACGCCACGCGAATGTTTAACATCATATATAAAAGGATTATGGATCTTTTGTTTTCTATTTCAGTTAATCAGTAAATTTCTTTGATGAGCAATACTAAATGTTTAAGCCACTTTCAATTCAAAGAAGAAAATAGGTACATCAGTCGCGAAGGGTACGAGCCCAATACAACAATTTCACATTTCTATAGAGCTGATTTAGCTCAAGATTGGGCAATAACATTACAAAATATATGAGCATACTGGACAGTAACATGATCCCCTCATTAAGTTCTGAATTCTGAAATGACCCAGAAGATCTCAGACCTGCTGCATTGCCTTTTGTTTACAAAATTAACAACCTCTTGGGAGTCTGATTCAACATCCAATAATGCTAAGCTTGGAAACCCTGCAATCTGCACACCCCACTCCGTTGCTTCTGCCTCCACAAAAGATACATCTACATAAAAAGGCTTGATTGCAGTTGCAATTACATCCCTAGTTTCATATCTAATAACGGCTCCCCGCCCTGAGATCTGCTTATCTGAGTTGGTGGCTGCATCTACATATACCTTAAAATAGCCTGTTTGCGGGGGCACTCCAAGTCTACTGAATCAAAGTCTGCTGATTTCCAACAGATGCAGATGCTAGTGATTGAGTTCTTTCAATCCTCCCCTAGGTCTATCAAGTCTGATCTGCCACTCTTGTTTCCAATAAGCATACCCACTTAACAAGCTGAACATTTCCGAAACTCCGCCCTACTGTTACATGTAGATATTACATAGGACAGAGAGCAACTTGAGCATCCATGTGCCCCAAATAACTACTCTCAAAGAATACAAAGTTTGGAATACAATACACCATAAGTGAAGCAATATTACAACATTCATAATGATCTAATGTCCTCCTTGAGGATTTGATAGTTCTTAATATATGCCACTGAACTAACATTGATAGTCAAAGACTATGTTTACCCATTCATTGAAGGATTCGGTTTCAGGGTTCGCGTCACTGCCACCCTCCACGTAAACTCCTTCATCTGACTTTGATGTGAAGAAGTCAGGAGTGGTCTCTCCAGTTTCCTCAGGAGAGTATTCATTCTGAAAATCCCTCCGTAAATTGAACCGGCCATCTACCTGCTCACCGTCCAACTGAGAATTCAATAAACCGCTCCCACAACTAGAACCATTATAATCTGATGATTCCTTTTCTGGATAATCTGATGACTGCACAGCCGAGACAGAGGCGTCATTCCGTCCATCATAGCCATGACCCCGTCGATTGAGTTCTGCAAGCCGTCGAGTTTCTGCCTCAACAGAATCTTCGACGATATTTTCTGCAACATGATTTCTGTAACAAGAAATCGAATGGTCCCTTGCCTGAGGTTCAGGGACCAAAACAACATTTTCTGCAACATGATTCCTAGTAGAAACCAAATCTACTTTTTCTGCAACATGATTTCTACAAGTATCTTCTGCAACGTGACTTCTTTTAGAAGTCAAATTTTGACAAGATTGATCACCGTCGCTGGTGGAAACACCAAGCTTCTTGTCCCGTTTTCTCTTAGAGGAAACAACATCAAGCGTCTTCTTCTCCCGTTTTCTCTTAGTGGAAACAACACCAAGCGCCTTCTTCTCCCGTTTTCTTTCAAGGCGACACACAACAAAGTCCTTCTGCAATAACATGAACAGAGTATTTCCCAATTATTTTTCACGAAAATAAACGAACTATTTCACAACACATATGCAGTTCTAAAACAAGAGGCTAATACCTTAAAGTCAGGGCTATCTTCAACAGCTATCTCGTGGATAACCCACTCAGTCGTATCTTTCTGGGCAGCAGTATCATGGCGGGAAAAAGACAAAATCTTTTTGGTACCAATCACCTCAGTTTTGTATTTGCGCTTGATGTTAGAACCTCTGCCAGTCTTTTTCCAGTAGCCTTCCTTTGTTCTTCTATGTACCCGTTTACTCTTGGCATACTTGTAATAAGGCTCACAGAAAAAGTACCACACTTCTTCCTCAGACTGAATGTCAGAATGGCCTACATCCCAACAAAAAGATTCCATTAACTTCTGAAGTCAGTTATTGAACTAATTAATCTTAAACAGATATCGTGTAGAGTACTTGGTTGGCACGATTACTTACAGGGTAGCTCCCAGGGCTCAAAGCTGTAGAGATTGATTTCCTTGATCGTACGGACAGAGAAACCTGCAGGGTCGCGTCTCTTCATCGTCAGGAGAAGAATGATTTCTTCATCAGTTGGGTGGAATCTGAACCCCACGAGACTGTCCATTAATTTCTGATTCAACACCCAGCAGGAGAAACGTAGAGTAAGAGTGAGAGGGTGAGAGCTTCTTCAATCTAATTTGGGCTCTGAAATCTAGAAAGAGTCAGCGGTCAATAAGCTAAGGATCGGTGGATGTGTTTATATATGCAGCAAAAACGCTTGCTTAATTTTGAAGCGATGTGCTACAGTACAAGTAGAAAAAATGAATGTACTGGTACCGGGGCTCGTGGAAATACTGGGTATGATCTTTGTAAAATGTAGAATAGTATTTTTCAAAAAATTTGAAATTAATAATTTTTTTTTTCACAACTTTAGTTCTTTTAACAAGTATCATTAAAAGCAATAAAGTTGGCCGAGAGCATAATAACAAGTGACATCGTGTTTAAATACAATAAGTTAAATCGGATTTTAGGACAAAATTACGTTACCCCCACGTATCAAACACTCAATTTTGATATTTTCTTTAGCAATCATATTATTTTTTATAACTAATAAAATTATAAGTTTAAAAATTTTATACAATAAACTCCAATTAAATTATAATAATTTAAAATTTTAGAAAAATTTATTTAATATTTTCTTTAACAGTCGCTGCTAGTTTAAAATTCTTAAAAAAATTTATTATTTCTGTTTCCTTCACAATCAACGCGTCCTTCTTTAAATCTTAGTTTATTCATTCTCGAATGTATAATTTTTCTAAAATATAAAAAAATAGAGAAATTTTTAATCACATAAATTAGATTAATTTCTTAAACATCAAACCTCATAAAAATAATACTTGCATTCTCTTAAAATATATTTATTGTGTTTATATTTTCTTTTTTACTAATGTAATAAAAAAAGAGCTGCACCTTACTTTCTACAATAAGATATAAACAATTAGAATCTGCTCAACACAATTAAAGATAGTGGAATAGACTTATTTTAGTAAAATTGAATCATAATATAGTGTTTGGCATAAATAAATAAATTAAGAATAATACAACTTGAACCTACCAAATTATTATGTGATAATGATATTTTTACCTTAAAGAGACATCTAAGATAAATTTTTTACACTAAACTTTTTATCTTGTGTTAACAACACGAGATAAAAAGATTACATTAGAAGCCTTAAAAATTAGTTAATCTTAAATTTTTTTGAAAGATAATTCTCCCATAATCTATTAATTTAAGTTATTATTCATTCGTTACAATTTTAAATTTGCGTTTCATTCTTTACAACTTTAAATTTAAGTAATAGAATAAATATTATATAATTTATTTTTTTCACATTAAGTGAATAATTGAGATTATATTTTTCTATATATTATCTCAGCTCCATATATGTGATAAAGTATGAGTAATTTTATATAATTTCAAATTTGCATGTAGAAATATATCATTTTGAAATTAGCATTTATAAATTCTATAATGAAACTTAAATTACAGTTCAAGTACTTATTTAATATTTATTTATTTTTCATTCTAATATTGCCATAACTTATATAAAACTTTGCTCAATTCTGTATTAAACTAAACACAAGATAACAATATTGTAAGGGTAATTTTTAGGGACCTCCCCTGAGGTTTGGTGTATTAACACCTAGATGGAATGTATTCATATAATTACCTCCCCTGCCGTTAGTTACTAATTAAGTTGACCGTCAGTAGACGTTCGAAAATATTAAAATATCATTCTCACTGAAATAATAAATTATTAAACATAGTTTTGAGAATTCGGTTGGCAGTGAAGATTCTGTTGAAAATCCATTTCAACAAAAATGGTTGTTGGTGGTGTGAAGTCAAATAGAAAAAGTGTGCTACCTAGTTTGATTTTCTCTACAAATTTTAATTTTCCTGTCGGTAACCCGAAAACACGATATCTATAGCACTTAGGTTTTGTTTTCCCATTGCACATGAATATAAACCCAGAAGTTTGTTCTACAATTTCTGTCGTTGGGTTTCATCTAGATGCACCTTCATTACCATGCGCAGCAATAGAGGATGTCATCACATTGGTTGGAGTGACATCAGGAAGTTTGGACTTAGATAAGGGGCCATAAGAAGGCATAGCAGCTGCTTTTATTTTTAATTTTTTTCTTAACTATCTTCAATGCTTTTACAATCTTCTTCTTCGACTGATTTATTGATGATCCTTAGTCTTTAATCTTCTCGCCTTTTACAAAATGTTTGTTGGTGTTGTATGTCGGGTTTAATGAGGATTTCGTTAGCGGTGAGGCACTATCAACAAAGGCTAACAAGATGCCCGGCGGTGGGATCTAATGAGGTTGAAAGTGGCCGCAAGTGCAGGTTGAAGAAATTGTGCCTTCGTGGCTGTGAAGATGTTATTGAGGTTGGGGCTGCATTGGGGTTATTTGATGGGATGGACGGCAATGATATGGAACCATCACCGTTGGTAGAAATTATGGCAGTGGCATGCGGTGTGACAAGCCCTGAGCAAGGGTTTTGTGATTTGTGTGCAGTTGGGTTTTGGGATGTCCGAGGTTGCGGCGTGGTATCAGGATGGCTCACGGGTGATGGTAGCTGTTGTTGGGTGGCGTTGGCGATGGCCAAAAGGGCGGCAATGGTTTGGGGTTGTTGTGAGACAAAAGCCGTGTACTTGGGTTAATATGTGTTGGTGGACACAGTTGATTCAAAGGCTGCCGTGAATGGGATTGGTCGCCAGTGTGAGGAGGGAACTCCAGCACTAGCAAAGCACTACCACCAGCTACCGGTGGAGCCATGATCGGCAGGTCAAGGTTAGGTCAATAGCGGGCAAGTGGTGGTCAAAATTTTATTGATCTATTAAAAGCATACATTTTCATTTTTGAATATATTTTTACACATTTACTCTTTTATACTGATGTTATACATATTTTTATACTAATAGCAGGAGAGGTATATGTAATTACATGAATATATTTCATCTAAGTGTTCATATGCCAAACCTCAGGGGAGGTCCCTAAAAATTACCAAATACTGTAATCCAATTGGTATTTTAAGTAAATGGATGTGAAGAGTATTTTAGCAAGTTAAAATAATCCACCCATATTTTGTAAACTTAATTATGTTCATTTACTAAATTACCCTTGATTCAAATAAAAATAATAAAATATTTTAATGGACTTACTATTGGCCCACAAACAACCTCCCATATCTACACCAAACTCTATTTTCAATTCATAATGCTAAATATTCTAAATATTAATATCAAAACTCATCCCAAGTGATGTGGCAGTTGATATGGAATCTCAAAATTATTAATTTGATAAGAATTACAAATCTGTCATTATTGAGAAGAAACCGAAAACGTTACTCTCCCTAAATTTTCTCTCTACGTTTGTCTCTGTTCATTCAGTTTGCAGCCAAGCCAAAATCGATAGGTTAAAAGACTTTTAGTTGTTAAAGGAATAAAGGGATAAAATTTTAAATATAAGGATCTGTTACAATTTAAAATAAATTTATATGTCGGATGCCATATCAGCTTCTACATCAATGATATGAGTTTTGAAATTAATATCTGGAATATTTAGCAGTATTGATATCTAATGAACATTCAATAGGACAAATATTACAAGAGATTACAAAATATTTCAGATGCCACAGCCACATCCAAAAGAAAAAATAGAAAAGAAAAGAGTAACGTCTATTAAATTCAAACACATCGGTAGAAAAGCACCGCATTTTTTTATATGGAAGAGCATGGAAAAAGATCATCAGTTTCTGTTTGTCCAAAATCACTCAACAAACTACTCTGGAGAATATTTCTCCGGTGAAAGACAATCCCAGCTATTCTCTACTGCCAAATCCAGAATATGTAATCATTATGATACACTGTAAATAGAAAGACATCTATGAAATGGATGATATATCTTATGGCCGGGGATAGAAGCCCAGACATAAACTTCTAAATATAAAACGGCAGAAACACCTAACTAATGATTAACATTCAGCATGGGTATCTTTAAACACTCAGTGCCAGAGAGACAATTGAAGAGAGCTTGAATTTCTAGATTTTGATAAGAGTTTTCTGGCTGAAACAGAATTTCAATATTTGATCTTACAGTTAACCTCTTTCACTCAAAAGCTGATGCTCCTTGTTCTTGTTCTACTCAGAAGCTGATGTGCCTTGTTCTCGAAAGTCACGATGAGAGTACAGAACATTGAGCGTTGAAGGGGCTACAATTGTCATAAACAGTTTGATAATGGATTGTCAGAAGATCAAAAAGACAAGATATAAGTATCAGTTACATATGTGTGCATGTGTGTGTTCTTTACAAGCACATTACAAAAGCGTAATAATAATATGGCAGCGAATCACTTTCAAGTGAGATAGAATCCCAATCCTGCTGCAATGCCAAATCTGCAGCAATGTCAATAATCATTACAAGCAAACTATGAACTTTCCTTTAAAGTAGTTCTTCCTATTCACATTTTCTCTCACTTCTCTCTACTTCTCACCCACTAGATGGACATATGAACACAATACTTACAAGCATTTAACAACACTTGTAACAAATGATAGGTACATTATTATTTTTGCATTTTACAATAAACCATGTAATTTTAAAATGTTAAAATGAACAATGCACAAACATGGCCAATTAAAGACCCCTATGATGGTAATGACATCTTACAAAATACAATAAAAACTCTACTCAGAAATTCGGTTAAGAACTTGGGTTTTACATAAAAGTAATAGCATACAAAGATTATACTTACTGAAGCTCAAGGACAGCCAAAAAATATGGCCAACTAGTGAAACATACAAGCTCATAATTTATAAGAATATATGATCTTACGGATTAAACGCCCAAACTCCCAATACTTAACCACTTACAAGCTTACATTTTAGTAGTCGAAAAAAGCAATCAGAAAAAGAAGAATGCCATACATGCTAGAGAAATCAGAAGATCCAAACATTCTCGGCAGCAGCACTTGAACAGGCAACTAACATTCGATCATTCAGTACAACTCAAAACTGAAGCATCTTCCTGATCTCTTTAAATTCCAGAAATTCACCCAAGACAAATTTGTTACCTTCAAGCTATAACCTGCAAAAAAATAGAAAAGAGAACTTTCATGTTTTCTTTCCAAGCGACAACCTTAATCAATCATCTGAGAACATCATCACATATATGGCTAAGAACTTGGACTAATGGGACAATCAGAAGGCCAACATAAGCGGAAGACCAAGATTAACCCAATGACTTGGACATGGTACTTAAACCAATCAATTCCAACTTTATCTGAAGTTTTTTAACATGAGGTAAACCTGAAGTCTCTTGACATGAGGTAGGTAGAGGCATAAGGTGCCATCAAGAAGCAAAACTTGGGGAATCCAGAATGCACGAGCGATTAACAAAGGAACAGATTATGCGCCCAATTTAAAAGGGCAAGAAGCTTTTACCACAGAAAAGCAATTATAAATTGCCTAGTTCACCAAACATAATAACTTTTGTCATTTAATTCTAAAGTAGAGGTCATAAATGAATATGATATAAAAAGGAAATGAAAAAAAAGAAAAGAGCATAGATTTATGATCTGTTGAACAACCTGCATTAACAATCTCAAAAGTACAAGAATAAATTACTTAAATTTTGCAATATAGGGCCTCTTTTAAATACAAATGCAGAATGAAAAATTCCCAAAAGAAAGAAAAAAAAAAAAGATTGTCCAAACAGCAGCCATCTCAAAAAGCGATATCCCGGAAGCCTACATTTTCATAAACCCATGTCTCGATCTGTGTTTCTAACACCAGCGCTATGTCCACAATTGGACACCAATTGTGAACCAGTTTTAGAGCAATATCATTGTTGGACTTTTAATACTGATATTGGCCACTTACTTTGCTTAAGCTTTTGGGTTAATCACTCTTTAACATAGTACCAAAGCTAAGATTTAGTTTTCAAACTCCGACATTGTATGCACTTTTGTCTCCATTAATTTCCTAGTAATTTCATTGACTTTTTATTATTATTAGATAGGGATCCACATCGCTATATCTTGATTTCATCCAGATTTCAGAGGATCCATGGTACACGTGAATGGACACGTTAGACCTCAAATACTACTTACTATTGGGACCTTGCATGCTTGCTGAAGTGGTTTCATAATACTATAATAGCAGTCTCCCCAAGAACAAAAATTAAAAAAACTTCTATTTAAAACTGTCTTTATTGTATCTTCAATTAGCAGCTTCAGAAATAGTTATGCATTTTTTTCTTCATAACCTTCTACAATCCTTACTAATCACCATTCTTATTCACTGAAAGAAATATCAATAAAAGGATGTTTGGCTATCTAGAAAATGAAGGAAAAGAGAATCGAGAGAAGAAAGATCTGGAGATTTCTTCTTATTTTATTAACTAACTAAAAATGATTACAATGACTGTTTTTATAGAGGCATCTCAGAACTAAACTAATTCTGTTACATGCTTTAATGAATGCATAACAACTTAAACGTTATGCTGAGTTGGCTTAACTAATTGTGCTCTGTCATCAGCTGAGAACCAATCCAATGTGAGCTGGTCTACAAAGCTTATCATGTTTCACTATAATCACTAACATCCCCATTCAAGCTAAACTGTCTTGAATTGATGTTTAGCTTGCTTCTCAAATAATGAAGCTGTCCAAATGTTAAAGGCTTGGTGAGAACATCTGCTGTTTGGTCTTCACTAGGAATAAAACACACTTTAATCTTCTTAGCAGCTACCTTTTCTCTAATGAAATGAATATCTAATTCTACATGCTTAGTTTTAGCATGATACACTGGATTGAAGGCCAAGGATATTGCTCCTTGATTGTCACACCACATGATGGGCACTTTAGCAAGTTGAACATGCAATTCATCAAGTAAAGATTGAATCCAAACAACTTCTGAGGTGGCTAGAGCCAATGCTCTGTATTCAGCCTCTGTGCTTGATCTCGAGACCACTGGCTGTTTTTTTGAAGACCATGATATCAGATTTGGACCAAGATACACTGCATATCCTGCCACTGACCTTCTATCATCTCTATCACACGCCCAATCCGAGTCACTAAAACAACTGATTTGCATGCTACCACAACAATAGAACTGCAACCCAAAATGAATAGTACCCTTAAGATATCTCAGCAGCCTTTTACAAGCTTCCCAATGTGCAGTTTTATGACAGTTCATAAATTGGCTTAGTTTGTTCACAGAGAATGCTATTTCAGGTCTAGTCAATGTCACATACCGGAATGCACCAACTAAACTTCTATATTCTGAAGCATTAGCAATAGTTGTACCTGAATCCTTTGTGAGATGTTGCCCTGTTGCCATGGGAGTTGGTACAGCACTGCAGGCAGCCATGTTATGCTTGGATAAAAGATCAGCAACATATTTAGCTTGGGATAAATGAAGACCATTGGCTGTTTTAACAATCTCAATTCCAAGAAAATAGTTCAGTTCACCTAAATCCTTCAAAGTAAATGCATGCTGCATATCTGAAACAAGTTGCTGAACAAGAAGGGAGCTTGAGCCAGTAATGATTATGTCATCTACATAAACCAGTACCAAAAGTACATGACCAGTTACTCTTTTGAAAAACAAGGAACTATCTGACTTTGAACTCATGAAACCCCACTGTTGCACCATTGCTGTTTTCAGTCGATCAAACCAAGCTCTAGGAGCTTGTTTGAGACCATAGAGGGCCTTCCTGAGCTTTCACATATGATGAGGTTTGGTAGAATCAACAAATCCCTCTACCTGCTCCATATATACATCTTCAACTAAAATGCCATTGAGGGAGGCTTTATTGACATCTACCTGCCTAAGTGACCACTTGTTCATGACTGCTAGACTAAGTATAATTCTGACAATTGAAGCTTTTACAACAGGACTAAATGTTTCATTGTAGTCCACTCCTTGCGTTTGATGAAACCCTTTTGCTACAAGTCTGGCTTTGTTGCGAGATATAGAACCATCTGAGTTGTATTTAATTTGGAAAACCCACTTGTTATCTACTACTTTAACTGGTGTAGTTGGTAATACCAATTCCTAAGTATTATTAGCTTAAAGTGCTTGATATTCTGCTTGCATAGCTTGAAACCACTCTGGATCAGCTAAAGCTTGCGACACTGATGTAGGTTCTGTTGGCTTGGTAAGTAAAGCAGCAAGGTAAGACTTAGGTTTATAAATTCCAGCCTTAGACCTTGTAATCATAGGATGGCCAATAGGTGGGGGAGATGATGGTAAAATATGAGTTGGAGAGTGTAAGGGTGAGGAAGCAACTGGAGGAGTGTTTTGGTTTGTAGTGACAGGTGATTGACTAATAGCAGTATCAACAGGTGAAGACAGAGGTGAGCTTACCTCATCAATAGCAGAGGAAGAAACATTAGGATGATCATCAGCTGGTGTAGTTGCTAATGGTGCTTGTATCTCAGGGACAGAAAAAACAGTGTAAGAAGGAGCAAAAGTTGAAGTTGATTCTAATGCATTACAAGACTGTATAACAGTAGAAAAATCTGACCCAGCTATATATGGAAAGGACTTTTCAGCAAAGATGACATGATTAGAAATATAAACTCTTCCCGATGAGTGAAGGCATTTATAACCTTTGTGATGAGAGCTATAACCAATAAAAACACACCTTCCAGTTCTAAATTCTAGTTTATGTCTGTTGTATGGTCTAAGATAAGGATAACATGCACAACATAACACTTTGAGAAAAGAATAATCTGGTTTTTGCTGAAAAAGTTTTTTATATGGAGAAATATTTACAAGTGTCGTTGATGGTAGTCTATTGATGAGAAACACAGCAGTGTGAAAGGCATTCCACCAAAATTTCAAGGGTAACTTAGCTTGTGCCAACAATGTAAGACCAATATCTACAATCTGTCTGTGTTTTCTTTCTATTCTACCATTTTGATGGTGTATATGGGGACAAGGATGTCTAAACTGTATCCCAGAGTGAGCAAGAAAGGATGAGAAATTTCTGAACTCTCCCCTCCAATCTGTTTGAATAGTTTTGATTTGTTTGTGTAAGTGCTTTGCAATGAACAGTTTGAACTCGATAAACACTTGCAAAGCATCAGATTTAGCTGTTAAAGGAAATACCCAGGTGAACCTGCTGTAATCATCTAAAATAGAGAGCTAATAGGAGTAGCCTTGAGTAGAGGAAATATGAGAGGGACCCCAAAGATCAGCATACATTAGCTGAAGAAGTTCTGTAGTTTTTAGTTGTGACAGAATTGAAATGTAACATATGATTTTTGCCAAACCGACAGGCATTGCAAAAGTCTAAATTCCACACTTTATTTAAACCAACAAAGTCATTACAATTTCTGAGTATAGTTTTGAGAGTATGAGCTGCTGGATGACCTAACCTCTGATGAAGAAGTTTTACATCGGTTGTTCCAACAGTAACAGACAAAACAGAAGGTTTATATGACAATTTATTAAACTCAGATGAATGACTAAGAGCACTTGCATTAACACTTGAAGAAGTAGGAAAAGTTGAAGAAGGAGGAAAAGAAGCAAACAAAGACTCAATTTTATTTGCAAAAGATTGACTGAGGAAGGCTGTTTGGTCTTGTGACTGATGGCCCTTTGAATTTTGACTTGGTACCCTTCCGGAGTTTTGTGGCCTTCAGGAGACTTCAACAAAACTTGTTTCCACTTGATACAAGCCTCCTTTACCAACCCCCTTGAGTAAGATGACCCCTGTGTTCCTAGCCTTCACATAGCACAAATTTTTAAAGAACTCAACAGTCACATTGTTATCTGATAGTAACTGTGATATACTGAGTAAATTTTTGGTGATATTTGGAACATGTAACACATGGTTTAAAAATAAAGGTTCATGTGTAGTGGTTGTAAGCAAAACTGATCCAATGTGTTCAATATGCAAGGAGTGACCATTACCAACTAACAGTCTTTCTGCACCAGTATAGAATTTAGGCTCAAGTAATTCACTTGCATCATTGGTAATGTGATTAGTAGCTCCACTGTCAAAGTACCATGAAGGATCTTCAAGTGCCTCAGGTGCTGGAGCCATAAGTGATGGTACTGCTAAAGTTGATGCTGCATGGAATTCATTAGTTAAGCCATTATGGCCATTAAAACCAGTATAGTCAGTAGCTTGACCAGCATAACTGGAAGCATTAAAGGCTGCAGGGTCTGAGTAAGCTACGTTTCCCTGAAAATTTGATCCTCTTGGCATATAGAAACCACCACCTCTGCCATTACTAGAGAAAGACCTTCTTCCACCATTATTTGCATGAAAACCAGATTGTCCTCTACCAAATTGTGCTAAATTGGGCCTAAATCCTCCCTGAAAAACACCTCTACCATAATTCCTCTGAGGTACAAAGTTTGAATTGAACCTATTCCTGCACTTATTAGCTGTATGTCCTGGTATAAAACAGATCTGACAAATGACATCAGGAGTATTAGTAACACCAAATGAGCCTGGACCTCCATTATTAAAGCCTCCAAAATTGTTTCCAGTTCCAAAAAATCCACCATTGTTCCTCTGATAATTTCCAGAATTCTTGCCAAAATTCTAATTCTTTTGAGCAACATTTGCAGACAAATTATGGACAACATCATTACTCACTTTTCCCTTCTTTTGCTCAATTCTATCCTCATGACTTAACAGTAAAGAATAGAACTCATCCAAGTTAATATTTTCACCTCTAGCTAGGACAGTGGTAACTAAAGATTCATAGTCAGAAGAGTCAAGTCCAGTCAAAATATGCATGATAAAATCATTCAGTTCAACAGGTTTTCCAGCAAGTGCCAAATTATCAGCTATACATTTCATCTTAGCAAAATAGTCAGTTATGCTCATAGATCCTTTCTTTTGAGTTTGAATTTGCATTTTGAAAGGCATTAACCTAGCTTGAGTTTGAGAGATGAACATACTTGTGAGTGTTTCCCAAAGTTCCCTTGCTGTAACACAGTGTATCACAGTAGAGAACAAGTTTTGCTGAATTGAGGACATAAGCCAGCTTAAGGTTGCTGATCTGTTTTCATCCAAGCATCATATTCAGGATTCACCTCTTTAGAGCTTGATTCAGTTGAGGCACTAGCTTCAGTGTGATTAGTAGGAAGAAATTATTCAGCACATGCACGATCTCCATTAATGAAGCCTTCTAAGCTGTTTCCTTTAATTGATGTTAATATTTGAGCTCGTCAGGCAATGAAATTGTTCTGATCAAGCTTCACAGGAGTGACAAAGCTGTAGGAGTTTGAGTTTTGAGTTGCTTGAATCGAGCTAGCCATAATTGGCTCTGATACCATGAAAGAAGTATCAATAAAAGGATGTTTGGCTAGCTAGAAAATGAAGGAAAAGAGAATCGAGAGAAGAAAGATCTGGAGATTTCTTCTTATTTTATTATCTAACTAAAAATGATTACAATGACTGTTTTTATAGAGGCATCTCACAGCTAAACTAATTCTGTTACATGCTTTTATGAATGCATAACAACTTAAACGTTATGCTGAGTTGGGTTAACTAATTGAGCTCTGTCATCAGCTGAGAACCAATCCAATGTGCGCTAGTCTACAAAGCTTATCATGCTTCACTATAATCACTAACAATCACAGATGAAGTTAGCACAATAATACATCTTATGCAGGAGATTCAACAGTGTTGCGACTTGCAAGTTTAGTTGTCCAGTCAGTTTAAATTTGATGTCTATATGGTACTCACAGCATCTTCCAAACGGTTTTACAAAATGCAAACAGACAAAATACAATAATATATGGGGACAAATTAAATGAGCGTTGAAGTTTTTGAGGCACAAATGGAAGCTTAACTGTCCCACATTGGAGCTGTCCGAAGAATGAAATTGAGCTTGGGATGATCTGGCTTCAGTTGTGTCAATTCGTCACAGGTAATGACCCCTGGCAGGTTTAAAGAAATGGGGCTACAACCCAAAAATATGAAATAAAATTATAAGTTCCATAAGAAGACTATCGCCAACTACTTTAACACCGTATTAATACATTTTGCAGCACATCTAGTGAATTAGATTCCAAATTAATGCTTCAGTTTCTCAAAAATTATTGCAACTGTCATAGACAATATCATTCATATCTTTCTAACTGCAATCACAATATTTGAAAATGAGAAGCTAGGAATGAAATGAAAGGCATCCTCATCACAAGATATATATGCTTAAACAAAGGGAAGTAATCCTCTAGGTCAACTGAATCATTAAGAAAATTTCTAACCCCAAAAAATCAGACCTCAAATATTGCCGCCAAACATGGCACATCATGCCCAAATCATAGAAGCACTAATTATATGGTAAACAGATATGAATTTATGACTTCAAAAATAAATGACATAACATGCCTAGGAACAATATAAAGATGTTAACACACACCATAATCTTGGATTAGGAAGTATCACTTTGCAGGATAAACATCTTTCTCCTGCAGGAATTCCCCTGTGTTCGAGAGATGACTAAAGAATTGAAGCTTATTTTTTAACTTCCTCCGCCTGAGACAGAGAAATTTAAGGAAACAACTGAAACTTGAATGATTCAAATAAGCAATCAGGATATATTTCTTTTCTTAATTATTTATTTCTCACTTTTACATAAAACTGCAAAGATTAAACAGAGGCAATATCTTTGAAAAGCTGAAAAAAAATGTGTGAAATCATGAAAAACGATGCTGTCCCATGAAGGTCTTCCATACGAAAGGATCGTTATTATAGAAAAAAATCTTACTGGCTATAGATAAAAACATTAGGAACCACTTAGTTAAAAGTCATATAACCTGTGCTAGGACAAAAATAATTCATTTAGACCATTAATATCTATCAACTAAATATGACAGCTTGGTCCCATGTTTATTACCTAGCACATTTCGCGGAAAAATCGGACTTTGGAAATATCCATTAAGTTGGATATAAAATTTTTTAGTCAGTAGTTGAATTTCATGGAAACTGTTGGCAAAAAGCATCCTAGAAGCAATGCTTAATCAGTAAAAAAAAACAGCCAGTTTTAACTATGACTAACCGGATTAAGGTGAACTGCTTCACCCATGCAAAGTCAGCTGCCATCATTACTGACTGATACAAGTCCTGAAAATTCTTGACAGATATCATCACTGCCTCCCTGTAATTATATACTTTGCTGTTATCACATACATATGACCATCTATCACAAATTCACAATTAACATGTGTTGAAAGAACAGAGAAGAAGAGCTAAAATTATGATTAGTCCTATGTGGTTTAGATATTTCTGTTAAGTTGGCCAGAAAGCAAAACAACCTAAACCCATGAACATAAAACACAAACACAATGTCAGAATGATTAGAACACATGACCTCATGATCAAACCGACTCTAACATCATGTTAGGCTACCTGTAAAAACTAATTAACAAGTCGATAAGAGAAGACATAGAAAGAATTGTGTATCCATTATAACTAAATAAAAAGCAGTAGTGCCCCTACATTTGTATCTTAATCCGCAACTGCAGCACTCTACATGAACCCAGAGAAGACTAAAGGAAAAATTGCACTCTTTTGATGAAGAATAAAAATAAAACGTTTACCCATTTTTAACAAGAACTATATCAATATTCTGCAGAGAACGTGTCTCAGGATCAGGAATGCTAAGGCCCACATATCCGTTCCCCCATAAAGCTCTTCGAGTCTACAAATATGTTACATATAATAAAAGTAAGAGTTAACAATAAGATCAAAAACTACAACCCAGATAAAATTTCATTGTTTTTTGCGAAATAAGATAAATGACAATCATAAATAGAAATCAACTACAGCTCTACTCTTTTAGGCTTTCATTTCTCTGCCCACAGTTTCTCAGCAACCAAACAAGTCAACATTTGTAACAGTAAACTTAGATTCAGTAATTAATTAGCTTTACTACATATACGCGATCACAAAAGAAAGAGAACAAAAAATACCATGGTCGTTAAAAATTTTATTCAATTTTACTTTACAGTTATCAGCAAATCAAACAAACAAATGACTTCAAATGTTACCCTTGGCAACTGAGAGTGTAAGAGTACAATCACAGTTGCTTGAAGATTTTGTAAACGACCAAACCGCAGGGACCCCCGCACATAGGGTTGTTAAAGAGGCTTTCGTCGGCGCCGTTTGGATCCCAGATTTTTTTTTTCTTCTGGAAAATCTACTGTAACAATTATACAATGCCTTATTTTTCTTTTTGAAAAGTGGTTGCTTTTTAAACGGTTTTTTTTTGGCGGTTTTATTGGCTGACTACCATTGACCATAAATTCCTTGGGCTTTTGACACATTGCATTACATAATATTCAATTGCGTTTTGCTGTGATGCAGTGTAACATAGACTGTATTATGTAAATAATATTTTATATCATCAGTTTATACTAAATTAGTATTATTTAAATTAATTAATATTTTAATTTTTTTATTTTTAGTTAGATTATATAGGATAGACACGATGAGCGACAACAGACTAATTAGTAAGTATAAGTCCAAATCTCCCTTGGACGAGCATGCCCACTAGGTAAAACGATGATACGATACGACCAGCCTCTATAAGACGAGCGATGGGATTCAGATCGAGAGCTTCCGTATTTAAACCAGCCCATTTTGATTATTTTTGTACACAAAATCCATAGATAAATAAGAACATAGAAATTATTTTGCTGCCGGCCACAGTGAACCACCGGCGGCCGTCGTATTCCATTGTCTTTTGAATTTAATTATTATACTATTAAAATTTTACTGTAGATCTACGGCTAAAAATTTTAAAATATAAAGTTTTGATTGTAAATTAAAGGGAAAAGAATGTTTTATTGTGGCACAGCTTTGGCGGCAAGGGTTCCGATGATATACAAAAATGTATAAATAAAGTCTGTAGCTAAGGTTAAAAAGGAATAAAATGGAAAGTTACTGAAAAGTGAAATCAGATACACGCTAGTAAATCTTGGTTACAACTTCGAAATGTGAGATTAATTAAGGGAATTGGCTTTCATGAATTGTCAGGCTTAAATACCATACCATATATGCAAGTTTTTGGCCTTTGAAACCCACCTTTTTGTGGCATATGTTTCATTAGGTGTCAGAGATGAGGCGAATTGTTACATGTTATATTTGACTTTATGACTATAAAAATCGATGAGCATTTTTTATTTTGCTTCTCCATATGTGAAAATTATTCAAGCTTCAAAACCACAATGAGCTGCTTCGCTAACATTTTTGTATTATTTACAGTAACTGCAAAGACTGTCATTGATGAATTATGATTGTTTCTTTCACCAGAAATTTTGTATCATAAATGGAATTTTTTCTTTTCTTTTTCATTGTTATCTCAATCTGTAAATTTATTTGATGAGCAGGACTGTATGTTTAATCTTATGTTCCCAATATGTTTTATATAGTTTGCAAGTGATAAGTGAAAAAACATATTGTGCTAGGACTTAGATTAGATCTAGTGATATCGAGAGAATAAAATTAAAAAAAAAACTTTAAACTAACTAGCTGGTGAAATTAATTAAACTTGGAGACTCACTAAACAGAAGGGCCATCAACAAAACGAAGCACTGAAACGATGATTAATCATGACACTCAAATTGAAAAGCTTTTAGATTTTTGGTAATTTACATTATCTCATGTATCAGATTACACATCATCTCTCCCCATTGACATATGCTGGATATTTTCAACAATCCTTCAGTACCATGACATGATGGTGACATCAATTTTCCAGCTAGTTACAATCATGAAAGAAATACAGGCAAACACAAAACTTACAAATACATAATGACAATGGAATTTCTAGAGCACTTTTCTGGTCTAAGGCAAACTCGGCATTGGGGCTCTCCTTCAGACAATAGTATGCTTAGCATCTCCTCTTGCTAGCTGCAAAAATCATCAGTGGATGATCTTCCATAAGGCCTGTCATGCATCACTCACCTCTATTGTTTTGAATAAGCATTCCCATTTAACAAGCTGAACTTTTCCACAGCTTGGCCATATTGTTGCACATAGATAGAGCAACTTGAACATCCAGGTGCTCTAAATAATCGACTCCCAAAGTATGTAACCATCGTTGCAAAGTTTGGAGTACAACAAACCAAGAGTGAAGCATTATTACGAAACTATTAAAGTAATATAATATCCACCTAGAGGATTTGATAGTTAATAACAGAACCAAAGAGAATCATGCATTGAAGGTTTCAGTGTCTATGTCACTGCTATCTAGCTCGTAAGCTCCTCCATCCAACTTTGATGAATTGAAGTCAGGAGTGGTTTGTCCAGTTTCTTCACAAGAGTGTTCATTTTGAAAAGCCCTTCGTCATTTGATCAGCTCATCTACCTGCTCACCGTCAAATTGAGAACTCAAAAAATCACAGCCATAAATAGGACAATTAGAAAACAATCGTTCCTCTTCTGGGTAAATTGGTGACTGCAGTGCCGAGAAAGAGGCATTATTCAACCCATTATAGCCACCGTGTGTATTGACCTCTGCAACTAGTTGAGGTTCTGCCTCAAAAGAATTTCCAATAGCATTAGTTGAATAAGCAGCCCAATACTGATTTGATAATATATGTGACTCCAAAATGCCATGGCGTACTTGCTGCAATCCTGTAGAACTATTTTCTGCAACATGATTTCCAGAACAAGAAATCAAGTGGTTTGGTAGTTGTTGCGACTCAGAGAAATCAATTACCTGTCCACTGTCAATTTGAGAATTCAATAAATCACAACCAAAACTAGGACCATTAGAATATGACGATTCCTGTTCCAGATAAGTTGGTGACTGCAATGCCAGGAAACAGTCATTATTCAGCCCATTAAAGCCACCATGTGTATTGAATTCTGCAGGAATTTGAGGTTCAGCCTCGAAAGAATTTTCTACAACATCAACAGAAGCAGTAGCCCAATACTGATTTGGTAATATCTGTGACTCCAAATTGCCATGGAGTACTTGCTGCAATCCGGTAGAAGTATTTTCTGCAACATGATTTCCAGAACAAGAAATCAAGTGGTTTGGTAGTTGCTGCGACTCAGAGAAAGCAATTACCTGTCCACTGTCAATTTGAGAATTCAATAAATCACAACCAAAACTAGGACCATTAGAATATGACAATTCCTGTTCCAGATAAGTTGGTGACTGCAATGCCAGGAAAGAGTCATTATTCAGCCCATTAAAGCCACCATGTGTATTGAATTCTGCAGGAATTTGAGGTTCAGCCTCGAAAGAATTTTCTACAACATCAACAGAAGAAGTAGCCCAATACTGATTTGGTAATATCTGTGACTCCAAAATGCCATGGGGTACTTGCTGCAATCCTGTAGAATTATTTTCTGCAACATGATTTCCAAAATAAGAAATCAAGTGGTTTGGTAGTTGCTGCGACTCAGAGAAATCAATTACCTGTCCACTGTCAATTTGAGAATTCAATAAATCACAACCAAAACTAGGACCATTAGAATATGACGATTCCTGCTCCAGATAAGTTGGTGACTGCAATAACAGGAAAGGGTCATTATTCAGCCCATTAAAGCCACCGTGCGTATTGAATTCTGCAGGAATTTGAGGTTCAGCCTCGAAAGAATTTTCTACAACATCAACAGAAGAAGTAGCCCATTGTTTATCTGGTAGTCTCAGTGACTTCAAAACATCATGTGGTACTAGCTGCAATCCTGTAGAAGTATTTTCTGCAACATGATTTCCAGAATAAGGAATCAAACAGTCACGCGGTGATAATACTGAATCCAAACTAGTGGTAGCTGAGTCTTCATTGCAAGAAAACAAATTCTCACTTGGTGGTGGCTGAGTCTTCAAAAATATATTTTCTACAACTTGATTTTTTTTAGAAACCAAATCACGATCTGGTGGTTGACCAGATTTTAGAGAAATATCTTCTACAACATTGATGCTAGAACTAGAAGCAAAATCTTGACTTGATTGATGTTTATCCGTAGTTGAAACACGAAGCTTTTTATCCCAATTTCTTCTTTCTAAGCGACACACAACAAAGTTTTCCTACACGAATAAAAAGTGGAAATAGAATAAGTTCACGTTATTGACTATTGTATTCTGAATTATGTTTTCACTAAACTATTAAACCACATAATTTAATAGCTTTTCCAGCCATTACACTATTAAACTATACGGCAAAACATGTCACTAAACTATTTTTCCAAACTTTAACAAATCCAAGATCCTAAATTGAAACGTTTCTAGTATTTGCAAAATATGTCCAATTCATTCCAAACAAAGCTCGTACCTTATAAAGAGGGTCATTCGCAATAGTTATCTCGTGCATAAGCCACTTAGTGTTAGCTTTCTCGGAAGCAGCATCGTCGTGGTTAAAAACAAGATAGTCTTTGTTACCAATCACCTCAGTACTGTTTTTCCGCTTCATCTCTGAACCAGTGCCAGTCTTTTTCCAGGTTCCTGACTTGGTTTTTCTATGTTGCTGTTGTCCTGACCGTTTCCGCTTGGCACCTTTGTACTTAGGCTTACAGAAAAAGTAGCACACATCTTCCGTCGACTGAATCTCAGAAAGCCCTGCATGACAAAAATTCATTAACCCAAATATTAGTTCTTAATTTTAGCTACTGAACTAACTCCAATGCCATCGTTTAGTGCTGGTTGGGGGTGATACTTACCAGCAAGCTCCCAAGGGTCAAAGCTGTAAAAATCAACTTCCTTGATCGTTTGGACAGAGAAACCAGGATCAAGCCTCTTCTCCTTCAGGAGATCAATGATTTCTTCATCCAATGGCCGGAATCCGATGCCCGTGAGACTGCCCATTCTGATTCACACACACGAGAAACAGAGTTTAAGAGCAATATCTGTATCAATTTCGTCTGCGAACAGTGAGTGGGTAGTAATACTATTTGAAAATGAAATTTAGACAAGTGACAGTAGGATAGCAGAAATTAAAGGTATATATATATGAAATGTGGAATAAATTTTAAGCGCTTTAAGTTTTTAAATTTTATTATTTTAAATTTTTTTTAGACTTTTTTCATATTTTAAGATTTTAAATAAAAAAATTATTAATTTATATAACTGTAAAAGAGAGTCATGGTAATTTTGTTAAGAATTCATTTATTTAATTTGATTCGATTTAAATTAATTAAATTTAAATTTAAAAAAATTAGTTCATTTAATGAATAAGTGAATTCTATTTGATTTGTTAAATAAATAAATTTAATCTGACTATGAGATTACTATTTTATTTATTCTTTTAGGATTCGTTTATAATTGATAGAATGTTATTTTTATATTATTTTACTTAATTTTATTTATTAATTATTATTTTTAAAAACAAATTGTAAATTTATCTAACTGAGATTGAATTGTTATTAAACAAATTCAAATTTGATTCATTTTATTTTATACAGTAAATAAATTAATAGACATTTGTTTGATAAGCGAATCTACTCTTAATGTTTCGTTTAATAAACAAATTGAATTTCTACACATAAAAATTTAATCCAATTTGATTATAATTTAATTCAATTATTTTGTGCCACCTTTAGTTAACAGTTAAGATTAACACGTCATTCTACCTCCGTGGCTTGACTTGATTTCTACGCATAGTGCTGTAGTGATGTTTCCAAACGGCGTTAAGTAGCAATAGTGAGAGTGTACAGAATTTGGGGCTCGTGTTTGACGCTCCGTCAACGAGTGACGAGTGTGATCTTTCTCTGTATAAATATAATGCAGAAGAATAATAATAAATTGCGTTAAAAAGCACCAAAGTTATTCAACACTGTAACAAGGCACAAGAATAGTAAGTAGGTCATATGGGGTTAAATCAAAGAAGAACCAAAAGAATAAAAAAAAATCGAAAACAAAAGAAAAAAATAAAAAATTGAAGAGGTGTTATGATTTTTTGGGTGAGCATATTTTCATCTTATAATTTTTATAAATCTATCTCAGTTTCAAAAAATAATTATAATAAGTTTACATTATTTTTAAAATATACAAACTAACAAAAAGTTTAAACAACTAACCAATTAAATCTTTCTTATAATTTTTTTAAATATGTATCTTTGATCATTACGTTTGCTTTAAGATAAGTTTTGCTTTCCTATTTTAACTTTATAATATAAAATAACCAAATTGTCCCAAAAAATATGAACTCTTATAACTAATAGTTTAGGTATTTAATTTTATTTGATTAAATTTTTAAACTTTTTCTTTAGTTGAATTTTTTAAAAAATAATGTGCACTTATTGTAATTATTTCTTAGAAATGGGGTGGGTTTACAAAGGATGATGATATTTCCATCCCATAAATTTTGCAAAATTCACCCACTTTCAGAAAATTATTATAACAAGTTCACATTATTTTTAAAAAATCTAAATAGAGAGAAATTTAAAAATTAATCAATTAAATTCTTATTCATTTATTTTTTTTTCTTTTTGGGACTATATTTCTTTGTTATATTTGATCAACAAGGTTGCTTTAACATAAATTGATATGACTATTTTACATTCAATGTAAAAGTACCAAAATATCAAAAAATTTACTTTAACTTTTTTATACAATTTTTTTAATACTTTAATGATGCATAAGTAGTAATATTTAATATGATTACTAATATTCCACTAAGCTAACAAGATATAAGTGAAACACAAGTGTGCAACCCAAGAGGGGGGGTGAATTGGGATTTTAAAAATTAAGTTAAGCAAATCGCACAATAATTAAAACTAATGGCTTAATAAATTCGAAAACAATAAATTCAATGAAAGCACAATAATAAATGAGTAAGGGAAGAGAATGCAAACTCAATGATTTTTACGTGGTTCGGCTATCCCCGCCTACGTCCACGCCTCCAAGCAACCCAAGCTTGAGGATTTCACTATCCAAGCCTTTCCAATGCTTCAAATGCTTACAATTGACTTCAAGGTGTCAATGAACCTTTACAACAAAGAGATTATCTCTCAATCTCTTCACTCAAGTGTCTCACACACTTAAACACTCACAAATTTATGAGGAAATGAAGATTACAATCAAATACTCTCTTAAAGAGTAGATTTACAAAATGAAGAACAAAGATGATTCAATAAATGATGATTTTCGAAATTGAAGCTCAATGTATGTTGTATGCCCTTTGTTTGTGCGTGCTAAGATTTTCAAAAATGATTTGGATTTGAGTTTATATAGTTGGAACTCAAAAACTAGCCGTTATGCACTTTTTGCTCATAACCGGATTACCGTTTATGGTATCCGGAATTCCGCTTGCATGTTACCGTTAAGGCAAAAATTTAAATTTTTGAGTATCCGGAATGCCGCTTGTGATATCCGGATTGCCGTTTATGCTCCAGAACCTTTCTGCCTCGTAACCGGATTACCGTTTAGCACAACCGGATTGCCGTTTATGCTCCAGAAGCTTTCTGCCCCGTAACCGGACTTCCGTTTAGCACAACCGGATTGTCGTTTATGCCCGTGCTTTTCGCCGTGAACGACTTAGTTTAGCATATCCGGATTGCCGCTTTTCATCCGGAGAGTTTCTGCCCCATAACCGGATTGCCGTTTAGCATAACCGGATTTCCGCTTGCTACAGTAGCGGTACAGTGCACTGTTTGCCAAAATTACATTTTGACCCCAAAACTTTATGAAACTGTAGTATAGCCCAAAACGTTATAAAAATTTACAATTAAGTCCAATTTCAGAATTTGTAAAAATTACTTTGTGATTCCCAAAACATTCTGAAATTATGATATGACCCAAAATGCTATAAAACGTTTCAAATATATCCTTCTCCAAAATTTCAAGCAATACTTGTTGATTTCAAAGTTTTCAAAATTCTTTCAATTAAACCATAAACTTGAAAAACAACTAATTTCATAAAATCATTTTTCCATTAGATATAAAACCTTTATAATGTGAAAATAATGATTTATTTAAAATGTAAGAAAAATAATTTAAGCTTTCAAAAACTTAATCATTCTTAATTTTGTTTGTTATCATCAAAATCAACATTATGTTAACATAAATGTTAACAATCTCCCCCTTTTTGATGATGACAAACTTTTCATGTATTTACAGAATGATTGAATAAATTGCTCCCCCTAAATGTAAGTTCCCCTTACAATTTGAGCTTAAAAAATTAATCATTCTTAATCTCGTTTGTTATCATCAAAATCATTATGTTAACATATATGTTAACAATCTCCCCCTTTTTGATGATGACAAACTTTCATGTATTTAAATAATGATTCCATAAATTTCTCTCTTTAAAAGTAAGCTTCTCTTACAATTCGCCAATTAGCTAAATTAACAAATTTAAATACATGCATTTTTCTCCCCCTCATCATCAAAAAGAAAAACTTAATTGGCAAAGAAAAAGAGTAGCAAATCTTTTATAAATTTAAAAACATGTATTCTTCTCCCCCTTTATCATCGAAAAGAAAACTTAAAGGAAAAAAAAAATGAGAGTAGCAAATTTGTTACCCATGTTGTCCGAGTAGAAATTTTGATAGAATCTCCCCCTAACAACAACCATCACCTCAAATACAAGTTTAGCAATATTACTCCCAAATTATCATAAACCATGATACAAGCCAATTCTACACACAAATCATCACACCAAAATATCATGAACCATCATTCTATCAATTAGCAACTTATAACATGAAATCATCATATTAAACAACCATGTAATCAAATCATCATCATATCTTCAAATTCATCAAAATCAACATCATAATCACATCTCAATCATCAAAACAATTCTCCTCCTTTTAACAACATCAAAATGATGTATTATTTTGTCTCCCCCTTTGGACAATTAAAAAGTTCAAAATGCATATTATCCAAAATCATATTGTATACTCCCCCTAAATATATGGCCAATTTAAAAAATTAACCAAAATGATTTTATCCAAAAACATATTACATTTATCTCCCCATTCAACATAAAAAAAAAGATAGATAGATACAATCGAAACAAGATCATCAAAAAATAATTCGATGAATATATTACCCATTTTGTGCGAGCAAAAATTTCGGCAGTAAGAAAATGAATAAATCCTCAAATACACAACATAGTTAAAAAGACTTCCATATAAGTTTAAACAATTATAACAAACCAACACTTCCATCAATTCATCAAGCAACACACATATAATCATCAATCATCAAAATTACTATAAATCCATGCTTATACCAAAAAAGAATATCTCAAGGATTAATCAAAAAAAAATTTAGCATGTAATTAACTAAAGAGTTATAACATAACAATTATCATCCTCAATCCATAATTAAAAACAACAATGCATATGAAAATGTAGGTGCATAATTTAATAAAGAACCAAGGTAAAATTTATAAGGTGAGCACACATGGAAGAGGTACTTTAAAATACCCGAAATACACAAATTCGGTTTTGTAAAATAATGAGTGAAATGGATAAATTTAAATTGATTGTATTGATCCAAGAAATGATTTAAGGTAAGATATAATATGATTGAATCAAAAATTGGTGAAAGAAAGCTTAGATTTGAAGAGAGAGAAACGAAGAGGTACTGTTCACGCATGAGAGATGATGATGAAATGATGAATAACAAGTGAAGAAATAATGATTGGAAAGTGCTTAATGAAGGTTAAATGCATGGGTAATGGTTTGAGAGATTGATCTTGGCATGAAATGAAGTGAGAAATAAAGGAAAAATGAATGAAAATGGAGGAGAGTTTGCTCACGGTTTTGAAGAGAGAGAAACGAAGAAAAAGAAGCATAAAAACAGTGACCAAGCAGCAGGGCAACAACGCGAATCCGGATTTCCGGATGTGGATAACCGGATATCCGGTTGTGGTCCAGAGAGTTGGCAGCAAGAATTCGGATTTCCGGATTGCATAACCGGTCATCCGATTGTGTCCAGTAAAGATCAAACTTGCATCCGTTTTTTCGGATTTCTTATCCGGCTGCCCGGTTCCTTCCAGCAAGCAACCAACTTGAATTCAATTTGACAATATCCGGTTGGCCGAATGTGTTTCAGCAACTATCAAACTGAATCCGGGTTTCCGGATTTCATAACCGGTTGTCCGGTTAGTTCCAACAAGCATCAAATTTAATCCGGGTTTCTGAATTTCTTAACCGGTTAAGCTATGAAAAATATTTTTGAGATGAAGTAAGCTCTTAAACTTGTATTATACACACCAATTTATTTTTGGCTTAAAAATTGATTGATTTTAAATCATTTTGTGATTTAAAACAATTTAATAAGCCTTTTAATGCATGAAATGTATAACTCATCTATCATGCATACACATCATACAATCATCAAAATCAAACACACCACTTATCTATCATGCTTAAACACTTCAAAAACATTAATATCAAACAAATCCATCATGATGAGTTGATAAGCTATGATCATATATATATATATAACCATACATCATAATAAAACACTCAATGTTATACATAATGATAATTCCATCATGTAAACATACAAGCATACAAATTCAAGGTATTATCTATTTATCATGATCCATTCAACAAAATCAATATGGCAAGAATTGTTACCAAAATAATTAAATCATCTTGCCTCATCATTTTCTTCTAGTTCATGATCAAGTGATTACACTCACTAGCTTTCATCAAGGAACTCTCCACCATTCCTTGATTGTGGTACCTACAAAGAAAATATTCAAGTTGTGCCTTTTGGTACCCAAATACTCTTGGGTCCTTAAATGTTAGCAATGGTTCCTTTTGGAACCCAAACACAATTTACTCCATAATATACTTTTCTTTTAATAGGACAACCACGCTTCATGTGACCGTTTTGATTACAATAATGACAAACAATTTTATGATCGCTTGTGGAGGTAGCCTTAACAAAATAATTCTTATAATATTTTTGTTTCAAGTTAGACTTATATCCAAGTCCTCCTTTATCAAATACACATTTTTGAGAGTTGAGCAATTTGTCTAAGTTGTGTTGACCATTTGTGAATTTTAACACAATTTCATTAAGCTCATTACTCCTCTTCTTAAGCACTTCATTTTCTTTCATTAATTCATCAACATGTGATTTCTCATGCTCATATGAAGTACTTTGTTTACATGTAAATGATGCAATCCTATCATGTAGCATTTCATTATATAATTCCAATTCTTTGATCTTTTCATTTAATGAAGCATTGGATTTTTGCAAGGCATCTTTTTCATTTTTCAAGTCATTTACATGTGATTCTAGATGCTTGTGTGAAATGCTAGGTTTCTCATTTGATAATGCAATTCTATCATGCAATGTTTTATTTTCTAATTCTAGTTCATTTATCTTCTCATTCAATGAATCAATGCATTTTTTCATGGCATCATTTTCATTTGTAAGTTTTAGCATTTTCTTCTTAAGGCATGCATTCTTTTTACCAAGTTTCATCCACTCATCATGCAATTCTTTAAAAGCATCATATAATTCATCATAGCTATGATCACTTACCTCATCAAGCTCGTCATCCGATTCATCTCCAATTGCCATAAGTGCCAAATTCGACACTTCATGAAATTCCTCCTCATTTGTAGTCTCCTCATATAAAACTTCAAGTTTTCTCCAAATTTCATAAACATTAGAACAATTTGAAACACTATGAAATTCCTTTTTATCTAAGGCACAAAATAAAGTATTCATAGCCTTGGAATTTAAAGACATATTCTTCCTATCTAACTCACTTAAAGCATTCTTCCTAGGAATGAATGAACCATCACAAACTATTTCCCATATTTCATAATCTAAGGCTTGTAAAAAGATTCTCATCCTAGTTTTCCAATAAGGATAATCATTTCCATCGAAAAATGGAGGTCTAGTGGTAGATTGGCCTTCCATGATGGTTGAGCTAATTTAGGTTGCTATGGATCTTTAACTCTAGACGATTAAGTCTACACAAGAGCACCTTGCTCTGATACCAAATGAAATATAAGTGTGCAACCCAAGAGGGGGGGTGAATTGGGATTTTAAAAATTAAGTTAAGCAAATCGCACAACAATTAAAACTAATGCCTTAATAAATTCGAAAACAATAAATTCAATGAAAGCACAATAATAAATGAGTAAGGGAAGAGAATGCAAACTCAAAGATTTTTACGTGGTTCGGCTATCCCCGCCTACGTCCACGCCTCCAAGCAACCCAAGCTTGAGGATTTCACTATCCAAGCCTTTCCAAGGCTTCAAATGCTTACAATTGACTTCAAGATGTCAATGAACCTTTACAACAAAGAGATTATCTCTCAATCTCTTCACTCAAGTGTCTCACACACTTAAACACTCACAAATTTATGAGGAAATGAAGATTACAATCAAATACTCTCTTAAAGAGTAGATTTACAAAATGAAGAACAAAGATGATTCAATAAATGATGATTTTCAAAATTGAAGCTCAATGTATGTTGTATGCCCTTTGTTTGTGCGTGCTAAGATAACTAAAAATGATTTGGATTTGAGTTTATATAGTTGGAACTCAAAAACTAGCCGTTATGCAATTTTTGCTCATAACCGGATTACCGTTTATGGTATCCGGAATTCCGCTTGCATGTTACCGTTAAGGCAAAAATTTAAATTTTTGAGTATCCTAATCCGCTTGTGATATCCGGATTGCCGCTTATGCTCCGAACCTTTACGCCTAATCGGATTACCGTTTAGCACAACCGATTGCCGTTTATGCTCCGAAGCTTTAAAACTTCGTTTAGCACAACCGGATTGTCGTTTATGCTTTCAGAAGCTTTACCATCAGAATCGACTTAGTTTAGCATATCCGGATTGCCGCTTTTCATCCGGAGAGTTTCTGCCCCATAACCGGATTGCCGTTTAGCATAACCGGATTTCCGCTTGCTACAGTAGCGGTACAGTGCACTGTTTGCCAAAATTACATTTTGACCCCAAAACTTTATGAAACTGTAGTATAGCCCAAAACGTTATAAAAATTTACAATTAAGTCCAATTTCAGAATTTGTAAAAATTACTTTGTGATTCCCAAAACATTCTGAAATTATGATATGACCCAAAATGCTATAAAACGTTTCAAATATATCCTTCTCCAAAATTTCAAGCAATACTTGTTGATTTCAAAGTTTTCAAAATTCTTTCAATTAAACCATAAACTTGAAAAACAACTAATTTCATAAAATCATTTTTCCATTAGATATAAAACCTTTATAATGTGAAAATAATGATTTATTTAAAATGTAAGAAAAATAATTTAAGCTTTCAAAAACTTAATCATTCTTAATTTTGTTTGTTATCATCAAAATCAACATTATGTTAACATAAATGTTAACAATAAGTAGTACATGTGGTGTATTGAATATTATTAAATTTTCTATAAAACATATTAGATTATAAAACATAAAACTAAATGCTAAAAAAAATTAGTTACAATAGTATATATATTTCTTAGAGTAATTTGGTCATTTTATATTGTAAGGGTAAAATAATCAAATTAAATTTATGTTAAAGCAATCTTAAATAACTAAAGATTGTTAAAAGATTAAGTTAGGAAAGAAAAAGAATATTATAAGATTGATTTAATTAATTAATTATTCAAAATTATTATTAATTTATAATTTTTTTAAAATAATGTGAACTCATTGTAATATTTTATGTATGTGAGGTGAATTTATAAAAATAGTGGAATAAAAATATCTACACCTGTTTACAAAATTTATGAGGTGAAAATATCATTATCATGATATTTTTTAGAGTCCTTGTTTGGTAAAATGAACTCTAAAGCCAAAAGTTTCAAAACTGCCTAAGTCCTCAATGTTTGCATTTTTATGATTTATGTCCTTGACTAAGTTCCACCAATTTAGAGAGATTTTGAATTATGCAATTAACAGACGCATAAAGTGAATATTATGCCCCTGAGCATTTTTTTTTTTTTTTTGAGTCTCTCTCTTATTGGCCTTATTAAATAAGGGAACTCACAACTCTTGATGTGAAAAATATCTAAGAAAGATGAATTTGATGAGGATGATATTAAAAATTAAGAAAATTCTATGATTGTGTGATTAAAATTATGGCATAAACATAAATTTTGTAAATTATACATAAAATTAGTAAATTGAAGGTAAAATAAGTAAATTAATATAAGAATATTAATTAATGTTTTAAAATTACAAACAAAATAAGCGCTTCTATAAATAATATAAAACATGGCACATTTTGTCCAAAAGAATTGGAATAAGTTTTATTGAATTTGTTTACTATAAATTCTATATTCATTCTAGACATTCATTTTTTTTTTCATTTCTATCATAGTGTTGTTTACTACCCAGGTTAATTAAGCAAAAGTATTTTTCTTTATGTGGATCAAGCTAAAACAAAATTAAAAGTTAGTCTTATATTACTAAACATATATAATATATCAATAAAATTAGATCTCATTTTATATTCTATACATATTTCATGTAATTTTAAGCCTTGGTTTTCACTTATACATAAAAATCATTTGAGTTTATTGATGAGATGGTTTAGAAGGACGCAAAGTACCTTATCTTACGAATAACTTTGAAAATACGAAAAAATAGTTCTTGAATTTTCACACATATCATCACATGTATTACATATACCCAAAACTATTATTAATCAATTTAGAAATAAAATAAGAAAATTTATAAGGTAATCATTATTATAATGAGTTTTTATTTTACATTTATAAGTTTTGATTTTTTTAAATAATTCTTGTATTAATTTACTTTTTACCTTTTATTTACATATTTTATATTTTATTCCACACTTTATGATGATTTACAAGTTTTATATTATGTCAGTAAGTTTTTGTTTTGTTTACCCAAAATACTCTAATTTACTACTCTTATAATACTTTAATTGTTTTACCTTATATTTACAAATCTTATGTTTCATCTACTTAATTGATGTTTCATTTTACACTTATTGTTGGTTTACAAGTTTTATTTAATGCTTGTAAGCTTTTGTTTTGTTTACCAATAATACACCAATTTACCATTCTTGTGCTAATTTACTTATTTTACCTTCATTTATAAGTTTTATGTTCAATTTACATAATTTATGTTTTATTTTATACTGAATGTGATTACAAGTTTTATGAAATATTTATAAGTTTTTGTTTAGTTTACAAATAATATACTATTTTAATACTCTTATATTAATTTATTTCTTTTACCTTTTATTTATAATTATTATGTTCCAATTACATAATTGTGTTTTATTTTACATTTAATGTTGATTTATAAGCATTATCTTATATTTGTAAGTTTTTATTTTGTTTACTAATAATACTTTAATCTACTAGTCTTATGTTATACCCTTCATTTTAAAATATTATGTTTCCTTTACTTAATTTATGTTTTATTTTGCATTAATGTTAATTTAAAAATATTATGTGACATTTATAAGTTTTTTTTAACTAATAATATGCCAATTTACCATTCCTTTGTTAATTGACTTGTTTTATCTTCTATTTACAAGTTTTATGTTTTATTTAATTAATTATGTTTTATTTGACAATTATTGTTGATTTACAAGTTTTATATTATATGTATAAAGTTTATTTTGTTTACCATTGATACATCAATTTGCCAATTTATCATTTCTATATTAATTTACTTGTTTAACCTCTCATTTAGAAGTTTTATGTTTTATTTACTTAACTTATGTTTTATTTGATAGTTATTGTTGATTTACAAGTTTTGTGTTATATGAATAAATATTTGTTTTGTTTACCACTGATAGATCAATTTACCACTCTCATGCTAATTTACTTATTTTACTTTTTATTTGCAAGTCTTATACTTCATTCATATAATTTATATTTTATTTTATACTTAATGTTGATTCAAAAATTTTATGTTAAGTTTACATATCTTATGTTTCATTTAAATAATTCATTATTAGATACGGTATTGAAGCTGTGATTTTAATTATGGTTTCATAAAATGACCCTAAAAATTAAACTCATATTGCTTGAGTTGTCGTTAATTACTTCATGTGTCTGGTTGGGATAATAATCAAAATATTAGAAATTGTTTTACAAGATTGGCTAACAAAAATGAGTTCCATCATCCATGATGTTACATCTTTGCAAGCAATTAGGATAAATTTTCATGAAAATTTTGGTGGCGCTTCGTTGTTTTTTTTTTTTTTTTTCAAAAGACAAGTTATAAGAGAATTCAAAAATGCATTTGGGATTTTGTTTGATGATCGAATAGAGTATTTGTCAACTTCAGACTTAAAATTCAGGACATATTTATAATATCGTAAACTAATAAATAAT
Source organism: Atalantia buxifolia (assembly GCA_030444775.1). Classification (NCBI taxonomy): domain Eukaryota; kingdom Viridiplantae; phylum Streptophyta; class Magnoliopsida; order Sapindales; family Rutaceae; genus Atalantia; species Atalantia buxifolia. The sequence continues at coordinate 13,150,210 of CM059837.1, forward strand.
ATTGTAAAGATGAATTTACGACGTCGTAAATTCGTTCCAAACTTTAATTTCGGAGTGATAAATTCTTTAGATAGAACCATCGCCCGCCAGATCGGACGCGTTACTTGTTACCCAAGAAAGTTTTAAAGCACCACCTGACCGCCATCGCTTTCCTTTTATGATTCCTTCTCTGCTTTTACTGTTTTACACTTGCGAGTCACCTTCCTTCTCCCTCACCATCCTGCTACAGGAAATCTGGGAATCTTCAACTCCTTTGGCTTTATGTCTCGTCAATTTATAGAAGATTTTCACCCACATTTTTTAGAATCATGTCCCCCTCTACCAAGAAGGGCCCTCTTCCAAGAAGGAAGTTACTCGGATTGGATGGCTCATTAAAAAATAATAAATAATAATAAATAAAAGGCCAAAGCAAAAGCTAGACTTTTGAATACAAAGGAGTTGACCCACACGGTCCTAGTCCTACACACAGATGCGTGATGACTTCATAGTGTTCGGTCATTGGTGGATGTGCTTGAACCAGTTACATCTCTCCTTGTAATCTTTTGGAACAGTCTTTTTTTTTTTTTTTTTTTATGAATTTCCGTCATACAAGCTACAATCCAAATATGCATATGGGAGGGCCTTAGTTATGGTTACCGTAACTTACGCCCTCTCACAACAATACTATTATTAGTGAGATTAGATATTATTGTTGTGAGGAATGTATATGAAACGTAACTTAACGTCAGCCTATGTATATATATGGGTAAAGTTTATATTGAAACATTTGGATCCTGGGATAAATTTTTATTATGATGCCTAAATTCATTCAGCAATTTCAACAATGGCTAAAAATACATAAATAGCTCAAAATTAATTATCATTATAGAAATAAATAAATAAAAATAATACTAATTTCATGTATATTATTTATCATGATAGCACTTAAATAGCTCATAATCAATTATCATTCTTAAAATAAATAAATAAAAATAATACTAATTTTAGGTAAATAATAATGGTAGCACTTAAAAAATTGAGACTTTGTATTTTAAGAAACTGTTTTTTTTTTCAAGCGAGACAGTGAATATAATAATTTTCTTTGTAGTGAATAAGGTAAGAGAATTTTTCATTTACTAAATTTTGAGATTATAAGATTTTAATAGAATTTAAAAGGAAAATTAAAAGTTAAAGATTTATTCTTAAGAAACTGATAATTTTGGGAATTTAATTTTTTTAAAAGAATAATTATTAATGAATTAATGGTTAGACAATATTATTATTTATATCTTTTTAACATTAAAGTTGTCAAATATAGATTTTCTACACACAAAAAAAAAACTTATTATAGGATAATTATTAATTAGAGAAATCTCTAAAATAGGCTTTCCTACAATATGCAACTTAAAAAAAATCTTTATTAATAAGAATATTATAAGGGACATAATAAAAAAAATGGAGTCTTTCTAAAATATGGGGCCCTAGGATTGGCAAAACCCTAGTCTGGGTCTAGGTATGGCAAAACCCTAGTCTGGGTCTAGGTATGGCAATGCTCGGACCCACCACAAATGTATTTTTTAGGCATTCGGGCTGGGATTTTTAATCCTTCTTTTTATAGCCGGATTATATTTCTTAATATTATATACGTATACTTTTTTTGTAATTTTATAATTTTTAAATTTATTTTAATGAAATTGGACATGAAAATATGAATTTTAAATGTTTAAAGCTTTACACATATATAATAGATGAGTCAAATAAATTATTATTTAAAATAATATATATTTTATAATATTTTTCAATAAAATCTATGTTTAAAATAATATATTTAAAATATGAATTTTAAATGATCCCGATGAGTTAAATTATTATTTAAAATAATGCTATTTTTCAATAAAATCTATGTTCGAATCGACTTCATCCTTAGGGTGGGTAATACCTAGCATTGCTCGTGTCCGATCTGGGTCTGGGTTTGGACTGGATGAGTATTTTTGACACTCTTACCAGGTGATTGTCTTGTTTACTTATACTTAGAACTGCCTTTGGACAGGACGAGCAGAGCCTAAATTGATCTCAAGTTTTGAACAAGATGGCCAATTAAATAAAACTATTTGAAACAATTTGGCCATACCCTATGCAGGCTTGTGTTTATAGATTTACCTTGATTTGGTATTTTTGTGTTTATCTATTACTTTTTATTTAAGTTTTAGACGATTGCCTAAAATATATAGAAATAACATCTTTATAGAAATTTGAGTTTCGTAAGTTATAAATGATGGTTCTACCACAAAGCTTACTCACAAAAGAAGAACCCAAAGTAATAATTACATCATATAATTTTCTATTATAAAAGACAATATCAGCCAAAATTTCTTTCCACATTACAAAAAGTTAAAAATAAGATTAAAGTTGAAAACCAATTTCATGGTGAGGTAAGCAATACCAGGAACATTTTTTAAGAAGCCACATCGACACATCTTATAGCTTAAGTTTTAAATTAGTTAAATATTAATTTATATATTAAGTGGATCCTATCAACTTTTTTAATTTTTATAATTTACTATTTCATAAATTACTAATTTAGCATGTTGGTCCCAAGTTCAAACAATCAAGAATAAATTATTTAATTGAAATAATCAATTTATGGAGCATTTTTTTATCCAAATTATACAGTTCAACAAGGGGAAGGTGAACCAATATTACACTATCAATAATAATAATATAATATTGAGATTACATCTTCTTTTGCTAGCAATAGAAATTATAAAAGCATAAATTGAAAAGTAATTAAGGTCTAACAATAATATTAAAAATAAGTCTTAACAAATTAGGTATGATGGCCATATATGGTAAGGGTGTTCGCGGATTGGACACTAATTTATATCTTATCTAAAATTTTGTTGATTTATAGATATTTAATCTAATTTAATTTACGAATTAATGAAATTCAATTCATATGTCCATGGATTGAATACAAATTTGAAATAAAAAATCTAATGTAAAAATAATTTTACTACTGATTAAATCTAAAATTAAATAAAATCTAAATAAATTAATATTTTAAATAACACACCGAAGAGAAAAAAAAATGATTTGTTTGGTTCAATGTATGGAAATTAACTAAAATTATGAAATAAAATCAATATAAGTTGAAACTTGAAAGTTTGGATAATCTATCAAAATGTCCACCTTCAATTCGTATTTTTTAACGTGAAAAAAAGATGGACATAATTGAAATAAATAACATAAAAAAAACTTACTCCAATAATGCTTCTTAGGTTGTATTTGTTTACTTAATTATTTTTTATTTTATATTATCAATTGATAAGATATAATGTGGTATTAGTGTAATTACATTTTAACTTATTTATACTAATAATGCCACATTTACAAGTGCTAATTTTTTAAAATTACACACACACATTCACATTGCATATTTAAAATTTTTATGAATTTACTTTTGTAAATTTATAACCAATCCACCGATTGTGGATCTAAAATTTTTAATCTAATCAAATTCATTAATTTATGAATTAAAATTTTTATAAATAAAATATTTATGGATCAGGTGAATTGAACAAGTTGGATTAGATAATCAACACTCCTAACGTATCATAAGCTGGCCCGCTTATTTTTTTTCAAAAAGAAAAATGGGCCAGATTTTATTTTATGCTTTGGGTATTGCCCCCTGTTGCTCTTGGTGATCTATCTCCTTAAGTCCCTTGTGTCATGGCCCAAGCCTTCGCATGGCCTGACCCATGGATAATTCTGAAGCTATGGAGACTTGTAAAGACCATGTAGATATTTTCTTGTAATTAATGTGTTTAGGTGGTAATTGTGATAACTCTAGACACACTTAAGTTTTCACCTCCCATCTTTAGTGAGTTAGAGTGAATGCCCATTCCGGTTTTCGAATCCAGCAACGAATTTGAGTGTGAGGTTGACTTCGGGTTAAGAAAGTGTAAATTTGGCCCCTAAGGCAGTACGGCATAGCGTGGAATAAAATCGGACCGTGACACTTGGCCCTTTAAAATATAAGCGCCCAATTCGATAATATAATCGTCTAGAGTATATACTATAAATAAAAAGGTAGCTTTAATATTTATTAATTGTTTAAAATTGCACAAATAGAGTAGATTTCTGGCACCTCCATCCCTATAACAAATATAGCTGTCAGTGGAACAGCCAGCCTCCATTTCCTTCGTTCTAACTCGAGTCTTTCAGGAGCATCTTCATCCGATATGATTGATATTTAGCTTTGCAAGTTCTTCTGATACAGAAGATTTGTGTGGATTATCACTAGACAATTTGATCTGAGGTATAGGAAAGCAATTGCCATGATCTCACAATCAAAGAAACCACTTCCCCTCCATATACCGTCCATGGATGGTCTGGCATTATGGACTATTATGAGCACTATAAACAAATATTCCATATGTTTAAGAAACAGAAGTTTTCCAAAACTAGGCCATATGCCCCACATTGATATCAAATACACACCAACTGGACTACCCAGGTAATACAAACAACACAACAGTTCCATTAGCATGTAATTAGTCTCAAAGATTACAGACCATGTGTGACATTATCTATAATAATAATACTTTCCTTGTAGAGGATTTCATAGTTATTTACATATGCTACTTACGGCCTTCTGAGTGTGTTAAAGAGTGATTGAAGCATTATCACCATATCAAATTATCAACTACAGTAAATTAACATGATTTCCTCCTAAGAGTATTTGATTGTTGTTCAAATGTGCTACTTAATTAATATTCTCAAGTAGTTCATTTACCATTTACCCACAGGCATTTCTTTCCTTGCAGGCCAGTAGTTGATATTGGATTTGTTAGCGATTATTGTGCAAATGGGAAACTTTTCATAGCTTAGCTCAAGTCAATTGATCCAAGGAACATATGTATGTGGTTAATTGAACAAATATAGCAATGTAGCAGTATATTCCCATTAAACGAGCACCTACTCTCATGAACTAGGCAACACAATCACATATAGAAGTAACTATTTTCTTATATATATGTAAGAGCTGGGAATACATCCTGCATGCGTGAAACATTACCACAGTATCAACAATAATATTCTCCATTAGCTAGCGGAGACTGGAGAGAAGAGGATGAGCAAGTTCAGTTTCTTCCAGAGGTTATTTGCCATGGCAGTCCCCATTGTGAATTCCCATCTTCCTGTCCGCGGCCGCTAAATTGAAAATTCAAGACATCACAATCATTGCTCAAACCAGTAGAATATCATGAGGATGATCTCTGCTCTAGTGACTGCAGTGGGGATCCATTATATCAAATTAAGCAAACACCAAAGTTTCCTCCTTAGAAGAACTTAGGAAGAAATGCAAGTTCTATAATTGTTACGCACAAAACATATAAATTAGCATTTGAAATTGTTTATATAGCAATCTTTCTTACCCCCAGAAAAGTTTGCTATGCAACTTGATCTCTAAAATAAAAATTAAGAAATCAAATGTGACTTGGCAATTGTAGAGATTCTACCTGAATTAACAATGAACAAATAAGCATTAGTTCTGTATGTATGTATTTCTAGTTCATTAAAGATATTATGCTTCGCTTTTTCTCACCTTTGGAAAAGTATTTTCTGCAACATGATTTCTATAGTGCAAGGCGAAATGGTGACTTGGTAACAGTCGAGGTTCTCCCTGAAATTAGAGCCAATGACAACGTATCATTAGTCCCAAAAATAGTTACTCATGCACTACATTCGTAAATTGATATTTCTTAATTGTGATCTTTCTCACCCTTGGAAGAGTATTTTCTGCAACATGATTTCTCAGATAATTGATATTCTACCTGAAATAAAGGCCATGAATAAGGCATTATTAATTCTGGATACCATTTATCATACATATGTAAGTTGATTTTGAAAAAAATCTAAATTCAAGTTTTTTCCTCACCTCTGGAAATATTTTTTTTCAATTTTTTCTGCAACATGATTTCTAAAATCAGAAAACAAATGGTCACTTGGTAGTAGTTGCAATTCTTCCTAAAATAAGAACCATAAATAGCACTAGTTTTGAATATATTCCTTCTGCACTATAATCATTTATTGATATAAAAAACTGTCAACAACACATGTTTTTTCTCACCCATGAACTGGAACATATGCTTTTTTCAACATGATTTCTACGTTACAAGTCATAATATGATCTATTACTTGTTCATATTCTACCTAAAACCAGAAACAAGAAGCATTAGTTTTGGATTGAATTATGTTCCCTATACATAAATTAGGAATTGAAATTGACAGATAAGTTGTGCTCCGCCTCACCTCTTGTCTAATATTTTCTGCAACATGATTGGCAGAATCAAGACCAGGTCTAATATTTTCTGCAACATGATTGGCAGAATCAAGACGAGGTAGTTATTGACGTTCAACCTAAAATAAAAAAGAAGAAATAATTTCATATAAGAGTCTCGTCCAGCAAAAATGGATAACTTGATATTGAAACTGTCCCTAGGCGTGCGCTTTGTCACTCCTGAAAAAACTCTCTTTACTTCAACATGATTTCTAAAATTAGAAATAATTGGTGACTCGATTGACCATCATCACATGTTGAAGTTTTAGGCTTATTAATTTTTTCATTTTCTTTCTAAGAGGCAAATAACAAATTCCTTTTACACAAATTGTAAACAGTATGAGCTCAAAATTTAGAATGTTTACAATCAATTATCTTTTTTTTTTTCAGCAAAGACAGACTTTTCATTGAAATTTCTAATGGTGAGAACCAAAATCGAGAAAATAAATAAGAAATAAATAAGCAAAGCAGTCACCTTACGAAGAAGGCTGTACGTAGAATGAAACCCGTACATGACACATTTAGCTGTATGCTTCTTACTTGTGTGGACAGAGAAATCACGATCAAGCCTCTTCTTGATCAGAAGACGATTGACGATTTCTTCTTCATCAGGTGGATGGAATCTGAATAATCTCAAAACCAGATAGCCCATTTATCAGATTTGATTCAAAGTGCCTGAGGTTTAGCCTGCTGTCTCTCATGGGAAAAATTTGCCCTGCAGCAAGAGATGGTGCGGGTTCATCCTTTTTTTATCTACGCACTAGCTGGCAGCTCCGTGATTGGTCGACGAAACATTAACGGGCAGTTGATGACGTGTAAAGATGGTGTTGTTTTCACGTGAGTAAAAAGTGCCGACATCCTGCAGTCGGCGTTCCACTTACAGGGTGTCTCCTTCTTTTAGAAGGAGTTGAAGGAAATAAAGACACGTGTCTCCCCTTCCTCTACAAGTTGTTTGCTAATTTGTATTTATATTAGAAGCTTCTACTTCTTTCACAAGTAGTCAATAATTCAAGTCAGCATACGACTCAAGGAACATTTAATCTGATGTGGCAAAATGTGTCAGATGACTCAGCTTACACTAGAAACGGCGTTGAGTAGAGGGGTTTAAATCTTTCAATTAGTAGCGATCAAGCCCCTACCGAGCAATTCAAGACCTTACATAAAATGCACAAGGGATTAGTAAGGTTTTAAAATACGGTTTGTTAGCTTGGTATTTATGTTTAGTATTGAGAAAAGAGGTTTTTTAGACATCAGTCTGCAATTCTTGAAAATGAATTTTGAGAAATGTATTTTAGAATTAACCAGAGTTTAATGCGATTATATCAAACGATTTAATACACCGAAAAAATTTTAAAAGATCTCGATGATCAATTTTATCTTCAAAATCATTCCATTCGATTAGTAAGGCGATACTTTTTTGAAATTCTGTTTTAAAATACGGTTTGTTAGCTTGGTATTTATGTTTAGTATTGAGAAAAGAGGTTTTTTAGACATCAGTCTGCAATTCTTGAAAATGAATTTTGAGAAATGTGTTTTAGAATTAATCGGAATTCAATGCGATCTTCAGATATCAGATAATTTAATATATCGAAAAAATTTTAAAAGATTTTGATGACCAATTTTATCTTCAAAATCATTCCACTAGCTTTAGATAAACTCTATGTTGACCATTGGATGAGGACGAGCAGTGCAGAATAGCTATAGTTATGCACCACACATCTTGGGGTACCAGAAACAATCTTTTTTGAATGTATTCCAATGAACTGAAATAAGCAGTGTTCTGCGCATTTTTATCTCCTGTTTCTGATTCATTACATGTTTCTTTAAAGTAATAACTAACCTTTCCGAAGGAGCAACTCCAGTCATCCAGAAAGCGGCCCATTTTATCTCTAGTTTTTGCTTCCCAATGTGTGAAAATTGTAAGTTTCAAAGCCACAATGAACTGCTTGAATAACATTTTCGCATTATTTACAAGGACGCTAGGAGATTGTTACAGATGCCACAAAAAGGACGAACAAACTGCATAGAGTGTCATGTTTACATGAATCAAGATAGTTCCTGTCCCAAGAATTTTTTAACATCACATATAAATGGTTTATGGATCTTTTATTTTCTTTTTCAATAAGCATTCCCATTTAACAAGCTGAACTTTTCCAAAACTTGGCCCTACTGCTGCACGTCGTTATGACAGCGAGCAACTTGGGCATCCAAGTGCCCCAGATAACTACTCTTAAAGATTACAAAGCTTGGAATAAAATACATTATGAGTGAAGCAATATTACAACTTTCATAATAATATAATATCCTCCTTGAGGATTTGATTGTTCTTAACTATCTTTACCCATTCATTGAAGGACTCAGTTTCAGTGTTCGCGTCACTGCTATCCTCGAGGAAAACTCCTTCATCTGACTTTGATGAGAAGAAGTCAGGAGTGGTCTGTCCAGTTTCATCAGAAGAGTATTTCATTCTGAAAATCCCTTCGAGAATTGAACTGGCCATCTACCTGCTCACCGTCAAATTGAGAATTCAATAAACCACTTCCATAACTAGAACCATTTGAACATGATGATTCCTGTTCTGAATAAACTGGCGGCCGCAGTGCCGGGAAAGAGGCATCAGTCAGCCCATTATAGCCACCACCCTGTGGATTAAACTCTACAAGTTGTCGAGTCTTTGCCGAATTTTCGACAGTATTTTCTGCAACATGATTTCTATGGTCTCTTACTTGATCTTCAGAGACCAAAACACTATTTCCCACAACATGGTTCCTATGGCCTTTTGCTTGAACTTCAGGGACCAAAAAAGTGCTTTCTACAACATCATTTCTATTAGAAACCAAATCTTCCTTTTATGCAACATGATTTCTATTCGTAGCTTCTGCTACATGATTTCTTTTAGAAGTCAAAATTTGACTAGATTGATCTTTGGAAACACCACGCTTCTTATCCCGTTTTCTTTCAAGGCGACACACAACAAAGTCCTTCTGCAATAAAATTAACAGAGTATTTTACAATTATTTTTCACGAGAATAGACAAACTATTTTACAATACATATGCAATTCTAAAACAGAAGCTGATACCTCATAATCAGGGCTATCTTCAACAGCAATCTCATGTATAACCCACTCAGTCTTAGCTTTCTTGGCAGCAGTATCATCTCGAAGAAAAGACAAAATGCTCTTCGTACCAATCACCTCTGTGCTGAATTTGCGCTTGATTTTTGAACCATTGCCAGTCTTCTTCCAGTATCCTTCCTTTGCCCTTCTATGCGCCCGTTTACTCTTGGCATACTTGTAATAAGGCTCACAGAAAAAGTACCACACTTCTTCCTCAGACTGAATCTCAGAATGCCCTGCATCGCAGCAAAAGATTCCATTAACTTTTGAATTTTAGTTACCAAACTAATTAACTTAAACAGGTATCATGCAGAGTACTCGTTGGCAGGATTACTTACAGGGTAGCTCCCAGGGCTCAAAGCTGTACAAATCAATTTCCTTGATCGTACGGACAGAGAAACCAGGGTCAAATCTCTTCAACGTCAGGAGAAGAATGATTTCTTCATCAGTTGGGTGGAATCTGAACCCCACGAGACTATCCATTAATTTCTGATTCAACACCCAGCTGGAGAAACGTAGAGTAAGAGTGAGAGAGTAAGAGCTTCTTCAATATAATTTGATCTGTGAAATCTAAAAAGATTCGTGGAAATGCTGGATTTGTAAAATGTAGAATAGTATTTTTTTAAAAAAAAAAAGGAAATTAATAATATTTTTTTTACAACTGTAGTTCTTTTAATAAATTTCATTAAAAGAAATAAAGTTAGCCGAGAGTATAATAATAAGTGACATTGTGTACAGCTTTGAGCCCAACTAAATTTCTTATCCTAAGACTCCGATGACTAATATTTTTTTGACAGCAGTAACAACATACTTAAAAAAAAAGGGGTCTGTTACCCATGGGTTTAGTACTTTTTTTCGTCCTTTTTAAATCCACCGCTGGATTTAATACTAGAGTCGTATAACTGCTTAGAAGTATTTATTAAATTATTAACATTAAATATTTTTGTTGTTTATGTAGAATAAGAATAATTAAAAATTTTAAAATTTTGTTATGTAAGTCCATAATATTTTAAAATTTTTTTACACTATTAAACTAAATTTCTAATTAAATAACTTATTTTTACATTTATTAATATATATTTAAATTGATACAATCTCTTATTAATTAATAAATTAATTAATTTAATATATAGCTAAACATTGTATATTATTTACTAACCATAATTGACGATATATATATAAGTTTTTTTAATTTAACATAGTGGCAACTAATTTCCTCTCACCCATGTAAGAAGTGTTCAGGCATTATATCTTTTTTTTTTCTTTCTCTAACACAAGAGAATTTAGTATCTCAAATAAATAGAATGCACAAAATATGAAAATGAATTTAATTTCATAGTGTATATAATTAGTGTTTTATTATTTTCTTGTAAATACTATCAATTATTCGATTATGTAGAAAAATATATTAATTTACTACTAATAATAAAGTGTTAGTTTATCAATTCGTAAAATCATTCTGAAAGATTTTGTATTTTTGTTGAGTTTTTGTCCATAAATAAAAAAAATAAATTTAACAATTACTCTATTTGAAAATAATTTAAATATTTATTTATTATTTTTTTGTAATTAAAATTATGAGTAATAATTTTTTTATTATTATGTTTCTATATTAAAAATAATTTTAATTACCTTTTAATATTAATCATTTTAGGAAATTAAATAAAAAATAAGAAATTTTTTTATGTAAAACACATTAATTAATTTTTCATATTATAAAATACATAGTAATTTATAATAAAAATTAAATATCCATGTCTACCCTTGGATATCCATATTCATATTGGATAATTATGTATTTACATATAGATGGCTAATAACTATAGCAATTTAAATTTTGCCATCCTTAATTGATAAGGATATGACCAATTAAATAATTATGTCAAACTTATCATTCAATTTTTTTTTGTGTTATATTCTTGTCGAATTAATGGCTTAAGTGCTGGAAAACACAAAACAACACCATAGCCATGACCAATTTTTTATATTTTAGATTGATAGTGAAATGGATTTCTTTTTTTTTTCTCCTTCAATTCTAGCAAATTATGCATTTGTTTCTCTACATATATTGCAATACCAAAAAAAAAAAAACTTATATTGTCCAAATTGAAAGTCTGTAATGTGAGAATATTGTGTTCATATCGGCATTTTCAAAAGGTGCTTCTGAAATAAATTGTGGCTTCCAAAAGCATCACAGCAATTAAAAAGTTTTAGGTGGATGATTAATGTGTGAAAATAGAAAAATCTTTAGCCTTTTTTTTTTAACAAATAAATAAACTCTACTATAATTGACCTTGAAAAAGACAACAAAAAAAGGGGTACGAAACCTATGTGGCAACTAGAGATGACAAATGGGCTGGGCAGTACGTGGCACGGCACGGGCACATTTCGGCGAGGCACACGGCACGACACGGCACGGTAAGGCGCGCACGTGGGCCGTGTCGGGCCTAAAATTTAGGTACGCAGGCTTTAAAAGCACGGCACGATTAGAGATGAAATTTGACGACGCGAAAGACGCGAAAAGCGTAATAAAGCGTAAAGACACTTCATCGGTGGGATTTGCAAGACACTACCAGTGGCCATCAATAAAGACGTGAGTCAAAATATATCAAAATAAATTTTTAATAAAAATTAAATATAAAATGTTATGAAATTAGAGTAAAATATCTTGAAATTAAAATTTTAATATATTTTTTATCATAAACTTTTAAAAATTAATTTAAATCTTATTTTAAATAAATATTCTAATTTTTTATGTTTATAATTTATTAAATGAATAAGTAAATATCATGATTTTAATAAATAAAATCATAATTTTATTTATGATATTTATTAAATGAATAATTTTATTTATGATATTGTAACTTGTAAGTTATGACCTATGATTTGTTAAATTGATATCTCGTAGTTATGAGTTATGACTTATTGTAATTGTTATTTGAGGATTGTATTTTTAATTTTAATTAATCATTATTACGAATTTATGATCTATGGACTGTGGAATTAAATTTAATTAAATTTATGTATTGTTGTGTTATGAATAATTGGTTATTTTGAAATTAAATATATAGTTATGAAATTGTGATAAACTGATAGTAAATGCTAATTGCTCTTTTAATAAAAATTAATATGATTATGAATTTATTATTATTATTATTATTTTCATAGGCTGATCGGCTTAAAAAAGCATGTTAGGCACGTGGGATTGAATAAAGCACACCAAACACGTTATTTTTTTAAAGTACTCTAGACATGTGGGCTTAAGGGAGGAAAAAAAAAATTTAGTGAGCTTTTTTGGGCACGGCACAATGTGGGCCGATTGTTGATGGCACGACCCATTGCCCACAGTTAGTGGCAACATAGTTTTGAGCATGAAAAAAGTGAACTATCAATATTATTAATTCTTTAAAATTAAAAGAAAAAAAATTCAACATACTAAGATCTAACAAAGTCCAATCACCACTTAGGCTATGAGATATTTTTCGTCTATGAGAGTCATATGTCCGAACATGTACTTCATACAATTAATGTAATAATGTAAGTCCCAAGTTATATATATGATTGTAAATATTAGTGTAATATTTGCTCTAATAACAATTGTAAATATCTGTATAATATAGTAATATGATGTGTAATATTAAAAACAAATCCAATCGAGAAAAAACTCAACATAGTGCTAATAAATATGTACGAGCATGTACTTTATATAATTAATGTAATAATATAAGTTTCAAATTATATATCTGATTGTAAATATTAATGCAATATCTGTTCTAATAACAACTGTAAATATCTATATAATATAATAATATGATGTGTAATATTAAAAAAAAAGTACAATCGAGAAAAAACTCAACATAGTACTAATAAATAAAACACAATATTATCACCCGATCATAATAAAAGAACTCAAAAGTAAATATCTATGAATATAATGAACTAACAAAATACTAAAAAAGTTAAATAAAATCATAAAAAACCAATAAAAACACAAAAAATCACTAGAAAATTCTCACACTGAGCCCTCATCTTAGGTCATTGGAAATTTGACGTGCCACTATTAAAATCCATCTACGACTCCAAAACAACCTCCTGATCCAGCAATTAGAGCGACATCAACAAAGGACATAATGCGAGAGCCCAGAAGCTTCTACTTCTTTCACAAGTTGTTAATAATTCACGTCAGCATATGACTCGAGGGACATTTAATTTGACGTGGCAAAATGTGGCAGATGACTCAGCTCATACCATATTTAATTGGTAGTGGTCTTCGCTGATTTCTAAATATGTCTTTTCAAATTTCAAAACAACTCGGCTCTTAAACTATTAACATTCTACGGTTCTTTTTTTTATTTATTTTAACTTAATTTTATAATATTATCTTCTTTAATAATTCTTCAGACATTAATAAAAAATAAACCGATTTAATCTAAAAATAAAATAAAAAAATATTATATATTAATTTTTGTAAAATATATTACTGAAGAGTTAATATATAAATTTTTTTATTAATGTTCACAAAAATTAGTAATTTCATTTTTTTTATAAGATTAATTTTTTTGGACATAGGTGAGCTTCCACAAAAAATATTATATATTCTTTTTATTTTTATTTTATTTTTAGAGTTAAATTGATAATTTATTTTTTTTTATTTTAAAAAAATTATTTTAAGAGAGTAATATTATAAAAACAAGTTAAAAGGAACGGAATGTAAAAATAGAGATGTCAATAATTTAACATCAGATATGTTTTGAGTTATTTTTAAATTTATAGATACTAACCTCAAAATATAAGGATTAAATGAATATTTACCATTTCTAAAAATCTATTTTAGAATACGGTTTTGTTGGCTCGGTATTTATATTTTAGCATTGAAAAAAATATTTCTTTGGATATTAGTCAGCACTTTTTAAAAAATGAACTTTCAGAAGTGTGTTTTCAAAAATGTACTTTCAGAAATGTGTTTTCAGAATCAATTTTAATAAATCTGGAATGACCAATTTTATCTTTCAAAATCATTTCAGTAGCTTTCGATTAACTCTATGTAGACCATTGGAAGAGGATTATGAGGAGCCCAGAGTAGCTGTAGTTGAACATCACCCCATATTGGGGTACCAGAAACAGTCTTTAATATATGTATTCCAATAAATTGAAATAAGCAGGGCTCGGCGCATTTTTATCTCTTGTTTCTGCTTTATTACTTGTTTCTTTAAAGGAAGTAAGTCACCTTTCTGAAGGAGCAACTTCAGTCATCCGGGATGGGGTTCATTTTATCTCTTATTTTTGCTTTTCAATATGTGAAAATTATTTAAGCTTCAAAGCCACAATGAACTGCTTGGCTAACATCTTTGTATTATTCACAAGGATGCTCGGAGACTGTTAGAGAAGCCAACAAAAAGGTGTCATACATACATCAATGAAATGGTTCCCATCACGCGAATTTTTAACATCCCATATAAATGGATTATGGATCTTTTGTTTTCTATCTCAGTTAATCAGTAAAATTCTTTGATGAGCAAGACTAAATGTTTATCTAATATTCCCAATATGTAAAAATACAATCTTTTTTTTTTTGTTTCCAGAGAATAAAGCCACTTTCAATTCAAAGAAGAAAATAGGTACATCAGTCCCAGAAGATCTCAGAGGGTTAACAACCTCTTGAGCCCAATCCAATAATGCAACAATTTCACATTTCTATAGAGCTGATTCAGCTAAAGATTGGGCAATAACATTACAAAATATATGAGCATACTGGACAGTAACATGATCCCCTCATTAAGTTCCAAGTCTACCGAATCAAAGTCTACTGATTTCCAACAGATGCAGATGCTAGTAATTGAGTTCTTTCGATCCTCCCTTAGGTCTATCAAGTCTGATCTGCCACTCTTGTTTCCAATAAGCATACCCACTTAACAAGCTTAACTTTTCCGAAACTCGGCCCTACTGTTACATGTAGATATTACATAGGACAGAGAGCAACTTGAGCATCCATGAGCCCCAAATAACTACTCTCAAAGAATACAAAGTTTGGAATACAATACACCATAAGTGAAGCAATATTACAACATTCATAATGATCTAATATCCTCCTTGAGGATTTGATAGTTCTTAACAATATGCCACTGAACTAACATTGATAGTCAAAGACTATGTTTACCCATTCATTGAAGGATTCGGTTTCAGGGTTCGCGTCACTGCCACCCTCCACGTAAACTCCTTCATCTGACTTTGATGTGAAGAAGTCAGGAGTGGTCTCTCCAGTTTCCTCAGGAGAGTATTCATTCTGAAGATCCCTCCGTGAGTTGAACTGGCCATCTACCTGCTCACCGTCCAACTGAGAATTCAATTGCTCCCACAACTAGAACCATTATAATCTGATGATTCCTGTTCTGGATAATCTGATGACTGCACAGCTGAGACAGAGGCCTCATTCCGCCCATCATAGCCATCACCCCGTGGATTGAATTCTGCAAGCCGTCGAGTTTCTGCCTCAACAGAATCTTCCACAATATTTTCTGCAACATGATTTCTGTAACAAGAAATCGAATGGTCCCTTGCCTGAAGTTCAGAGACCACAACAATATTTTCTGCAACATGATTCCTATTAGAAACCAAATCTTCTTTTTCTGCAACATGATTTCTACGAGTTTCTGCAACATGATTTCTACGAGTATCTTCTGCAAGATCACTTCTTTTAGAAGTCAAATTTTGACGAGATTGATCACCATCACTGGTGGAAACACCAAGCTTCTTATCCCGTTTTCTCTTAGTGGAAACAACACCAAGCGTCTTCTTCACCCGTTTTCTTTCAAGGCGACACACAACAAAGTCCTTCTGCAATATCATGAACAGAGTATTTTACAATTATTCCTCACGAAAATAAACGGACTATTTCACAACACATATGCAATTCTAAAACAAGAGGCTAATACCTTAAAGTCAGGGCTATCTTCAACAGCTATCTCGTGTATAACCCACTCAGTCGTATCCTTCTGGGCAGCAGCATCATCGCGGGAAAAAGACAAAATCTTCTTCGTACCAATCACCTCAGCTTTGTATTTGCGCTTGATCTTAGAACCTCTGCCAGTCTTTTTCCAGTAGCCTTCCTTTGTTCTTATATGTACCCGTTTACTCTTGGCATACTTGTACCAAGGCTCACAGAAAAAATACCACACTTCCTCCTCAGACTGAATGTCAGAATGGCCTGCATCGCAACAAAAGATTCCATTAGCTTCTGAATTCTAGTCACTGAACTAATTAATCTTAAACAGACATCGTGTAGAGTAGTACTTGGTTGGCACGATTACTTACAGGGTAGCTGCCAGGGCTCAAAGCTGTAGAGATCGATTTCCTTGATCGTACGGATGGAGAAACCTTCAGGGTCACGTCTCTTCATCGTCAGGAGAAGAATGATTTCTTCATCAGTTGGGCGGAATCTGAACCTCAAGAGACTGTCCATTAATTTCTGATTCAACACACGGCAGGAGAGACGTAAAGTAAGAGTGAGAGGGTAAGAGCTTCTTCTATCCAATTTGGTCTGCAAAATCTAAAAAGAGCCAGTGGGCAATAAGGCTTGAGTCTTGGGATGTGGCTTCTATAGGCATCAGAAAGGCTTGACTTAATTTCTACGCGATGTGCCAGTGGGAGTAAGGTTCGTGGAAACAATGGGTGTGATATTTGTGAAATGTGGAATTGTATTTTTTTTAAAAATGAAATTAATAAATTCTTAAAGAAATAAAGTTGGCCGAACATCATCATCGGGTTTAAATATAATTTGTTATATCTTTTCAAAAAAAAAAAAAATATATATATATATATATAATATGTTATATCAGGTTTAAATACAACACTTAAATTCCGGAAGAATCTAAGGCTTCATTGACCAATATTTTTATGACAGCAGTAACAACATATATAAAAAAAAGTGAACTATCAATACTATCAATTCTTTACTATTAAAAGAAAAAAAATTCTACATACTAGATCTAACAAGGTCCGATTGGAAAAAAAAAATTGCAACATGGTGCTAATAAATGAAACACAACATAATCACCCAATCATAATAAAAAAGCTCAAATTAAATATCTGCGAGTTTAATGAACTAACAAAATACTAAAAAAGTAAAATAAAATAAAACCATGAAAAGAAGGTCTACACAGAGCCCAATCTTAAGTCATTGGAAACTTGACGTACCACTATTAAAATTCATCTAGGACTTCAAAACAAGCATAACCTAGAGCAATATCAGCGATGGACATTAAAATAAAATCTCCGAGAGCAGTAGAAAAATCACAAATAAGGAAAGAACAGTAACAAAACATGTCACCTTCAGCAGAAAATTCTAGAATAAAATAACAAAATAAAAGATATAACTAAAAAAGCAACTAAATTAGAAAACAAAAGGGCAAAAAAAAAAAGGGTCGGGTAGAATCTTATTATTTTTTCCAAAACCAAGAGTAAAGTTTATCCGGTTTTCGTGGCACCCAGGTAGCCTAAGACCCCAGAAGGCCACCGCCACTTTTCTATTTGACACCTCTGCTTTTACAGTTACGCGTCACCCTAAATGCTTCCTCACAAATCACAATCCACCTACAGAAAATCTAGAATTTTCTGCCACTTTGATTTAGTGTACTCTATTTATAATTTATGGGACTTTGCTAGCTTACAGAATCTGTAAGCTACAGACTGCAGCATCAGCCGTTGGATGTGGTTGGATGCGGAGTAAGAAATTAAAACAATAGAAAATGAGATAGTGGGATGGTGGGAGATGTCAAGTTAGTTACAAGGCTGCACTGTAGATAGGTCCTAATTTATAGGGGTGTTCACGGATCGAATTTTACGGATTAGATATTAATCCATATCCGATCCATAATTTTGCGGATTATAATTTTTCAATCCAATCCAATTCACGAATTGATTAAACTCAATCCAAATTCAATCCATATATCTGCAGATCGGATACGGATTTGACTCAATCCATATCCAATCCATACATCTGCGGATCGGATGTGGATTTAACTTAATCCATATCCAATCCACTATTTTGCACATCAGTTTCTGAATTAAAAATTTTTAGTTCTCCCCAATCCATGAACTAATGAAATAAAAAAACTAATATAGAAATAATTTTACTACTAATTAAATTTAAAATTGAATAAAGTTTAAACAAATTAATTGTTTAAATAAAACTAAAATAATACATTCAAAGTTTCAAAATATAGCACATTGAGAGTAATTATTCAAATAAAGCTACAATAATACATTTCAAGTTTCTAAATATAACACACTAAGATTAATTGTTCAACTAAAGTTACAATAATACATTAATATAACACCGAAATTAATTGTTCAAATAAAGCCACAATTAATTGAAATGACGAAGTTTTCGAAACCAAACACAGTCTGATCCTTCACCAAGGCTGTTGAACTTGTTGAAAAGTGGTGATTACGGAGCCGTCAACGATGGAAACCAAGAGAAGTACAAGTGGCGATTTTGAAGGTTGCGATAGTGCAATTGTTTGGCTTGAACTGGTGATTGTGAAGTGGCTCAATGAACTGGTGATTATAAAAGCCTTTCTGTCAAGTCAAACACGGTATCTATAGCACTTAGGTTTTGTTTTCCCATTGCACATGAATATAAACCCAGAAGTTTGTTCTACAATTTCCGTCGTTGGGTTTCGTCTAGATGCACCTTCATTACCACGCGCAACAATAGAGGATGTCATCACATTGGTTAGAGTGACATCAGGAAGTTTGGACTCAGATAAGGGGCCATTAGAAGGCACCACAGCTGCTTTTATTTTTAATTTTTTTCTTTGACTGATTTATTGATAATCCTTAGTCTTTAATCTTCTCGCCTTTTACAAAATGGTTGTTGGTGGTGTATGTAGGGTTTAATGAGGATTTCGTTAGCAGTGAGGCACCATCAACGGAGGCTAACAAGATGGCGGCGACGGGATCTAATGAGGTTGAAAGTGGCCGCAAGTGCAGGTTGAAGAAATCGTGCGTTCGTGGCTGTGAAGATGTTATTGAGGTTGGGGCTGGATTGGGGTTGTTTGATGGGATGGACAACAACGATATGGAACCATCACCGTTGGCAGAAATTGTGGCAGTGGTGTGCGGTGTGACAAGCCCCGAGCAAGGGTTTTGTGATTTGTGTGCAGTTGGGTTTTGGGATGTCAAAGGTTGCGGCGTGGTATCAGGATGGCTCAAGGTTGATTGTAGCTGTTGTTGGGTGGCGTCGGCGATGGCCAAAGGGGCGGTGATGGTTTGGAGTTGTCGTGAGACAAAAGCCGTGTACTTGGGTTAATGTGTGTTGGTGGACACAGTTGATTCAAAGGCTGCCGTGAATGGGGTTGGTCGCCGGTGTGAGGAGGGAACTCCAGTACTAGTAAAGCACCACCACCAGCCACCGGTGGAGCCACGATCGGCAGGTCAAGGTTAGGTCAATAGCGGGCAAGTGGTGGTCAAAATTTTATTGATCTAGTAAAAGCATACATTTTCATTTTTAAATATATTTTTACATATTTATCCTTTTATACTGATGTTATATGTATTTTTATACTAATGGCAGGGGAGGTATATGTAATTACATGAATATATTTCATTTATGTGTTAATATATTAAACCTCAGGAAAGGTCCCTAAAAATTACAGAATACTGTAATCCAATTGGTATTTTAAGTAAATGGATGTGAAGAGTATTTTAGCAAGTTAAAATAATCCACTTATATTTTTAAGACTTAATTATGTTCATTTACTAAATTACCCTTGATCTAAATAAAAATATTAAAATATTTTAATGGACTTATGTGTAAAAATCTTAAAAACTAACATTTCCTTATAATTTTTGGAAAAGATGAGGGGCTGCAACATTAATAATGGAGTAATTAAATCCTTCATGCTGGGATAGAGATATTTTCATCCCAGTATTTTTTGTAAATCCACCATAGTTTTTAAAAATAATTATGATAAGTTCACAATATTTTTAAAAAATATAAATTAATAAAAAATTTATACAGTTAATCAATTAAAACCTTCTATTAATTTTTTCTTAGCTTTTTTTACCATCTTTGATAATAAATTTTAATATAAATTTTATTTTACTATTTTATTATTCTGATATAAAAAATAACCCTAATAAAATATGAATTATTGTATCTAATAATTTAGGTATTTAATTTTGTAATTTATAATCTAATATTTTTAAATGAAACCTAATTTTTAGTTAACTACCTTTACATGTAAATAATATAAATTTAACAGTCTAATAATTTATATGAGAATTGTGCCATAAAGACACTATATTAATTTAATTAAAAAATAATAATCATAGTGATAAAAAATAATATTAGAAACAATGAGTTTGGTACAAATTAGAAAAATATTGAAGTTAAATAAATTCTTGATAATTTTATGTTATAAGATTAAAATAGTCAATTTAAACTTACGTCAATACAATCTTTGTAATCAAATATTCTAAAAAAAATTTAACTCACAAAAAAAAAATTAATTAATTAATTCTCCAAAGTTCTTAATTTGAAAATTTTAAAAATAATATATAATTATTATAATTAATTTTTGAAAATAGGGTGGATTTATAAAAAAATATGGGGAGGAAATATCATCACTCTAGCTTTTGTAACTCTTGGGCTAAATCTAATTAATAGATTACAAAAAGACAAAAAATAAAATATCAAATTATGGTTGCATAATAGCTGAAGTTTTAGATACAACACTTAAATCTGTTATGGAAGAACCTAAGATACGGAATAACCTAAGATCAATCATATTATAGATCTTAGGTAAATTGTCTTATTAGGCCTTTTAAAAAAATTAAGGTGAAATATATGTATTAATTTTATTAAAATTTTATTTATTTAAAATTAATTTCTCTAACTTCTGAATGTAAAATTATTAATTAAATTTTTATATTCTAATTTTTTTAATATATCTCTCTTAATAGATAATATAATTAACCTATTTAATATTTTTTATGACATAATTAATCATAAATAAATTTTTATTAAGGGTACTTTTTTGAGATTAAAGTAACTGTCTTATTTTTCACTTTTTTTTAATTCTAATGCATTTGTTTAGTAGACATTTTTTTTCTTATTTTTTTTCTAGTGAAATAAGAGTAATTAAGCAAATAATTATATTTAGATAATTATAAAAAAAATAATCTATGAATAAAATAATATTTTTTTTAAAAAATAATTTTTAATAACATAATTAATTAATAAGAGAAAAAAATTTTAACTTTAATATTTTAAGACTTTGAGCAACAGTAGTTAATAAAAAGTAAAATAATAATTATTTTTTTCCTTAAGTGAAAATAAGATAGAAAAAATAATTTATTCACTAAAGTAATATTTTTTTAGTTGAAAAATGATATTAATGGATAATAATTTTAAAAAATGTGGTCTTTGTAGAATTTTAAATAAAATATATGTAGAAAATAAATGAGATTAAAATTATCAATTATAATATTAAAAAAAACTTTGTAAGAATTTAATTGTTTGTTTGTGAAAAATATAATTATAAAATAATAATAAATATTAATTAATAATTAATAAATATAATTTAAACCAATATTTTTATGACAGGAGTACCAACATATATAAAAATGGTGAACCATCAATACTATCGATTATTTACAATTAAAAGAAAAAACATACAACATGACTATGATCGAACAAAGTCCAATCGCCAAAAAAACTCAACATAGTGCTAATAAATAAAACACAATATTATCACCAGATCATAATAGAAAAACTCAAAAGTAAATATCTGTGAATTTAATGAACTTAATAGTAATAAGCAAAATAAAATAAAATAAGCGAAGCAATATTACAAGTAGATATTACATACGACAGAGAAAAGCATCCAAGTGCCATAAATAACTACTCTCAAAAGAGTACAAAGTTTGGATTACAATACACCATAAGTGAAGCTATATTACGACATCCGTAATAATCTTATAATACCCTCCTTGAGGATTTGATGGTTCTTAACAACATGCCACTGAAGTACTATTAATAGTCAAAGAGTGTATCAACCCATTCAATGAAGGATTCGGTTCCAGTGTTCGCGTCACCGCCACCGCCACCCTCCATGTAAACTCCTCCATCTGACCTTGATGTGAAGAAGTCAGGAGTGGTCTCCCCAATTTCCTCAGGAGAGTATTCATTCTGGAAATCCCTCCGTGAATTGAAACGGCCATCTACCTGCTCACCGTCCAACTGAGAATTCAATAAACCGCTACCACAACTAGAACCATTACAATCTGATGATTCCTGTTCTGGATAGTCTGATGACTGCAGAGCCCAGACACAGGCGTCATTCCGTCCATCGCAGCCATCACCCCGTAGATTGAGTTCTGCAAGCCGTCGAGTTTCTGCCTCAACAGAATCTTCGACGATATTTTCTGCAACATGATTTCTGTAACAAGAAATCGAATGGTCCCTTGCCTGAGGTTCAGGGACCAAACCAATATTTTCTGCAACACGATTTCTAGTAGAAATCAAATCTAATTTTTCTGCAACATGATTTCTATCAGTATCTTCTGCAACGTGACTTCTTTTAGAAGTCAAATTTTGATAAAATTGATCACCATCGCTGGCGGAAACACCAAGCTTCTTGTCCCGTTTTCTCTTGGAGGAAACAACATCAAGCGTCTTCTTCTCCCGTTTTCTCTTAGTGGAAACAACACCAAGCGTCTTCTTCTCCCGTTTTCTCTCAAGGCGACACACAACAAAGTCCTTCTGCAATAACATGAACAGAGTATTTCCCAATTATTCCTCACGAAATAAAACAGACTATTTCACAACACATATGCAGTTCTAAAACAGAGGCTAATACCTTAAAGTCAGGGCTATCTTCAACAGCTATCTCGTGTATAACCCACTCAGTCGTATCCTTCTGGGCAGCAGCATCATCGCGGGAAAATGACAAAATCTTCTTCGCACCAATCACCTCAGCTTTGTATTTGTATTTGCGCTTGATCTTAGAACCTCTGCCAGTCTTTTTCCAGTAGCCTTCCTTTGTTCTTCTATGTACCCGTTTACTGTTGGCATACTTGTACCAAGGCTCACAGAAAAAATACCACACTTCCTCCTCAGACTGAATGTCAGAATGGCCTGCATCGCAACAAAAGATTCCATTAACTTCCGAATTCTAGTTACTGAACTAATTAATCTTAAACAGATATCGTGCAGAGTACTTGGTTGGCACGATTACTTACAGGGTAGCTCCCAGGGCTCAAAGCTGTAGATATCGATTTCCTTGATCGTACAGAGGAAGAAACCTCCAGGGTCACGTCTCTTCATCGTCAGCAGAAGAATGATTTCTTCATCAGTTGGCTGGAATCTGAACCCCACGAGACTGTCCATTAATTTCTGATTCAACACACGGCAGGAGAAACGTAAAAAAAGAGTGAGAGGGTAAGGGCTTCTTCTATCCAATTTGGTCAGCAAAATCTAAAAAGAGCCAGTGGGCGATAAGGCTAGAGTCTTGGGATGTGGTTATATAGGCAGCAGAAAGGCTTGACTTAATTTCTACGCGATGTGCCAGTGGGATTAAGGTTCGTGGAAACAACGGGTGTGATATTTGTGAAATTTTAAAAAAGAAATTAATAAATTTTTAAAGAAATAAAGTTGGCCGAACATCGTCATCGGGTTTAAACATAATTTGTTATATCTTTTCAAATTCTGGAAGAATCTAAGACTTCAGTGACCAATATTTTTATGACAGCAGTAACAACACAACACTATCAATTCTTTACAATTAAAAGAAAAAAATATTCTACATGCTAGATTTAACAAGGTCCGATTGGAAAAAAAAAACAACATAGTGCTAATAAATGAAACACAACATAATCACCCAATCATAATAAAAAAGCTCAAATTAAATGTCTGTGAGTTTAATGAACTAACAAATTACTAAAAAAGTAAAATAAAATAAAACCACGAAAAAAAAGGTCTACACAGAGCCCAATCTTAAGTCATTAGAAACTTAACGTACCACTATTAAAATCCATCTAGGACTTCAAAACAAGCATAACCTATAGCAATATCAGCGATGGACATTAAAATAAAATCTCCGAGAGCAGTAGAAAAATCACAAATAAGGAAAGAACAGTAACAAAACATGTCACCTTCAGCAGAAAATTCTAGAATAAAATAACAAAATAAAAGATAAAACTAAAAAAGCAACTCAATTAGAAAACAAAAGGACAAAAAAAAAAGGGTCGGGTAGAATCCTTTTTTTTTTTTTTCCAAAAAGAAGAGTAAAGTTTATCCGGTTTTCGTGGTACCCAAGTAGCCTAAGACCCCACGAGGCCACCGCCACATCCCTTTTTGACTTCTCTGCTTTACAGTTACGCGTCACCCTCCCTGCTTCCTCACAAATCACAATCCAGCTACAAAATATCTAGAATTTTCTGCTACTTTGATTTAATTTATAATTTATGGGATTTTGCTAGCTTACACAATCTGTAAGCTACAGACTGCAGCACCAGCCGTTGGATGTGGTTGGATGTGGAGCAAGAAATTAAATAATAGAAAATGGGATACTGGGATGGTGAGAGGTGTTAGTTACAAGGCTGCACTGTAGATATGTCCTAATTTGTGATTGAGAATGAATTCTCATAAGGGAGCATGGCTGCGACAGTAGTATTTATGTCATATTAAATAAATTATTCAATAACTCATAAAATATATTTAATAAGATTTATATTAAATATTTACACTTATATTAGAAAATATATGTCTATCAAAATTTTACACATTTATACATTGAAAATACATCGATAATATAAAATATATATTTTTATTAATATTTTATATATTTATACTACTGAAGTTTTAAATCTATACAGAATTTTATAAATGAAATATTGTGTATATGTTCATCCTTTAAAAAAAAAAAAGAGAAAATTACATCCCATATTTAAATTTGGATAACAATAATTTATAAATTGTTAGAATAGAAAATATAATATGTCATTAATCAGGTAAATGGGTCAAGATTCCTAATCCTAACCTGATATAGAATAGACTCGGACCATTTAATAATCGTGTGAAATTTAATAATTTATATTCCTTTATTTGTATTGCGTTCGTGTCAGATAATCAGGTGGTGTCAAATTTTACTAGCTTTAGCTAGAGCATACGCAATAATTATTCTTCTATTTGACTATTTCAAACAATTTTTATAAAAAATTTACTTCATTAATAATGTTTACTGAGTTAGCTTATGACTTATCTGGCATATGCGATTGCGTAATTATTTTTTCTATTTGACTTGGATTATTCTGATTTTCACCATAAGAAAATCCGTGATTAACGCAAACGCAATTCCATACAACTGTTGCATAGTAGGTTTGGCCTGTTTACCAACTCTTATGTCTTATCTTATGACTTTTCGAGCGCATTTAATGCACTGTATTATATTGTATTAAGGGCATGTTTGAAAGACAGTATTGTATAGCATTAGGAAACTATTCATCATTAAACTAATACTATACTTTGTTTGGAATGAAATTGTAATGCATTAAGCAGGGTGTGCTAATGCGGCAATTGCCGCATTATTTTTTAACAATAATAATAAATATAACTTTTAATTTAATATAATATTAAATTTTCTTTTTTTTATTTTTACATTGTAATTATTAATATAAATTAATAAATTTATTATTTAAAAATTTAATATAACTCATAATAAATATTTAAATATGAATAATATTAATTTAAAATTAATGGTAATATAAATAATAATATGAAATATTATTACATGTACTATAGAATTCTTATTTGGATTATTTAGCACAATTCATTTTATTAGTGAATATGCTACAACTATTGTATCACTTTATTATTTTGTGATTATCTTGTGATATATGTAAATTTTTATTCTAGGGATGACAATTTGGGTAATGATTCGTTTATTCAATTCGATTGGTTAATTAAATGAATTGAATCTGAGTTTAAAGATATTGATTCGTTTATTCATTCAGAATTTGTTTAATAAATGGGTTATAAACGAACTGAATACAATCTATTCATTTAAAATTCGTTTAATTAAATTACTTATTTATTCTTAAATATTTATGAAAAATTTTAAAATCTGAAGATTAATCTAGTAATTATAAATAATAATAAGACAATATATAAATGAGATAAAAAAAAACTTTATGGTTTGGATTTTTTTTAATTTTTGGAAACAAATTTATATTCAATTCGATTTGTTATGGATTCGATTATAATTAGGATAAACGAATAATAAATGAATTTGGATTCGATCCGATTCATTTATTAATTGTATTAAATGAATTAACCGAATATTTGTTTAATAAACGAACTTTGAATCCATAGAATTTTGACCCAATTCGTTTAGGATTCGATTTGATTATTCGTTTTGCCACTCCTATTTTATTCTATCATCTTAAAATGACTTTTGAACTGATCTTATATGTTTTAACTATTTATTTATGTTGTGATATTATTTAGAGATTATTTGATTAAATTATTCACTTCACTATTTATTTCACAAGTTATATATTTCAAAAATATTGAAAAATAAATGTTATACTGTTGAAAATGTAAGACCATAAGCTTCGATCTTTTTAAAAAATTATGATTTTTTAATATTTATACTAAAAAATAATATTAAATTTCTAAAATTTAAGACTTCTACCTTTAGTATTTTTTCAAGTAATAATAAATATTATTTTCTAAATATATAATTTAAATTAATCACAAAAAAATTGATATAGTACATTTTATCACAAAACTTTGTACAATATTATTATAATATAATTTTAATGCAATACAACATAATATAATACACATGCGTTAAAATAATACAACACAACATAATATAATACAATATGTCAAATGCACCCTAATTGTGTTATATTAGGCTATATGATATTATATTGCGTTAAACTAAAATATAATACTATGTTTAGTGTAATATAGATTGTATTATATAAAATAATATTTTTATTTTATTATTTATATCAAGTTAATAATTTAAGATTCATTTATATTTTATTATTATTTATATTCAATTAATAATTTAAATTTTTGTATTTAAATAAACAATTTTCACTTCCGAACACCACAAGTTGACCGTTGTACATTAATGTCATTTAAATTGTATTTTAGTACTAGTAGAATTCTTATTATTGAGGCTATGCCAAGAATTTTCATTCTCAGTAAATCTAAAATCAAAGTTTTGGTTTTCAAATTTTTAACCATAAATTTAAAAAAAACAAAAGGTTTTTTTTCCTTAGTAATCATTGCACCATTGCAGTAGCCTTGACGATAAGAATTCTAATAATATTAAATTTTAGTGCAAAATACTATGTTATCTAGTGGCCATCAGCAGTTGGTAGCCCAACACATTTGAGTTTTTAATTTTATTTAATATTGTATATTTTTATATTTTTTATTAACAATTTAAAAGAGAGAAACTAACATAAATAATGTCATATTACATAAACCTGACCCTTCTACGTTTATTTAATGCGATACTATTTACATTATGGTATATTGTAATACACTGTAATGTAATGCACTGTAATGTGAACATAAAAACTTTCCAAACATGTGATTGCATTGCATAAGCTAATGTAATTCCATATAATATAGTGCTACAAACATATCCTTCTTGAACTCTAGACAAAGGTTTGATGTAGGGTTTGTATTTTTTATTATGAGCATAATATAGTTTATAACATAAACTTCGATTTATCCCGTAGATTGACTAACAATCTTTAGTTTCTTCCTCAAAAATGTGAAAATACTAATTTGTTTTGAGTAAATTTAGAATTACTCTATCATAAATTGGCC
The DNA here is from genome assembly GCA_030444775.1 of Atalantia buxifolia. Lineage (NCBI taxonomy): Eukaryota > Viridiplantae > Streptophyta > Magnoliopsida > Sapindales > Rutaceae > Atalantia > Atalantia buxifolia. Next base: position 13,178,502 of record CM059837.1, read on the forward strand.
ATCTTCAATTACCCCATAATTTTGAAAACCTCAAATTACCCTTTTTTTTTTCTTTTTCTCTAACGATAAGAAAAAAAAATCAGGGTGGATTAATTAAATCTTTCAAGTTTGTTGCCAACTCTCACTTAACATTCCTGCTGATTAACTTTATCTTTGCAATTAGATCTTCTTCAAGAATAACCTTTTTTTCTTCAATGTGGATAGGAATAATTATGTCAATCGTTGCTGGGATTTTTTCAGCTTTATTTTGCTATATAAACTTAATCGTACTACTAGACTCAATACTCAAATCAAGAGTAAGTTACGCTTGGTTTAGCAGGTCTTCTGGTAAAATTCTTCATCTACTCTTACTTTGGTTATATACCAACTCACCTACTTGGATCAGCAGATTCCCCTGATTCAGTGGATTCAGCTTCGTATGAAGCATCTACATATTACTTTCTTTAAAAATCACAGATTGATCAACAGTCTCATGATCTTTTTATTTTTGCTAGTGCAAAAATAGATGGTTCAATAGTATCACAATGAACAAAAATGTCTTTCATTAATTGTCTTAAATCAAACCATGCTTTGATTTTATTTTACCCTTGTCAAATCTTTGATTCTTCTAATTATTCCCACCAATCTAAAGCATCACCTACTGTTGAGTGTTAGAAAGTGTATATTTATAAAGGAGAAAATCGTCATTTTGTACTTCAAGTTTTACTAACATCTTTAATTTTCTTAATTTAAGTCTCTTGTTATTTAATTATGTGTGTTCTGTTTTAATTAAGTATTTTGTGTATTTTAGGGGTATCATGGTCATTTCACAATGAACGAGATTTCGGATAGCAAAACGGACGTCACTTTTGAACTCAGGACAATAAAAACCTTAAGAGGAGCATAAAAGGAAAAATGGCGACTGCTCACACGCGTCTGGCACTATTCACGTATTTCCGGTCGCTTTTCGATCGTTTCACGACACTTTTTCGGACCGCGTTCTGTTCAAACCGTGTGCAAACCGTGTTCTGTTCAAACCGCGTGGTCAAACCCGTGGTCAAACCGTATTCTTGTTCATCGACGACGCGTGGCGCAATCCTCGTGCATCCAAACTATTTTTAATCCGATGGCCATGATTCACTCAATGTATCTATAAAAAGGGGGCCTCCCCCCCTAATTTGATAGCCCTGAATCCATTTTTGAGCTTAGTTTTCTGTAATTCCTTCTCCATCTTGTATTTTCTACGTATTTTAATAAAATTCCCATTTTACCCCTAGTTCAATAATGAGTAGCTAATTTTCTTTCAAGCTTGAGTTGAAGGTGAAGTCTCAACATGTGTCATGGGCTTTAATTGGTAAATTTATTTTCTCTTCCCCTCTAATTTCTGTGGAGGTTTTTTTTTTTACAAATAATAATAATCTTGTCAGTTCTGCATCTCGGTTTCCGGCAAGACCCTAGTATAAGGTTATTATTATTTGGCACGATAAGCCCTTGACACCATATTGATTAGAGCGTGGTTCATGAGGTGTGGATTCCCCCCTCATGATTTAATTGTATTAATAAGGATTATTTAGCCCATGATGCGTGTTGATACGGATCCGGATACCCAAGTCATTTATCTCAATAGTTTCCAATTTAATTATTTCTGCCAATCCAATTTAAATTCCAGCATCATCTAAATCACTTCCACACAAATCCAACCACCCATTTACATAATTAATTCTACATATAATTAAAATCCACCTCCTCGTGGGATCGACACTCAACACCATTAATCTATTCTACAATAGATTCGCAATGATGCATAAAAAATAACAACTTTCAATGAGAAAGTTTGAAGAAAATCATCTGATTAGTATTAAATGATAATAATGTTATTTTGTGCTCATGTTATAATTTATATTTTTGTTTATGCAATATATTTGGAATTATTAATTATGTTTTAAATATATCTAATTTTGTGTATTTTTATGTGTTTATTAGGTAAAAGATTTATTTCACGTAATTTGAGGCTCTAAACAGATAAACAGATATCAAATTTAGACACTAGCCACTGCTAAGTACAAACTTATCCAAAGTATTAGTCATTTTATTACAATTCTTAGGTACATGACCAATCCTTAAATCTTATTTTGTTAATAATATACACTGCATCTCGATAACTATTTAAAATAGCTCATTAGGAGTATTATATTGTCCAGTCAAAAGCTTACTAATACATGATTTATTTTATAAAAATTCTATGATGTTGTGATTAAAATTATGACATCAATATCATAATAAATATAAATTTTATAAATTACACATAAAACTAGTAAATAGAAGATAAAATAAATAAATTAATATAATAATGATAAATTAGTATTTTAAAATTGTAAAAAAAATACATAAAACTTTTAAATTAATATTAACCATCCATTAAGCAAAAAATAGTTGATTCATTTAATTTAATTAAACAAAGAAAAAGTCACTCAAAACAAAATAATTGTATTAAAAATAATTAGAATAAGTTTTATTAAATTAGTTTAACCATAAATTCTCTATTGATTCTAGGACATTCATAATTTTTTTTTTCATTTTTCTATCATAGTATTGTTTACTACATAAGTTAATTAAGCAAAATTATTTTTCTTGATGTGGATCAAATCAAAACAAAAATAGAAATATATTCTTATATTACTAGACATAAATAATATATCAATAAAATTGGATCTAATTTTCTGTTTTATACATACCTCATAAGGGATGCAATATCCCTTATCTTACAAATAGCTTTGAAAAACATAAAAAGTATAGTTTTTCAACGTCTGATTTCGAGAATAAGTTTTATTCTTAATAAAATTTCACATGTATAATTACATACATTATATAGACCCAAAACTATCGTTATTCGATTTAGAAAAAAAATCAATAAATATATAAGGTAATTATTATTATATCGAGTTTTTATTTTACATTTGTAAGTTTTTATTTTTTCAATAATTCTTAAATTAATTTATTTATTTTACCTTTCATTTACAAATCTTATATTTTATTTATATAATTTATGTTTCATTTTACACTTAATGTTGATTTACAATTTTTATGTTGTATTGTAAGTTTTTACCAATAATACTCTAATTTACCATTCTTTTGTTAATTTACTTATTTTGTCTTCCATTTACAAGTCCTTTATTCCATTTACTTAATTGATATTTTATTTTACACTTATTGTTGATTTACAAGTTTTATGTTATACTTGTAAGTTTTTATTTTGTTTACTAATAATGCACCAATTTATCATTCCTATTTTAGTTTACTTCTTTTGCATTTCATTTACCATCGTTATATTCCACAATTTATGCTTTATTTTACACTTAATGTTGATTTTATAAGTTTTATGTTACATTTATAGGTTTTTATTTTGTTTACTAATAATGCACCAATTTATCATTCTTATATTGATTTAGTTGTCTTGCCCTCTATTTCCAAGTACTATGTTTTTTTTAACATAATTTATATATATTTTTTACATTTAATGTTAGTTTACAAGTTTTATGTTATATTTGTAAGTTTTTATTTTGTTGACTAATAATACCATAATTTACCATTCTTATGTTAATTTACTTATTTTACCTTTTATTTATAAGTCTTATATTTTATTTATTTTATTTATATTTTTTGTTATTTATTGTTGATTTACAAGTTTTATATTATATTTATAAGTTTTTATTTTGTTTACCATTGATACACTAACTTAATACATTACTACCCTCAAAGTTTGGAAAAATCACCAACACCCCCAAAGTTTTTAAAGAGGGATAATATGCTAATTTATTTATTTTATCTTTTATATACAAGTCTTATATTTTATTTATATAATTTATGTTTTCCTATATACTTAGTGTTAATTTACATATTTTATGTTAAATTTACATATTTTATATTTTATTTATATAATTCATGTTTAAATACTAAAAGCACGGTATCATATAATGAACTTTTATTTTATTAGTTATATTTATTTTAGTTTCAATTAACTAATCCCGTCGGCACTAAATCTGACGTGGCAATGATGAATCGCGCTTTGTGTCATCCACCGTTGATCGAAGCCAACGGAAACGACAGAGAGTCGGTGTTTATCTAACATTCTTACAACCAAAACGACACGTCAAACACATTCTTACGCAACCCCAACGCGATTGAAACTCTACTCAATTTAATTGTTGTATCATTATTGTTTTTTTCAATTAATTTTAATTACTGGGTAGACCTATTAAATTTCAAATTCAAATAGCAGGATTAATGCCTTGTGGTTTCCACGGGGGCAGTGTAGGACTTGCAGATTTCCAAATTCGAAACCCAAATTCAGGTACTTTTTATTTCGCCCATCTCTCTCAATTCTTGTTTGTTCTTGCTCTAAGAATCAATAATTGTCGTTTCAACTGAAAAAAAAAAGTAGTAAGTTTTTTTTCGAAACTGAAAGTTGATACCCGGCCACATGCACACTATATGTGAATTGTGAAATATGTTAATTGATAGATATTTTGCTTTGGTTTTGTAATCTGGATTGCGTTAATTGGTTCTACACTATTCAAGTTAATGGTGAAAGATTTTGATTAAGCTGTCCTATACAATAGCTTACCGTGTTTGTAAGGACCTAGAGCTGTCTGATTTGTGTTTGGCAGCGTGGCAACGTCATTTTTGTGGATATATATTGATTTTGTTAACATTATGGTTGGTGAACATGGTGAAATGCATTTGCATTGCAATGCCTTGACGGGTAACCCCGAAAAGCTTTTGCTGTTTATTTCAAGTTTGGACTGGCCATCTGTTGCCTTGGAGTAAATTTTTATAGCTATTTTGTATCTCATGGGCTTGTTGGTTATCGTATATATCCCATGTGGCTGCTGCTTCTATTTGTTATGTGTTCTCTTCCTTGGTTGGTTCATGATTATTCCTACATTGCTTCACCACATTGCTTGACTTTTACAACATTGATATGGCAAAATAATAAAAAGACGAGGGCTGGTCTTGAACAGCTAAATATATTTAATTGCTGTAGAACTGCTGACTAAATGTTTTCTGGAAGATTGTTGGGTATCTTGTGGTTCTAGGAGTGTTTATTATCCTTCTTTTAAAGTCTCACGACTGTGGTTCTCGATTGTCTAACTTTCCGAGATGAGGAGAAAATGAGGGCTGCTACTCAATCTTGAGGGGATTGTAAATTTGTAATGCTATTTCTAGTAATTCATTTATTTATATCTTTATAGTTTTTTTAATGAACCTCAAATATTTTAATTACAATCATTGTTATGTTCTCTACATCTACTTGATCTGCCTATTTCTCTCTTCTCAGTTTTGTTCTCACTTTCTAACCTAAAGATCTCTGCTTGTATATGTGTGTGTTGATAACATATTCATTGCAGCTGCCCCCTTGCATGCTGCAAGGCTAGTGGGGTGATGGCAGACTTACCGGGTTATATGCGTGCTTGCCTGCACACTGGGAAACTAGCTTTCTTAGCAATTTTGGTTTCTGGAGGAATTGTACTGCAGATTCTGGTCGGTGTTGTTTTTTATTGTTAAATTATCTTTGGTTAAGTCTTTTGCAAGTGGGTAACGAATAGTTCCTCATGTTTGATCTGGCAGGCATGTGCGTTGTACAATAATTGGTGGCCAATGCTCACTGGTAAGCCCCATGAACTTTTTGTTTTTGGTGTTAATGGTGTTCTTTTTCTGGAAAGCATTCTCAACTTTGTAGCTTCAAAATTTTAAGTATATACTTTGCCCTGCAATTGGGCAATTGTCATTCATACATGCTAAAATAATTAGTGATCAGCCAGGTATGCCACGTCCTTGAAGTAAATTCATGTCTCATATCTGATCTACCTCTTCGTCTGCATCGTAAACCCTTGGAGCAGAATAAGAACAAATCATTAATTTCTTAAAGAGAAAAACGATTGTAAATTTTTAATGCTATGTGTTGATGCTTCGGCATTTATCTCAATATGACTTGAAACAGGAGCAGAGTGAATTTTTGTTGGATTTCTTGTTTTGCTTTTGGTTTTCTCCCTTAGAAAAACTTATACGCTCATGAAGAACAATATCATTGAAGTTTATTGCTTTTGTAAAATATGAAATTAATCTATGAAAAATGTAGATATCCAATGTTTCTTGTGAGTAGAAGTAAACTGCTTTCAGATATGCATTCTAAGAGAAATATTGTCTTCTTGTTCTTTGCAGTCCTAATGTATGTTCTTCTACCCATGCCTCTGCTGTTTTTTGCGGGGTCCAATGGTTCTTCTTTATTTTCTGAATCTGAAAATAGGTCAGCCCTTTTCCTTTAAGAGCACTGCTCAAGAAGCATTTGATCAATATTTCTCAAGATTTGAATATTGAATACTCATTTAACTAAGTTCCATGTTAACGAATGATGAAACAGCTGGGTCAACGCAACCAAGTTCTTAACTGGAGCTTCTGCTGTTGGAAGCATTGCAATACCAGTTATCTTAAAGCATGCGGGGGTTATTGGATGGGGAGCACTGGCAATGGAGCTTTCATCCTTTTTCGTACTTGTACTGGCCATAATGTGTTATATTGGCACGAGTGACGATGATGATTACAGTATACTCTGAGATACTGCTGACTTTGGTGCTCAAGTCATTACTGTACAGAAGTGTCAATGTTAGTTACAATCATCTGATGGCTTTTCTTTCTCCATTTGTGAACCTCACATCCTCTCTTTTCATCTTAAGAAGGGAGAAGAATTTGCCTTTAATGAGTGGAATTCTTTGTCTATATTGATTTTGTCCTGAGCTACAATGTTCGTTATAATTTTTGTTATCCGAATGATCAATTGGAATTGGATTGTGGTGTAGTGTACATGGAAACTATTTATGCATTCTTTTATTCGAGGGTTTGTTTATTATTTTTTTTTCAATTTTTGTCGTTCTGCAGATAAACTTAAAGAGATTGCCATATTTTGCTAGAAGTGTTGCAGACAAAAAAAAAAAATTGAGAAGTAAGGGTTTGTTTAATATATTTTTAAAGTTGGTTAAAATCAAAGAATAATAAATTTGTTTTCTAACTACTTGATAATATTCTATTCGAAATCTAATTATAAGTGTTGCCTTACATATCATTGGTTTGTGAAAATATTGTAAAGTGACAAATAACTTTTAAATTTCATGGAAAGAAGAGAGAGAAGTTCAACAAGTTTATAAGTAAAATTTTAAGAATTTGTTCCTTTAATTTCTTCACGTTAATTCTTAAGAGGGCCGGATCATATGTTTATCATATTTAGTAAATAAAAACAGATTCAATACAAAATAGTCCAAAATAAATATAATAAATAAAATAGTCAAATGCTTCGTTGAAAAATTTTACCTCTTCCGTTTATTTATATTAAATTTAAAAAATAGACTTGGCGCCCAAACAACTCCCTGTGCTTTATAAGAACAAAATATAAACAAGCAGTTAACATGGCAGATAATATTGGAACAGCAGCAATGAAAGCAGAAGAAGAACAGCAAGTTCAGATAAGGTATGTATGAATATGAATATGCACTAATTGTCAACCCAGTTAATTCACCAGTACCTGAAAAAACTGATTAGAAGAGCTTTCTGTTATGATCTTCTTATGTTTATTTTCAGTGATGATGATGAGATACTGGATGTTGAGGACGATAGCAGCTTTGATAGCATGATAGTTGTGAATAATTTACTGAAAGTTGAAGAAGACAAGTTCGAGAAGCTGAATAGCTTCGTGTGGAAGATATTCAGTGTCACAAAAGCGGACATTTTTTTCATGCCTTGTGATTCTGATACTGGACAAACCTTAGGCTATTGCTTCATTGAGTATCATACTCCTCAGGTATAATTTTTCTCTCAATTATTTATTTATTTATTAAGTTTTCATGACATATAACATTGATAACAAGTTGATATGACTTTAGGCGTGTATCAGTCTAGCTTACTGGTCAATGACTTCTTTAGTCCTTCAGAGGCTTTTGTGAAACTAGTTATGTAATATCAAGTAGGTTGTTTTCAGTGTTCCGATTCTTGATATGAAATTGCTGTACTCTGATTATGGAGTCTGTTTGCATAGAAGTATAAACAGATAGACGTGTTAAAAATATTTCTGAATTTGTTTTGAGCTATCTAGCTGATTGTAAACGGATTTGGGGGCTAATGTACTAAATCCAATTACCATATTGATATTCCTTGGGTCTAATTCGTAAAGTAATTAGATACGGATGAAGTTGTTTAACATATTTCTCGATCTATGTTAACAGCAAAGCAAGGTATGGCTGGTATATTGTTTTATGAGTTTTCTTATTGATGATTGATGATTCAAGGAAGAATATGCTGACAGAACGGGAGATGTTGCTATGTGGTTATTTGATATGTTTATTTACAACTTAGCTGGTTAAAATTTATTGTCTGGAGTTTCTGCAATCAAAATTCATGCCTTGAGAGAAATACTTTTGTTGGTTTGTACTATTATTTAGGAAGCTGAGCTTGCTAAGAATAACGTAGATGGGTACGTAACGGACAAGGTTAAACCCTAAAAGCTTTTGGTAAAATCACTGAATGACTTTGACAGAATTCTAAACAGCCCAGATGAGTGGACTCCACCAAAAACTGAGCCATATTCTTATGGGGAAATACCTGAGTACACTTTATGCCAATTGTGTTTCTCTATTCCATATGAATGCACCAGTAAAATGGTTAGGTTGACAATTATACTCGGAAGAATGTCAGCTCGATGCTTTATCTCCATTCTATCCCCTCATACTATGTAGTCTGTTTGATGATTTTTTTTTGGGGGCATTCTGTCTGATTATTATATGGTTTTTTTTTAATAAAAGGAAAATCTACAACAATGGTTGATTGATGATAAGGTACGAGATCAGTTCCTTGTTTGTTCTGACTACAATTTAGAGGTTTCTTGGAATGACGCAATATGGCTGAAGCCTGAGGCTGTTCACCAATTTCTTGTAAGTTGCTTGACATAATTCTCCTGCATTACATATAAGCTGATATAAATGCATACTTTGCCTTCAAGTAATCATCATCTTTATTATGTGTGTTCATTTTTGAGGATAAAAAGTTAAGGTCCTGAAATGGGCTACCGAGCTAGATCCTTTTGTTCACTTTATAGCCACAGAAAGGAACTCGTTACAACATTATCAAATGAAAGGCAGCAAACGAAACCAGCCAGACTACCAAACTAATTACAAACAAAATTTTAACAATTTTCAACATAGATGTATATGTAAATAAGAACACAGAAGGGAGTTATGAGTGGAGGTAGATAAACATTTTCCTTTTAAATTTGTTAAATAACCCTGATCAATGACCTTGAGTCCAGTCAGTTATAAATAACTGATTGCTACATTTGAGAAGACAGAATATCCATTTTAAACTGTGATTTAAATTCTATGTATGTTTAGATGATTTGATATGTTTCATGAAACCTTCATTCATTAAATGTATCGAAGCATAGGAATCCATCAAAACCTTTGGTTTCAGAAATTTTAAATTTGTGCTGTTCACATTGATGTCTTTTTTTGAAATGATTTTCACTTCTCAGTGGTGACTGTGTTTTTTAAAACGAGGGGTAGACTGCATTGCATATTATCTCCTCGTAAGTTGTTTGAATCTATGGTTATGAACCAAAAGGAAATTTTTTCTTTTTCACATCTTCTTCTTTTGTAATCAGTCCTTTGAATTTCTAGAAAATTTCATCCCATGTTAGTTTAATTGTTACCATGGCACCAGTGGGAAGCCTTTGGCGCTTTCTAATATGGAAAGCCTTAAAAACATTAGTTGATAACATAATGATATAATTGCTCTAGTATCCTTGGTGATATTATCATAATCATTACCATGAGGGTAAAATTTTCTGAATACTCAACGTTTGCGGATGAAATTCAAGGTTATGCGCAGTGGTCTCCACTTGGGACAAACTTAACCACAGGGAGCTGGTGTTCCGGGAGGTGCGACTAGCTTCAAGTTTCTAAATCATTATGCTCATCAAGAGGTTTTCCAATTTTTGTTCCAATTTTCAATTTCTTTTACCACTACCTGCCAGAAAGTTTTCCCTACGTTTGCTATTTATCAGTTCTGTAATGGTGTCGGATTCAGGTTGTGCAAATAGATTTCTCTCCTGCTAAGAAATATTTGGTAACATACAGCTATCACAAACCAGAAAGTCCCCACGAGGAATGAGTATGGTCTTTGCTCTAGCTCATATTTTTGACATTTTATTTTGAAATCTTGTGAAGTAGTATCTCATACATTCCAAAATTTGGTTCTTAATTCTACCGAATATTGTGATGAATATTTTTTGTGTGAGAATCAGAGAAGTTAAGAAAAGCTTCACGGGAACTGCAAAGAACTTTGGAATTAGTCGAGATGAAGGCATCTATAGCCTGTCGTGGCCTCTTGTAAGGTTTTGCTCTCTTCGACTTTGCTGTAATTGATATATGGTATTCACGTATACCGCCTCTGACGGCAGACATGTTGATTGATTTATTCTGATGGAGCAGTTAGAAAGATGACAAGTATTTTGCGTTTATTTCGAAAAACGCAACTCATCTTTATGAAAGACAGATTTTCTCTTTTGCGTTTAAACATTGTTACATACAAGCGAATTTCTTCATTCAAGAAGTTGATCTCCTTTCTTTCAATTTTCAGGTTAGCCTCATTAACATTCCAAGCAAACAAGAATTAACATAGAAGATTCTCTTCAATGTTAGTGATTGCAAAATGTACTGGCAAGGCAATGGTGATTGTCTAGGCATTAAGGTTGAAAGGTATACAAAAACAAAGAAAAGCACTTATTTTGGACTTGAGCTTTTCCATACGAAGGAGCAAGACATCCCGATTGAAATTCTAGAATTGGAGATCAAGAATGACAAGATTGTCATGTTTGCTTGGGAGATCAAGAATAACAAGATTGTCATGTTTGCTTGGGAGCCAAAGGGTCAGAGATTTGCAGTAATTCATGAGGATGATAGGAGGCCAGACTTTACTTTCTACTCTATAGGAAACACTGTAAACAATGTAAGTGCCACAAAACTTGGAAATCTTAAAGGGCAAGCAAACGCTCTTTACTGGTCGCCTACTGGATGTTTTGTCGTCCTTGTAGGATTTAGCGGTTTCAATGGACTACTGGGATTTTGTGATGTTGATAACCTTCAGACAACAGCAACAGCCGAGCATTATATGGTAACAACTGTTGAATCGGATCCTACCAGAAGGTATGTTTGTATACAGATTGCAGGGGCATTCTTCTTTGCAGTACAATTTTGAAGAACTGATCATTAAATATTATTTAACTCATTCATTTTGCATTTATAGGTGTGTGGCAACTTCACGTAGCACGGCAAATGAAATAGAGAATGGCTTCAACATATGGTCCTTCTATGGCAGGCTGCTACGTAGGATGCCAAAGGATCTAGGATTGGCAAAAAAGTCCAGGCTGGCCCGGCCTAGGCCCGCGGATTTTAAGTCCAACCCGTGGTTTAAAATTATGAACAAAGACTTTCATTTTATAAAGCCCATACACAATAGACTTAGTTAAGGGTCTTCCGTAAACCGGGCTTAAGTTTGAGCTTTATAACATAACGCATATATATACAACAAATGAATTATAATGCATTAAAAATTTTAAATTAAAAAAACTGAAATCAAGTAATTAACCAAAAAAAAAAAAATGAAACTAAATTTGTAAATGAGTGCTGCTATTTAGACTCAAGGAAAACAGAAACGGCAGCACATGTTGCCGTTTCCTGTCCTCTCTCTCTTTAGTTTCCTTGCAATGCGTGAATTCAGGCATGGGCCCACAATAAATTTTAAAAAATAAATTTAACATGGCACGTGAGTCAATATCTGCATTTAACAATCAGTTTCTTGTCCTCTCTCTCTCTCTCGCCTCTCTCTGAGCTGTGCATTTAACGTGAGCCAATATCTGCACTTAACAATCAGTTTCCTGTCCTCTCTATCTCTCTGCATCTCTCGCATCTCTTTTATCTCTTTATCACACAGCCAATAATATCTACATTTCCAACCCTGCATTTGCTCGATTTCAGCAACAACAACAAAAAAAAAAAGCGGCCATGAAGAAGAAGTTAGATCTGGATTTGCAAACAGAGGCAACTTGATAAAATTGGTACTGATAAATTGGTAAGTTGGTCACTCTCATTACATTCAAATAAAGTTTTTGTTGTGTTATATATATTTAAATGGTTAGAATTTTTAATTTAAATTGTAAAAATTCATAGATTTGTGCTTTTTATATATTTAAATTGTTATGAATTGTTATGATTTTTTTAAAATTTAAATGGCTGGAAATAATAGAATAAATTATAACAATTTCTGAATGTGTTTTATATATGTTAGGATTTTTCTTAATTTAAATGGCTGGAAATAATGGAATAAATTATAACAATTTCTGTATGTGTTTTATATATTAAAATTGTCAAGAATTTTTAATTTAAATTGTTAGAAAGTAACAGATTAAATTTATAGTAATTTCTGGAAGTGTTTTATATATGTTAGATTTTTTTAATTTAAATTGCTGGAAATAATGGAATAAATTATAACAATTTCCGGATGTGTTTTATATATTTAAATTGTTAGGATTTTTTAGTTTAAATTGCCGGAGATAATGGAATAAATTATAAAAATTTGTGGATGTGTTTTATTTATTTAAATTTTTAGGATTTTTTGTTACTGAACAAAAATGTTATATAAGTTTCTTAATACAAATGTTAATTATTTTGTAGAAATGAAGAATTTAGAAAATGAGCATGCATTTGAAGAGTTGCAAGAAACAAGAGCTAACAATGTAGATGAAATTGTGCAACCGAAAAAATGTGAGTCAGTTCTTGAAATGTTATTTGATAGTCATGAAAAAATGTTTGCATTTTACAAAGCTTATGGTAAACAAGAGGGGTTTCCTGTGAAGGTTTGAAGTACTAAGAAGGGGACTGATAGAATTGTAAAATATGTGACATTTGCATGTGGCCGTAGCGGTAAGTCAGAAAGTAAATCTGTTAATGCATTGAAGCGGAAACCCAATGTGAAAAATGGTTGTGATGCAAAAATTAGAGGTTGTCTAAATGAAGATGAAAAATGAGTTCTTTGAACTTTAAATCTTCAACACAACAATGGATTGAGTTCAGACAAAGCTATGTATTTCCCATGCAATCGCAGAATTAGTGCAAGTGCTAAAAAGTGAATTGAAATGAATGATTGTGCGAGAATTAGAATTGCCCAAAATTTCAATTCTATTGTTGTTGGAGCTGGTGGGTATGAAAATGTATCATTCTTAAAAAAAGATTGTAGAAATTTTGTTGACAAAACAAGACGATTACAGCTTGAGGAAGGAGATGCTATGGCGCTTTTAAAGTACTACTAGAAAAAGCAAGCAGAATGTAATGAGTTTTTTTTTTAGCATTGATTTGGATGAAGAGGATCGATTAAAGAATGTATTTGGGGCAGATCCGAGGAGTAGGGTAACTTACAAATATTTTGGAGATGTCATCACATTTGACACTACATATCTGACCAGCAAGTATGACATGTCATTTGTGCCCTTTGTTGGAGTTAATCACCATGGACAATCTATTTTGTTAGGATGCAGATTGATTTCACGCGAGGATATGGCAGACATTTACGTGGTTATTTGTGGCATGGCTATCATGCATGTCTAATTCTCCTCCCCTTAGTATCATTACAGTTCAAGACAAGGCAATGCAAAAGGCAATTGAAAATGTTTTTCTTACTATTAGGCATCGATGCTGTTTATAGAACATAATGAAAAAGGTGCCTGAGAAGTTATGGGCTTTTAAAGCACGTAAAGGTATTATATCTTCCCTGCTTTTTGTTGTTTATAATTCACTGAGTTCTGATGCATTTGAGGAAGCTTGGCATGGCATGATTACAGAATATGATTTATGGGATAATGATTGGTTAAATGGTTTATACGAGGAGAGACATCGTTGGGTCCTATGCTATTTGAAAGATTGTTTTTGGGCAGGAATGTCAACTATTCAGCGAAGTGAAAGTATGAATGCATTTTTTGATGGGTTTGTTAACTCAAAAATAAATTTGAAATAGTTTGTGAAGTAATATGAAAATGCATTGAGGAGGAAAGCTGAATTAGAATGGCAAGCAGATGCCAAGTGTTTCGGTAAAAGGACACCATGTGTATCAAGATATGAGATAGAGAAGCAAGTTGAAGAGGTGTACACCATTTCCAAGTTTAAAGAATTCTAACAAGAATTGACTGCACTGATGTATTATGATATATTGGATTATATGGGATCAATATATAAAATAATTGAATCATTTGGTCTCTAAAATCATTTCTACAACTTGTCTGCTTTGGGGGGTCAAGCCCTCGTAAAAATAAGTGACAAATCGCCAAATTTCAAAACCATAGTGTGGACATATATTAAGTAATTCTTTAAACCTATCTCAACATTGGTATAATTTTTTTGTCATTTTTTTTTAGGGAAATAAGTGATTTGCCTTTTAAATGAATTGATTCCATGAGGTGAAAAGAATTTTTTCAAAAACTTTTCTTGCATGTTATTATAAGTTTTTATTGATCAAATCTAAGGTTTTGTAGCCAAGTTTTAACTTTATCTTTTAATGAAAAAGGAAAAAAAACTTTAATCTAATTATGTTCATGCTATAATTTTGGTCTATGTATGTATTATAAACTTCCTCAAAATCTCTTAGATTCAAGTATGGATTCTCATATTCTAAATCATGAAATGTTGGTGAAAGTTGGATAATACTTGGTTTGAAGTTGAATCAAGATGCTTCTCGAAGAAATATTATACATGATAGTGCTTCAGTTCTCGTTGGATTCACGTAGTTTCTCAAAATTATTGGTTGATTCTGATCATGTGCATTATGTTGAGAATGATTGTTTCCCTAACCAATTTGAGGATTATGTTTGCCCAAATAGTTTTCGTCTTGGATCTTTTCTATGATTGGTAGTGGTAATTGAGATCTACGAATTAATCTGCTACTTGAATTTCGAGACTAATGTCTCATGCAATGATGATGATGATGATGGTGTGTGTGTGTGTGTGTGTGTGTGTGTGTGAAATTATATTGTAAAGATACACAAACAAATGAATAACATTAAAAACAACTAAATGAAAATTACACAAATTAAAAAAAATGAAAATTAAATAAACAAGATAAATGTACAAGAAGAAAAAAATGCGCAATAAAAATAAATAAACTGAAAATTAATTAACTGAAATTAAAATATCTAAATAGGCAGTAAACCAGTCATATAAACAAAGTAAATGCCAACAAGAAAAATAAAATAAATGAAAAAATTAAATTACAGAAATTAAAAGAAGAAAGAAAGAAAATAAATAATTATCTTAAAGTGTAGACTCTTTTTTTTTTTTCAAATTTTAAAAATTACTAGTCAATCAAGTGATTAATTTAAATTATTGGGCCTTCGTAGTAATTTTTAAAGTCAACATTCTGCTTTATTGAGTCCAAATAGGGTCCAATTAACTCCAAACACAGTCCAAAGAAGTTCAAGTTGTAATCCAAATTTGATTATTATGGGAAATTTCGACAATGGACCTCTTTGAAAGCTTTCTATAATTTATGGTTAAACTGTAATTATGAGAAGAATGAGCTAGAAACGAGAATGTTTAGGGTGAAAGTGAAATTCTGAAAGATTTGTGAATATAACAAAATTTAAGAAAAGGAAAAAGGGGTAAATGAAAATTTACACGAAAAGTAAAAAAATAAAAAATAAAACAAAAAAAATACATTTCTCCATTAACGATGCTAAAAACTTGATACAATTCAAAAGTGTTTAATTTACTTTCAAGTATAGGAGTATTTATTTATAATATAACTTAGTGAGTCTGAGGTCAATCAACAGAAAAAAAAATAATTTATTTTATTTTATTTTACCTAAAAATGAAAATAAAATTTAAATATGTGCAACTTAATTTAAGTGAAACTATAAAATTGAATTAGTTAGGGTTATTGATCCACTCTTAGTAATGAATACAATTTAATAAATTCTCTATTTTTATTTTATTACCCAAAATATTATTTGTATAATTACAATTGTTTTTCCATTAATTTTATTATGGATTAAGTACTTAATGTGCCAAAATTAAACTTGTCTATAATGATGGCCAGTGGGCTGTGCCGGCACCAAATTTTGGCCTACACGGGCTCATGGACCGGCACGGCACAACCCACTAATTTGGTTGGCCGTGCCGTGCCCACTTTTTTTATAAGGGCCCGACATGAGCCCACTCGTGCCGTGTCCAAAAAAGCCCACCAATCTTTTTTTTTTTCCTTTAAGCCACATGTCCAGTGTGCCTAAAAATGCTCACATGCCTGGCGTATTTTATTCAAGCTCACATGCTTGGCGTGCTTTTTTAAGTCCACAAGCCTAATAATAATAATAATAATAATAATAATAATAATAATAATTATTATTATTATTATTATTATTATTATTATTATTATTTCATAGATCATAGTAATGATTAATGAAAAATAAAATTACAATCCTAAAATAACAATTACATCTAATTTTATTTGAACTACTAATATTATAATTGCACTTAAACTCCATTGAATGAAAATGTAATTTTTAATTTATCATAAAAGTATTTTGTTCGTAATTTTATTTTCTTGTGCATAAATATGAAAAATATTTCATTCACAAATGAAACATATCTCCATTAACTATTAACTATTAACTAAGTTATGATTTCATAAATGAAATATTAATGTCATAAAATTTTTTATTTATCATTTATAAAATCATGATATTTATTTATATATTTAAATAAATTATAAACATAACAAAATTAGAATTTTTATTTAAACTAGGACTTAAATTAATTTTTAAAAGCCTATGCTAAAAAAATATATTAAAAAATTTAATTTCAAGATATTTGTAAAATCATAATATTTTCTATTTACTTTTTATTAAAAAAATTTACTTAGATATATTTTGGACCATATGCTATGATGGCTCACGGGCCGCGTGCTAGCCCACCAATGAACCGTGCTTATTACGTGCTTTTTCGCGTGTCGTGCTTTGGCCTATCTCTAGTCGTGTCGTATTTTTAAGGCTTGCGTGCCGTGCCATGCCTTGTGCCCCTTTCCAAACGTCTTTCGTTGTCTTTGCGTCTTGCCTGGCCCATTGACCATCTCTACTTGTCTACAATAAGTCAAAATACCATTTTACTTTACTTTATACTAAGATATTAAGAATTTATTATGTCAAACTCTCATGTTTGTCTACAATAACTCAAAATTTTAAAATATAAAATATGGATAAAACTAGATAGAAAATAATTTAATTTATATAATTAAAAATAGAATTTGATTAAGTCATACTTTTTTTACCAAGAGTTTCACCTTACCCTAACTATTAGTATTTAACCAAGCTTAATTGAAATAAAAGTAATTAGTAAAATTGAAAAATACATAATTAAAAAAATGGTATTTGAAAATTAGAAATAAAACTAATTTTATTTATTAAAAATATATTACAAAGAGAGATGAGAAGAAGAATTATTTGAGAGGAAGGAAGTGAAGAAAAAGTGTGGAGAGGTGTGTTTTCCCCACTCTATTTATACTAATACATGATTAATCCACACCATACACATAAATAAAGCTAATTATATCATAACCATACATTTATCTCACTAACAAAACATAAACCTAACTTAATCCACTCAAGCACACCCAACTCATTTCACTAATAATTACTACACCTAACATAGTAAAAATTTATAATTTCACAATTACCACATTTAATGTGCCAAAAACTTATAATTTTACAACAAAAGTCGTGGATCTTCCTTGACAATGACCTAATTTCTTGGACTTTCGGAATCCAAATTTAACATCCGTACATTTGTTTGGAGCCTCGTGAAATTATTATTTTTACCTAATAAACACACAAAATCACATATTTAGAAAATAATTAGAAATTCACAACATGTTACATAATTACAAATGTAAATTATAATATAAGCACACAATAACTTTTTTACCCCTTAATAAACAAACAATTTTTAACATTAATTACTATTGTAACCCTTATGATGGTGCTTTGATTTTAATGATTACTAAGTGTGATTTTGAACAACTTCACACATCAAATTATTTCTTTAAAACTCCCAATTATTTTATTTTTGCGGTTGCATGAATTCATCCCTTGCATCGTTGATTTAAATAGAAGTTCCAATGTCTATATGCAGTTTTCATGGCGTCCAAGGCACCCATCCTCGCTGAGTACAGAGAAAGAGGAGGAAATTGCGGAGAACCTGAAGACATACAGCTATAAATATGAGGCAGAGGATCAGGATACATTAATGTTTTTCAATGAGGAGCGACAAACGAGGAAGATTCTGATGGAAGAATGCAGCAGACGCATATTAGAATGGAAGCACCTGCGTGAAGAACAGGAAACTCAAAGGAGTATGTTAAGAGATGAAGAAGCAAGTGAAGATGAAGACGGGTATACCGTAAAGGAAGTTGAACGTGAGGTGGTATTACATGGTAGCAAAATAAGTATTTGTCTTTCTGATTTTGATGGTCCAGCGTGATGTGTGATAATGGGTTGTAAAACTTCAATGAATCCCCTCTTTTAAGTTCTTTGCAAGTAACAACCAATTTTCGACTGTGTCAATTTGTTTTTCTGAGTTTACAATATTGATTAGTGTTGCTATCATCCTATGCAACAAATTGTTAATAAGCTGTGTATTTGTTGGACATGGATATATATGTTCCTTGCATGTGGCCTTTGATTAACATAGATTCAGCTTTGTCACCATCATTTGTCTTCTAACGCTTCATTACAGTGACAGGTAACCTGATCATCATAACACATCTGGAAAACAAATTATAATGCAATCTCCAGAAACAGCCGGAGGGCGTTCTGTGTTGCCATTCTGCTAAAATGGGTGGCAAGAGGTCCATTATTTCCAGCTGCTGTCAGGAGTCGCCATTCTGCTAAAATGCGTGGCAAAAGGTCCATTATTTCCAGCTGCTGTCAGGAGATGCGTATCCTTCCACCGCCCTTCTTTCAAAAAACAGTATGCCCAGAGAACTAATGGGAATTATACAAATCACTCATCGTTACCTTTATAATGAACGCAGAAAGATTATTGCCTTTTGCTGTTGATACAGGTTCAGATTTACAAGGTGCGAAGTTGGTACATTTCATTCTTCAAGATATTGCATTCAATCAAAGTTTCATTCTCTCATCTCATACTCATATCTAGGTTGGCTCATTATAACTATAAAACTCGATATACGACAATTACAATTTAAGCGTTGTTGCATAGTTAACAATAGTTTGTTTTGAAGATGCCACATTAAGTTACCAAGAAACTGCAAGAACACCTCTGCCATTGTCACACTTCTTCTAGTATCATGACAATTATCCTGTAATGGTTTTTCAATATCTCAGTTCTATAAAACAAAGCTGTGTCGCTAAATGCCCTAGAATACATACTGTATATCTCATATTTTTTAAGGATGAAGGAAAACATAAATGTCACAGCCATAGTATTGGTCCAGGAAGCCACCTATTGTCTACTGTTTCTCCTACTCTTCTAACCCCATTTTCTGCAATCAGTTCGAATGAAAACAAGCATTGATTTGTCATCCCTTTCTTTCAAACACAGAAAAACCTCAAGTCATTACCCAACATTCTCTCCCACCAGGTTCTGGTTAACCCTAATCTGGAAAACACTATAATGTACTGATATTTCAGAATTCATAACAAAAAGAACATATCTATCTCATCATTTGCTGAGCATGCTAGAGCCAAAATAGAATGCATATTTCCATCAAGAACTAATGTAAACAGTCTATTCGCCAAAACAATCAAGAGTAGCAACAACATCCTTATCCCCACTGATTTCCCTCCTAGAAATTTCCATTTGCTTAATTCTAAGCATCAATGAGAAAAAAATCTTGCATTGTGCATCTTTCACAACGTTATTTAATAAAGGTCAGCAACCAACTACAATTATCACACTAGGTTGCATATCGCACAAGAGTTACCTACTCAACAATTAGATATGTAAAAATAGATGAAACTAGTTGAAAACCAAAAATTCACTAAGTTTATGACTAAGCATCTAGGAGCATTCATTCATATGCCGAAATACTAAAATTCCTCAAATTGATTGTTATCTCCCACAAAGTTTGCCACTAATGTAACATGCAAAATATCCGTTCATATTACAAATCATCTGCATTAACAAACTACTATGCTGATCAGTTAATACTAATCAAATTTAAAATATTTCCAAAAATTAAAAATAAATAAAAACCTCAAAGACAGCAATATTTCGAACAGAATTATGTTCATTAAGTAAAAGAAAATCCTTTTGAAATTCACATAGGCGATCAGTACTCAGAAAAGGGCCTCTAAAGTTTTGATCTTTGAAATCATTTTCTTACAAGCATTAATTAGTGTTTATGAAATCATCAAAACACCACGCGAAACTGGGGAGCGTCGGAGTCACTCGCGGGGAGGATCTCCCAGCGGCAAGGTTCGAGGTCGTCGGAGACGGGGCAGTACCCGGCCATAGTCACCTTATCAGCTGACGCCGCCACCGACCCGAACTCGAACACCGTCACGCTCTCCGCCGGCCGCGGCACTTCAATGGCGCCGTTCATGCCCGGTACAGCCGAGAATTCGGATTTCGGGTTTTGGGTTTCGCCTGCCGATTTGAATGATTCAGATTGTTGGGGCTTCGGATTCGGGTTGCCCATAAACCAAGAGAGCAGACCCATTGCTTGCTGGTTTTCTATTTCTCTATTATTTCTCTAGGGTTTATGGAGAAATACTTGTCTTTCTTTCGTTGTAAGGGAATAAGGCTTTTGACACGGGGTTTTGCTGAACTACCCAACTAACCATTCAGGGGTTAGCAAGATTACTTAAATGACCTTCTAGTAATCTAGTTTTTACAGGGTGGGCATTTTATGCGATCCGATAAGATAAAATTCGGATTGAATTTATGTCGGATTTGGATCAGATGATGTCCTATCGGATCAAAATAGACTCGTATTGGATAAATGATAAATTGGAGTAACCTGATCTGATCCAACAATTCGATCAGATTGTACTTCCGAAAAATACGTATATGACCAATGCGCCGAACGGCACATAGCATGGGTATGATACGTATTTGTATAATATGGTATGATATGAGTATGTTTTAGTGGGGCACGCGGCACGACACGATATACATGTAGACTAGATAAGACTTAGAATTTTAAGCACACAAGCTTTAAAAATATGACACGATTAGAGATGAATTAAAGCACGAAACGTTAAAAACATATTTCATTTTTTTATGAAAGTAAAATTAAAATTTTATGATTTTATAAATAACTTGAAATCAAACTTTTAAATTCATTTAATTCTTAGTTTAAAAAATACTATAATTAATTAATATTTATAATTTATTAAATAAATAATTGATATCATGATTTTAATAAATAAAATTATAAATATCACGACTTCATAAATATGTATTAATATTATTATGAATTATGATCTATGACTCTATGTAAGTCTAAGTTAACAATTAAGTTGATCCTTAAGAAAAATTTATTATTATTGTTGTTTTTAAGTATTAAAAAGGAATTTTAATACCATAGGACCAAACTTAATAATTAATATTACATTCTCCTATTATTATTAGTTTATTATTATTAAATATGGACTTAAGTTTAAAAATTTTGATTTTATTAAATTTAAATAAAGACACATAGATCTCAAAAAATACATAGGCTTAAAAAAAGTACGCCAACGACTTGGCACGTGCTCTTAAAAAAAAAGAAAAAAGTTAATCGGATTTTTTTTTTAGGCATGACATGACACAGCCCACGACACGGGACGTGTGGGCACAGCAAGGGTGGGCACGACATGTATGTCGGGTTAAGCAAAAAAAATTAGGCATGAAACACATAATAGGCATAACCCGACATGAGCACGAGCACGCATAGGCTTTCGTTTGATGTTGGCTCAGCCTGTTGGCATATCTATACATACATAAATGCGAATGACTGAATTTGACCCGATCCTTATCCAATCTTTTAAACTAATCCGAACATAAATAAGAAATTTGAATTAAATTCAGATGAATTTTTATCCAATCTAATTGGCTCAGTTTAGATCTAAAATTGCATGTGTCGTAAAATTTGTATTCATTTCACATAGTCATTAGAGCATCGTTAAAAGAATCTTTTACTTTAACTTTTCAAATACTTATTTATTTATTTACATGACAAATAACAGAGTAAAAAAAAAAATCTCTCTAAAGATTTTTTAAATAAAAATAATTTAATCAAATTTTTTCCACTTACAAAATAATAGTAATTATAATATTTCACTCTCTTAATGAATAATGAGATAAAAAATATAATATTGTATTGAAAATTTTAAAAAAATTTTTAAATAAAATTTTTTAAATGAGATAATATTTCTTATTTGAAGAATTATTTAAATTTTTTTAATTAATGGGACTCCCCAAATAAATAATAAAATTATATTTAAATAAAATTTTCATGATAATTTTAGTTGTAGCTCTAAAAAAGTTTCAACCATCTTTTTCTTACTGTCGCCGCGCCTGGTAGCATCAACTTTCATTGGCCATCTTGCATTAGTGACAATTAAATCTATTTCAAAGCATCCAGATTAATATTAATAATAAATTAATTTTATGGTCGTCTTGGCTGAAGTATCCATGCTCCGTTTAAAAAAACTTGCCCGACACTTCAGCTTAGTACTGTCATTTATTAATATCTTTAAAAGAAAATCTTTAAAATAGTTTTAAATCAACATTACTATATGGGTAGTTAGATAATTTCAGCGTATTCTTTCGTACTGCCTTGTTTACAGAAAGCATATTCTCAAAAATGATGAAATTTGGGGTCTCCGGATAGCACAAAATCGCTCACACAGATTAAGCAACGAACCAAACAAACGAGTAAAGCATAGCAATTGATTCTCGAAGAAGAAACGATAATGAACGAGGACCAAAAATCGCTCATTCTCAAATCCTCCTCTCACTTTCCTCCACCTCCTGGCGAGTCTCATCAGACCCCAAAATCCCATATTTCCAAAAACGACGCCGCCTTTCATCTCTGACTTCATTAATATTTTTGCTTTTTGTTCTCAGGAGTAAAGCTGTCATACGGTACGGCTGGGTTCAGAGCAGACGCGTCGATCCTCCAATCAACGGTCTACCGCGTTGGGATATTGGCGGCTTTGAGGTCGCTAAAGACACAGTCCGTGATCGGGTTGATGATCACCGCTTCACACAACAAAGTCACTGATAATGGCGTCAAAATCGCCGACCCCAGTGGCGGCATGCTCTCTCAAGACTGGGAACCTTTTTCCGATCAACTTGCCAAGGCGCCCGATCCCCAATCTCTCGTTTCGGTCAGTAGTAGTTAGTACATCACTCACATTTTCAGCAATTGTTTTGATAATTTATATGTGTTTTGTGTTTCATCTTCACGGCCATTGCCTATATTGCAGCATTTGAATTAAGCTTATATAAGTTACCATAACTAAATTAATAATGTTCATGAATCACCTGACTGATTAAATATTTGACAACAACTAGTGATTCAATTCCAATGTAGGTGTGGGATTAAAAGGGATTATTATTATTTTTTTTTTCTTCTTTTGGGTTTTTGGCAAACCGAGATAGGCGAATTCAGGTGTATGTTGTATTGTTGCATTTAAAAGCACGCTGAATGATTCTTGTCTTATGAGACTAAAGGAGTCGTTGTCAAAGCACAATGTTCTCCTACTGATTTAATTATAAGCAAACTGGGATTTGGGCCAATAAGATAGTGATGAGGAAAATTTTTCCTTTTGGCATAAATGTGCTTGGACATGACATGAAATGACATAAATTGTGGGGAAGCCAAGTATGGGCATTTCTAATTTTTAGCCAATAGGATGATTTTAGGGAAATTTTTTCTTTGGACATGACTAGAAAGTTCCATGTTTTGTGGTAATGGGCATTGTGTTTGCTTTCAAGTTTGAGCCAACAGGATGATTTTGATGAAAATTTTTCTCTTTTGGCATAAATGTGCTTGGACATGGCGCCAGAGTTTCATGTTTTGTGGGGAAGCCAAGTATGGGCATGTGTGTGTTTTTAGGTTTTTCTTCCATTGCATGATTTGAAAGTTCATGGAAGTTACTTAATATGTGTTCTTTTTAGTAGTTGATTGAAGAATTTGTGAAGAAGGAGAAGATCCCCTTTAATGGAAAACATTCAGCTGAAATATTGTTGGGAAGGGACACAAGACCTAGTGGTGAATCTCTTCTTGAAGCTGCTAAACAAGTAATAAGTCCTTGTTGACTTAAAATTGCGCAATGCAATCTTACTCCTTTTTTAATTTATTTTTCCATTTTTTTTGGAGAGAGGTCAGGACAGAGTGTCTAGTTTTATGTATTTGACATTTGTTTTACATTCAATCAAAGGGAATCAGTGCTGTTGTTGGAGCTGTTGCCCATGACATGGGAATTTTAACAACTCCACAGCTTCACTGGATGGTTCGTGCTAGAAATAATGGCTTGAAGGCGACTGAATCTGATTATTTTGGACAGCTTTTGAGCTCATTCAGGTTAGTTTGAGCTATCATTTAATTAATAGTTAGGGTTCGTATGAATTCTATTTCCACTCTGCATTGTATAACCAGAGTTCTTTCATTGATTTGTCAGGTGTTTAATGAATTTGATCCCAGATAGAGGTACCGGCAATGATACTGAGGACAAATTGATTGTGGATGGGGCTAATGGTGTTGGGGGAGAGAAGCTTGAAGTGATTAAGGAAGAGTTGAATGAGTTGGATATTGAGGTTTGTAATTCTGGAAAGGAAGGAGGTGTACTCAATGAAGGGGTTGGTGCTGATTTTGTGCAGAAAGAGAAGGTTGTTCCACATGGAGTTGGTTCTAACCATTCTGGGATAAGGTGAGCTATCTCTCCATTTATTTGATAGGAGAATTAGTCTCCATTCTTGTTGGACAACAAGGGCATCCATTTTTGAAAGTTGCTTTGATTACCTGCATGCGTGAGCCATGCTATTTTTTTGGGGGAATTACTGAAAGTGTTATAGTGGGATCTGAATAATAATGTTAAAATTTCATGTTCATAGTTTAGAATAGTGAAATACATAGCTAATATTCATATTTATAATACCCATGGGGATAATCTGTTTGGATATGGTGGCTATATGTGTGTGTATGTGAGCATTGTCTGTGGCATTTCTTGTAGCTTCCTTTTAGCAAAAAGCTAGCCATTATGGGGGAGATGTTGAATTTTGAATTACTATTTCCATAATTTATACTATACCAGTTTAGCTGGTGCACAGAGTATTTTGTGAACAAGTTTCTTGACAGGAGACTAACTGCATGGATGGATCTAGCTTTTCAGGTGTGCAAGTCTGGACGGAGATGCTGATCGACTTGTCTATTTTCTTGTGCCGCCAAATAACTCCGGCAAGATTGATCTTCTTGATGGCGACAAGATATTATCTTTATTTGCTGTATTCATCAAGGAGCAGCTAAGTATCCTCGAGGAAGATACAAAAGGAAGTAATAATTACAAAGCTCGTCTTGGTGCTGTACAGACAGCTTACGCGAATGGGGCATCCACATATTACCTCAGACACTTGGGCCTTGAAGTTGCTTTAGCACCAACAGGAGTGAAATTCTTACATGGGAAAGCTGCTCAGTATGATATTGGGATCTATTTTGAGGCTAATGGTCATGGCACCATCTTGTTTTCAGAACATTTCTTATATTGGTTAGAGGACAAAAATCAAGAGCTTTCTTCCACACATGAAGGTTTGTATTGATGTAGTCTTTCCTAATGGTGAGCTGATATGACTTTCATAGAGCTTAAGTTGGGTAATTATGTTTCAGGTTCTGAACGGCAAAAAGCTGCTTTGAGACTTTTGGCAGTTAGTAAGTTGATCAACCAAGCTGTTGGAGATGCTTTGAGTGGTTTGCTCTTGGTGGAGGCTATTTTGCGACACATGGGGTGGTCAATACATCAATGGAATGCGCTTTATCAGGATCTACCTAGTAGGCAGCTTAAAGTGAGTTTCCTTATATGATATTATCTCATTCAGCTGTAGACATCATCTCTTGTAGAAATAAGTGAAGAGATTTATCTCTAGAATCAGTTCCATTATTCCTAAATTTAGAGTCTTCTACACTGTCAACTGGGGGTTGAATACTGTTCCTCTCCTTTTCCTTGTCTTCCCTTCTGCTCTACATCCTATTTAAATTATCAAGCCATACAGCAATCCTAATTGGCAAAAGTGAGCTTACACATCTTTTTTCTTTAATGTTGAGATGATGTTTTATTGTATCCTTTTAAGTGCATGTATTAAGTGATCTGCAGTAGCATTTATCCTTTTAAGTGCATGTATTAAGTGATCTGCAGTAGCATTTATGGACAACATTAAAGAGTTGCTATGAATAGGGTCAGTACAACTTGGTTCCTCTTGGTGGTGACTTCAAGTCGATGGATTATTGGGAAGAGTGGGTCTGTGATTTATCACAAGCAATAGTTCAAGCGATCTATTAATATACATTTACATTTTCAGCTCAACCTCTTAACAAACTGCAACTTCCTTTAAAGAAACTTCTAGTAAAATCATGAGCCAGAATTTGTTAAATTTGTGCAGTCACAGTAGTATGGGCTGCTTAAAGTTTTAAATACAGCTCATGCTTCAATGTTCACTGCTGCCATTCATAGATATTTTTTACTTTTTTCCTCACAATTCAAGCATAGGCCCTCTCCAAATATTTGCAAGTTTCTGGGGCTGATGTTCCATGATTTTTTATCGTCTTTGATCGTTTTATTTTGTTATCCATTGTCTTTTCCCATTATATTTTGGTGCTAAATAAGGTAAATCATTCATGATGTAGCTTAATCGGCAGTCCATATGATAACTACCTTTTTCCCTTGTCGTTTTTCTCCTTCATCTTAAAACGTTGATTATGCTTTCACTTATATTCCTTGATTTTCAGGTTAAAGTTGGGGATAGAACCGCTGTTGTTACAGCAAATGCAGAAACTGTAGCTGTGAAGCCCCCAGGCATCCAAGAAGCCATTGATGTTGAAACTGGTAAATGACGTATCACTCAGTCTTGAATTCTTAAAACTGAAATTTTGTGTAATAATCTTTGCTTATCAATTATCTTAAGCGTCCATAGATTCATTGATTATCTATAACATCCAAATATTTCGTCAACTTCAATTGAACTAACTTTGTACGATATCTGAATTTATGTGAAGAAAGTGAAGGCAGAAAGTAATTCCACAGATTCCTTGAAATGTTGAAACTGTACATGTAACGTGCTGTTTTGATCAAAGTTGCATTTATATATGTAGATATGATCCTCCCACAACAATTTTTATAATGTGATAGAACTTATTAATCATGATGTTATTAGTTTCCCCTAATCTTTTGAAGATACCAGCCATATATGACCACGAGGATTTTTATTTTTGATGCAGCAAAATATCCTAATGGCCGATCTTTCATACGGCCGTCAGGCACTGAGGATGTCGTGCGTGTATATGCAGAGGCATCCACACAAGAAGCAGCAGACAAGCTTGCCAACTCTGTAGCCGAACTTGTAGATCGGTTCCTAGGCTTCAGAAGCTCCTAGTGTCTGGTCTTCTTTCACTGACTAAAGATGGCTAATTTGAGTTGCAGATTTCATATCTTTGATTGGTCATTGTGAATGATATTAATGATTTAGTCCTGCAATTTTTGCTTTTTTTTTTTTCTAAATTTGATTTGAGGATCCATTAGCTGTGCAAATGCATAAATGGAAGATAGTTTTCACTGGAACAGATAGGTGCAAATGTTAAATGCTGCATTGTATTTTAAGCTGAGTTTGAAACTGAGACAGTTTTGCATACATTGGAATGAATGTGTCAACGTTACGCAGGATTACTTCCCGAAATGTGCTTAGACATCCAGATAAGTGCCATAATTTAGATTTTGTCAGATTATTTTCCTCCATATTAGGATCAAGAATTATTAGTCGGCGTGCTAAGTGAGATCAAATACAATAACCGTGAACTTTCATTTGTATGATTGAAAATATACTCTTTGGTTCAGCATTTCATCCAACTATCGTTTTTTTTTTAAAAGAAAGCATACTTTCATTAAATTAAGAAAAAAGGTACAACATGCCCGCCCACTGGACATAATCATTAACTTTTAAAGCCATTTTAGCCAAGTCATGCGCTGCTCCATTACATGTCCGTGGAGTGGACTGCATTTTGAGGTCCTTAAACTCTCAACATTTGTTTTTGAATGTCTGAGATAATCCATAAGAGCTCCAGATTGCTTCTTGTCCTTCCCAAAATTTGATTAACCACCTCTGAACAATCACTCTCGACCATCACTGGCCCGCTTGCTGCTGCTTCTGCTACTTTCATCCCCAAGTGTATTGCTTCAGCTTCTGCATGGGCTATGTTGTCAATGAATTTGGACTTTTTCATAGCGGCTGCAACAAAGTCTCCCTTAGAATCTCTAATTATGATCCCAAGCCCCACCTTCTGCTCTTCCATATAAATTGCAGCATCTGTATTGACCTTAACATGCCCTTCAGGGGGAGGCTTCCATGTTTGTTCATTGTTGGACTTTTGTCTGCCATCTGCCTGCATCTGGGGAGCTTTGACTTTTCTGTAGACTTCAACTGTTGCTTCAGCCCTAGCTACTGGAATTCGGGGGTCCTCTGTTCTTCTTTCAAAAATGAAGAGGTTTCTTGAGTGCCAAATAGCCCAACATAGAGACAAAAAGAGCCACATCTCTTGTGTTTCGCTTCTCTGCTATAGCTTTCATGGCAGTTAACATATCTTGGTTCTCCATACCCTCTAGATCCTCTTTGAACCTGGTCTGATTCCACACCTTTTGGGAGAACTTGCACTTTATGAGCGCATGAAAAACGTTTTCACCTTTCTTTCCACATCTTTGGCACCATGGGTCCTGTAGAGCTTTCTTCTTCCACAAGTTTCCAGCCGTAGGCAATAAGTCTTGGGCTGCTCTCCACATAAACACTTTCACTTTCTCCGGAATTTCCAACTTCCATATTGCATTCCATTCTGTTGGGCTGGCAGTTGAGGAGCTCGGTTGGTCTTTAAATTTTAAACTCGTTGCGATCTGGTACCCAATTTTAACAACATACCTCCCTTGCTTGTCATAAGCCCATATCATCTGATCTGGTTCAGGGGCTCCTGGGAGAGGGATCTTTAGAATTTTTTCTGCATCTTCATGGTCAAAATGCTGCTTGATCAAGTTTTCATTCCATTTATGCTCTTTGTCAATCAAGGTTGAGACAGTAGCTTCTACAGGTAAGGTTGCTCTGGAAAGAATTTTGAATGAGGTCGGTCTAGGGATCCATCTGCTCTGATATATCTTCACTTGCTGCCCACATCCTATTCTCCAGCGCATCCCATTCTGAAGCACTTGACGTCCCCATAAAATGCTTCTCCAAATGAAGGAGGAGCTTGATCCAAGTTTAGCTTGCATGAAGCTTGAGTTCTTAAAATCCAAGTTTAGATTACATCCAACTATCGTTTAATATTATTAAAATTCTCTCATCTTTGTGCTACATATAATTAATATTAAAAATTACATCAATTTCAAAAGTCATCACCCAAATTCAATCAATGTCCTCAACACAGCATCTCATCTAATACCAGCATAGCCACCATAGAAAACGAAGAAGAAAGTTGTTGGAAGCCAAAATAATAATAATAATAATAATAATAATAATAATAATAAAAATAAAAGAAAAATAAAAAAATTTGGGGACAAAAAAAAAGAACAGAGGATCAAGAATTCACATTTTCTTATTCCCCATAAGCATGCCTATCCAATGCTGTCATGATACTCAAAGTTGAACAACAAACACCCAAAAACAGCCAATGCTGAGCTTTCACACACACAGTGGCTTAATTTGTGGCCAATGAAAAACTCTTAAGCCTTCTTGCAATGGTTCAATCAATCAATAAAACATGAATATCAGGCTACTTCTGCACATCTGAGCATAACTATAGCTACTTCTTATAACTACCTTTGCCTTTGCGAGAGGTATGATCACTTTCCAACAACTAAAGATTACTTATTCTCTCAATACATAAATGGTTGAAACTTGAAACCATTACAATGGCTGTCATTGTATATAACATATTGGCAACTCATTTAAAACTATTCTACTCACACAAACAATAGTCTTTGTTTTTGTTTTTTTTTGAATTACTGATATGTATTGTCCAGTTAGAGGTATATTAATATTTACATCAGATAACTATTGGGACTAACTACATCTACTCTATGATAGCACAAGCCGAATATCTACCGGAGAGATATCTGCCCCATCTACAAACCAGTGGGAGATATTTCCCCTTAATCGCAGCTCTCACACATGTGAGGTGTGTGCATATGTGTGAGCTGCAGCCCACCGCTCAAGTAAAGGCTAAGTCACATAGTTTAGAAACACTATAAATGACTATATCCTCAATACCAAACGTGTTAGCCTTGTAAGCTTTCAATTTCCCGTAGAGGCATGATACGTATGGATCAAAGATCAACTTCTCCATCAATGGTTAAAGAGTTTATAAAGAGAAAATGTTTGAAAAGTATAAATCTCACAACTCATAATATTTCATCAAACCGCTAATTTCCATTACAATGTGTCAAGTTTATTGTATTACAACAATGTGTCAATCAATTTCATGTCATATTGAGTTGTCAACAAAATATGAATGAACTCAGAACATGATCAAGTAAATTCAATAATACCGATTTCTAAAATAAGCAATAAAACGGGGGCAAACCATCAGTTTTGCCTCCATACCAGATACAATCTCCTATGCCTCAGCACCAGCTTTCGAGCTCCGGAAATCCCTCTTCAAATCCGAAAACCTCTTCATACAAGCTGCCTTGGACCTCCCCGGCACAGCAGCCGTAATCTTCTCCCACCTCAGAGGAACGTCCTTAGGGAATGCTTTCAATGCATTAAGCAATGCAATGTCCTCACCAGCACTCCACACTCCTCCTCCTCCAACAACAACATTTTCTTGGCTCTCTTTCTTAATGTCTTCACAATTCTCTTGAACAACTCTCATATCTATTGCTTTCCTATTCTTCAAGAATTGATTGTACGAATCACTATCATCAATCTTTTTCTCTCCTAATTCTTTAGCTTTCTTAATCACACTCTCCACTCGATGCCTCCCATTAAAAGCCTCAGCAATCACCTCCCATCTCTTCGGCTTCCCCACTGGATTCTTCACCATCTGCTTCTTCAAAATCTCAATATCCTCTTCATTCCATTCCTTTTCCTCCTCACTTTTACGCTGCAAGACTTCAACTTTCTCGCCTTTTGACTCCTTCCCAATTGACCCATTCGAGTTTTCAACATTCGGAACCGAACCAGGAATAAAATCCGGGACTTATTAACTAAAGATCGGTTCTTTTGCGGCTTTTGAAGCTTTTTCTCGATGTTTGGATCTGGGATAGGAGGGGTTTCAACGATTGGGCCGTGACCGACGCGAGTGTGACCGCCAGTGAGGTGAGAGGGAGCGAAGGGGCCAATGAAGAGGGAAAGGAGAGCCACAAGAGAAGGGATTGGAAGGGCTCGCTGCTTTGGAAGAAGAAGAAGGCGACGAAGATGAGAAACGAAGAGATTGTTAATGTGATAAAGACAGAAAGCTTTGTGGGTTTTTGATGGATGTTGTTATTATGATTGCTCCCGTCGAGTGAAGATGATGACGGCTGTGGACGCGATTGAAAGAGGAATCTTGGCCTGGTGTCTTCATCTAGGAACTCCATGTCCGCTTTGTTTGTTTCTTCAGAGTTCTGACTCCGAAGCCAAATGGGAATATCAAAATCAATTTATTTTTAATTATATTTAAATCTAAAATTTGGTTGGACAATTTCATAAGGAATAATAACCCCTACATCCATAAGTTTTAACTATTGCTGATATATACCCTTGAGTTTTGATATGTCATCAAACCCCACAAATTCGTTAAATTTTATTTTATTTTTACATAATTTGAATGAAATATGAGTATGAATTGTAGTGATGGCAAAAAAAAGGCTGGGTCGATCCGGCCCATTCACACGGGTTTTGGCCCGAACTTCGTACATAATAGTCTGGACAAAGATTTAGGAAAAAAAATTTGAGAAAAGCTCAAGCACTCCCTTTTTTTTTTAAACAAATTTATAATAAATTAAAATTTGAAAAATAATGAAAGATAAAAAAAAAAAGTAAGCTCAAATCCCTAATTTATATATCAATAATGAATCAAAAAACTTAAAATTATAATACTAAACTCTATTTTAAATTTTAATTAGCTAAAAGAGTAGTTGAATTAAAAAATTCAGTATTAAAAATTTAAATTTGTAAACTTTATTTACTTTATTTTTGTTTATTTATTATTTTATTTTAAAATATTTATTTTTTTAATGCATTGTTGATTATAACAACTTGATTATTATTAACTCATTTAAAGTTTACACTAATTTAAAAAAAATTGAAAAAATAACAAAAAGCCCAAGCTCAGGCCTTGCACTTCTTATTTAATGGGCTTGGGCCTAGAAAAAAACTTTTTCCAAGTCCTTAATTTGCCAACCATAATGAATTAATGACATGTCGAAACTTGTTAGTATGTATATTTTGTCTAAATTGATGGACATAAGTCGAATTTTTAAGGATACGTTTGGTATTATTTTTTTAATTGGTATTTTATATCCTTATTTTAAAAGCGATATAACCAAAATTAAAAACACAATACACATAGAATTATGTTTCTCAAATAATATATTTACAAATAAATTATCTCCATTTCTTATTAGAAAAATAAAAAAATAGAGAGAAAGAAATTTGTATTAAATACACTTGAAGGAAATTAATGTAAAATTTTAGTAAAAAGAAAAAAAAGTTATTTATTACAATAAAGTGGGAGGTGAGAAATGAGAGATAGTAAATTTGATAAAATAAAAAATAATTTCAAAATATGGACTCAGATGAGAGAACAAAACACACCTCACTATTTTCTGGCTCTTCTATCTAGAGCTGATAAAATTTGATACGACTCGATTATTCGACATAATCACAACACGAATAAATGGGTATGAGTCGTTAAATTTGACATGATTGTTAATGGGTCGGGTCAACACGATTTCTTCTTGTAGGGTTAATGTTAAAGTTCTTGACCCATTTACCCGACTAATAACACGATTATATATATTTTTTAAATTAATTTTTAGGATCTTATCACTAAAAATCAAATATTGGACATAATCCTTTTTTTTTAATTTTTTTGGAATGATAAATATATACTAATGTTTTATTTATAAAATTTTTATACAGATTTAAAAGTTTAATAGTATAAATGTATAAAATATTAGTATACATATAAATTTTATGATATTGATATGTAATATTATTTACACATATATAATTAAAATTTTAATAGTGTAAATGTGTAATATTTTGGGGTGTGTATATATGTGTGTGTGTGTGTGAGACACTTGTTAAATATGTAGATATTAAACCGATTATTAGGTAATCCGTTTATTTTTCGTGTCCGGTTTAGATCTTAATATTTTGACATGATTATTAAATATATTGTGTTTAGGTTGATCTAAACTTGACACAACACAAATACGACTCAACGACCCCTTTTTGCAGCTCTACTTCTCTCTTGTTCTTTAAAAATGGAAAACGGTATTTAAAAATAAAAAATATGTTCTTTAAAAATATATTCTCCACTTCTCTTCGCAAAATCTAAAAATCAAAAATATTTTATTCTTTAAATTTTCACTTTGGGTAATAGATCCCATCGCACAGGTTTTCTTGATTTTCATTCTTGTAAAGCGAAAAATAGCATATTGAAAAAAAAAGAAAAGAAAAAAGTATCAGACAGACCCTAATCCTTTTATTTTTATTTGAATTTGATTTAAGTTAAAGATTGATTTAACCATTATCTCCTTTTCTTTAGTAACAATGACGGCGAAATTTGACGGTTTGGTATGATTTGTTGATATGTCGAACCTTGTGGTGTAGC
This sequence comes from Atalantia buxifolia, assembly GCA_030444775.1. Taxonomy (NCBI): domain Eukaryota; kingdom Viridiplantae; phylum Streptophyta; class Magnoliopsida; order Sapindales; family Rutaceae; genus Atalantia; species Atalantia buxifolia. Next base: position 13,212,639 of record CM059837.1, read on the forward strand.
CCGAAAATAACCCATTTCATAATAATAATTATGTTTAATTTTTTAAAATCAGTGGACAAAACCGTCTTTTCAACGTATTTCAGAGAAAGCAACGCCTGTCTTTCGACGTCTCCAGCTCTCTGGTTCTCTTTTGAACCCGCCGCTGAGGCAAATCTCCGTCGACTCACGCCGCTAATTCCCAGAACTCATATCGGTTTTGGTCTGCAAATAATTTTTGTAAGTGGGCTCAATTTATTTATTTATTTATTTTAAGTTTATGAGAGTGATGATAAAAAGAATCAAGCTAACTCAATTTTGGATTGAAGAGTAAATAACTTTGTTAGCAGCAAGTAAAGGAACGAGAGAACTTGTCAAACAAGACCAAGCAATTTTGATTTTCTTTTACTTTTTGAACCTAAGATTTTGTTTTAAGGGGGAAAAAAATTAGCTAATTCAATTTGAAATATGAAAAACTTTTAAGCTCTTCACGAATTAAACTTATCCCATTCAATATATAAAAAAAAAAAAACAAAAACTTAACCCTAGCTGTTCATTTATCAAAACGATTCTATTTATGCTGTCAGTTATTTTAGTTGTAGTGTATATATCCTAAGTTAATATGGGTTTCTTGTTAATTGAAGCTTGTGTGGTTGGTTTTGTTTATATCTATTGTCCGTGGTAATTGTTGATTGATAAGCGGTTGTAAAATTTGTGACATCCTGTTATCTCATAAATCCTGGTTACCAGGAAGTTGGTTGGGTCGAACAATGGCGGGAACAAAGTCGCTGAAAGACTATCTTAAAAAATATGAGACTAACAGTAACGAAGAAGAGAAGAAAAAGAAGAAGAAGAAGAAGAAGATGAAGAAAACAGATTCTACTCATGCTACAGGAGTTCTAATTGTTGATGAAGATCCTGTTTGGCAAAAACCTGTAAATCTTGAAGAAGAAGATGATGGGAATGATTCAGCTGGTAAAAGAACTCAATTGTTGTTATCTTTTCTATTTTTAATCTTCAACTAGGGCTATTCTTTATTATGTTAATGTTGTTGCATCTTTGTGTAATAGATGAAGAGAAGCCCCAAGTTGATGAGGACATCGAAGTGAAGCGAATGAAGCGGCTGGAGCAACTTAGGTTGAGAAGACCTTATAATGGGATAGCGGAGGATGGAAGCGGCTGGGTTTCACTTGATACTCTACCCTCGGGCTCACAGAAACCAGATTCTGGTATGTCCCCCCCTCGTAAACAGAGGACTCGAAATGACAGTCCTTCACCGGAACCTGAACCAAGGCCACCAGGTTCTGCAAGAGATACTACTGATTTATCACCTCCACAACAACGGCAGAATCCCCGTGATACTTCATTGCATGATTCTAACCCAAAATCTGCTCATTCCTGTGGTTTGAATTCTGATCTATCTCCACCACGTAAACGACGGGCTAGAAATGACTCACCTTCTCCAGAACCCAGAGAGAAGCCTGCTAGAGAAAGTTCCGATTTGTCTCCTCCAAGGCAGCGGCGGAGACAATATCATACCCCATCACCTGAACCCGAGCAAAAAATAGGAAAGTCCAGAGGATTGGATTCTGATTTATCTCCGCCTCGGAAACGTAGGGCTAGGAATGACACACCTGAAGTTGAACCTGGTCTTAAACCTGCAGGGGAGGATGCTGACTTGTCTCCTCCACGTCAGCCGCGGAAACGCCAGCATACTCCATCACCTGAACCTGACATTTCTGTTTCTAGACGAGTTGAACGGAGCTCCTCTAATCGAGGCAGTGATCTCTCTCCCCCACGGAGAAATAAGAAGGATCCCACTAGTGGTAAACCTGGATTGCCTGTGGTCCCTGACCTTTCTCCACCTAGGAAGATTCAAAAAGATGAAAAGGGGATTCAAAGAACAGGATTAATTACTGGAAAAGATATCAGTGAAGAAATTTCTAATAGAAAGAAGGAGGATTTGTTAAGGTAATTTACTTCTCATATAACTTAAAAACTGAATTCCTCTTTTCTTACCATCTTGCTTTGTCAAATTTCTGGTTAATCAACCAGACTTTTTTGTTCACATCTTTTCACGGTATCATTTCATAATCACATGAATCAGTGGAATGTATGAATGTTTACCATCTAATTACCGGTCTTCATTTTCTTATTTGATAGACTTGAATAGATAACCTCACAACATCTGAACTCTCCCTCTTCCTTTACCCTTTAGCCCAAGGGTACTTACCAGTTCTCTTCTCAGGCCTGGACTTTGGTCAGTGGTGTTTTATTTTTATTTTTATTTTTGTGAGTAACTTTTATTATATGCCATTGAAAATGCTACAAGACCTTAAGATCTAGCTGCAACTGGGTGTTGATGGCTATATTATAGCAAGTATTGTTTGACCTTCTTATGATTATTACTTTGGTTGTTATAAAGGATCTCGTGTAGTCATCGCTTTAATTGTTAAAAAGTTTGTTTTACATGCCGACTAAGAAGCTAACTGTATGATTGCCCACCTCAGATTAGGAAGGGTATGTAGATGACCTTTTTAAGATGGGTGGTATTTCCATGTTGATTGAGCTTACCAATAACCTGCATTTTCTATTTATTTTAGATAAAGGTTTGAGAGTTTTATGTCTTATATACTGGAAACAAATATATATGCTTTTATTTTTCTTTTCATTTTCTTTCATTTGTTTTCTTTATATTTTTATTGTACTGAAAATTTTTGAAGTGGTTGATAAGTGAAATTCAAAATTATCAATGGTTTACAATTTCAAGAATTTGTAACTTTGAATTCTATTTTAATTCAAATCTGTTCCTCAGTGCTGTTTCTAGATTTATCTGGGATAAGATAAAGGAGGAAGGGAGAACTGGTTACTAAATTACATAGTAGTTGCCTTCTATTAATTTGATTGTGCATGGCCAATTCCTATTTTGTTTGATCTTGTTCTAAATAATATGATATCTTATTCTAAGAAATTTTGCTAAAAAAAGCAAATAGGATATTTGCCTTATTTGGTGACGCTTTCCAACTTGATTGTGTGACTTAAATACATATTTAATTTTGTAGGTTTCAAGAGCTGGATCCTTCTGTAACTGGACTTGGTGTTGAAGCTGTTTATCGTGATAAGAAAGGTTAGGAGAAAAGTGATTTTTAAGTTGGTCAATCTTACATGTTTTAATTTATTTTAGGTTTCAGTTTTTCATGCTTTTTGCATTTTTCTTGCCCTTTAATTTTACAGGAGGACGCATATCGAAGGAGGAGTATTTGAAATCAAAAGAAAAAAGAAAGGAAAAGCCAGAGGTACTACTTTGGAAATTAACTTCTAAAAGATAATGCTTGTTCTTGGGGTTGATTTATGTTACTTAAATTAAAGTTCAAGCTATTTTATGAACGTTAACTGAATTTTTATTTAACTAAGTGAGATTCTGAAAGATGTCAAATTATGAGAATGCAGAGAAAAAGATATAAGAGACTGATGTACATAATTTTGTAGAAAATTTTCTGTTATTTTTTTCTCTATTGAGTATGAGAGTTGGTTATCAATGGCTGCCTTTCTGTTTGTCAGGAGAAAAAATTGGAATGGGGCAAGGGCTTGGCTCAAAAACAGGAAGCCGAAGCTAGATTGCGGGAATTAGAACTTGAGAAGGAGAAACCCTTTGCACGAACTAGGTAAAATTCATTGTTATTTTCCAACTCATGTCTCATTCTTGCTTATTCTAGTTTTGTAAATGTTTACTGATTTTGTTCATCCTTATTTAATCTTCTGATTCCTCCACTCTCGCCCCGCCGGGCCATTTGTTTAATAGAGAATATTCTCATACTAGGTGAAAGTTTTGTTTTCTGATGTTTTTGAAATGCTATTTTGATGCAAGGTTTGATTCCGGTTTCTCCAAACCCTAGGTGAATTACAATTTGGTATGGGATGGGGTGCTTGGGCAACTGGAAAAAAAAATAATAGAAAAAATTGTCAAGCAACAATAGTGTTTGCTTTTTATCAGTGTGGTTTATATCCATGTTATGCTTGCTTGCTTTATTGTTTCTTATCTTGTACGCAAATTATTGTTTGTTATCTTTCTCTAATTGTGTATGCATCTTTTTCTTGCAGAGATGATCCTCAACTGGACAAAATACTGAAGGATAGAATAAGATGGGGAGATCCAATGGCTCATTTGGTCAAGGTATTGTAAGTCATATTTGTGGGTTTCAAGCACAATTTTACGCAGAAAAGTGTTGGGTACAGAGGTCATAAAAAAATATTAGAAGATGTAAAAAACACTTTTCATGTGGACAGTCACCAATAAACATATAGTATATTTTGGCATCATCATCAATGCCAAAGAGCTTTTAATGCATACCGATTCTTCGTTGGGTGAATCAAAATATGTTTTCCTTAGTCTACATATAAATTTAGTGTTGATTTTGTGATATTTTTTTTAATTATGATGTAGAGGAAGCATTCTGAGCCAGTCCTTCAAGACCTAGGAGAAAACGAGAAGATGAAAGAATCAGGGTTTATAATTCCTCAGGACATTCCTAGTCACAGCTGGATAAAAAGAGGATTAGATGCTGCACCAAATCGATATGGTATACGACCAGGAAGACACTGGGATGGTGTCGATCGTAGTAGTGGTTGGTTCACTTCCATTTCATTCTTGGCATTTTTTTTCCAGTTTAGTTTCCTAGGTTGATAATCTACAATGAATCTGCCTGTGGGTATCATTCTATCTATAATTAAATGTGATATTTCAATAATGTGACCAACTTCCATTTGAGGTCACTTGAAAGCAATGACAATAAAAACACGATTAGTTAGAGAAGGAATAAAGTGACCGTTTTATTCTGTTGTGCATCTTGTAGGATATGAAAAACAATTGTTCAAAAGAATGAATGAGAAACAAGCTACACAAAGAGAAGCTTATTTGTGGTCTGTTGCTGACATGTAACTTGTACTTTACCGGCTGGAACTTCTGCCAAGCCAGCTAGAAATGTGCATCCGTTCAAATGCAGGGTTGTGAGTGGATGCAATGCAATCAGAAAGAATCTTTGCATTTGTGTCAATCATGTAATGAGGAGGATGTTCGCAGCTTTCAGCTTTATTCAATTGCAGGGCTATCCACACTGCAGCTGTGTCTGGAAACAAAATCAAGTTAGAAAGCAAACTTTAATCCTTTTCTAAGAGTTTTTATTTTTTTTCACTTCCAACATGAGGATTGATGGATAGACTAGGGCTGTTGAGAATGAATGAGATCGATTAGATCATGTATGTACCAAATCTAAATCAAGAATTGGCATTGAGGTCAACTAGATTTTTTATTTTTGTAAGATTTTATTAATATGATGGCGGGAACCTTTGTGGCTAATTTTGCTAATGTAATTTCTCGATGACAAATTGAAAAATATCTGCTAACACGATAAATGTGGAATGAATTCGCAGGTTGAAATTATCACGCTAGTTTTAAAAATGTTTCAACAGACTCCATAGTTTTAGAAAGGAAGATTATGTCAGCCACTTCAAGAATATGAAAGTGTAAGTAGTTATTACAAATTTTTTATAATACTTTGAAATTATCTTAAGTTTTAGTCTTATATCGATAAATCACTTTTTCATTAATCTCATTATGCATCATTAAAAAATTTATTAATCTCAAAAAACATAAAAGAAAAGAATCTATTGTAAAAACATTATTTTTTTCTTAGAGCTTTTTGAATTGTTGGTTTACATTCTTAAATGAATTTAAAGACAAGATAGTCTTTCATCTTAAATATTTCAATGGTGACTAAAGGAAGTAATGAAAAAGTAGCTAATTGATTTAAAATTAGAACTTCAGGTAATTTTAAAATATTATCATAAATTCAAGTAACTACGTATACTTTTAATACTTTTAAGATTGATATATTTTTTAAGTAGTTAATGGACATTTTTTCTGAGGAAGATATGTCTTTTGATTGTGATGATTCCTCGAAATTACTACTATTTCATTTGGGTATAATTATTAAAAAAAAATGAAACTTTATAACTATTTTTTTAAATAAAAATAAAAAGGCGTCCAGGTGAACATTTTTCCAAACCACCAAAAATTGGAAAATAAAAAAATAATTGATCAACCAAAATTCACGCATGATAGTGAACGATACTTTTGTCGCCTTCAATTTCAAAGCTCCCGGTAGTCCCGCCATTTTTCATAACAGAAAAAGAGTGACCGCTAGACTCAAATTATAAGCAACTGAAAAACGCCATGTTTCATCTCCTATGTCACTTGAAAAGATCATTAAAACACATAGAAACCTCTCTAAAGCCCCACAAAAACTCTGGCTTGACAAGGCATCTCTTGTGAGTGTCTCGACGGGGTGGGCCAATTTGGGGACGTTTGATAGAGGCAAATGTGTTCGTTCATATAGTAAAAGTTGTAGGATTGACCCCAAACTGACGTTCAACGACTCTCAAATCCTCCACTATCTCTCAAGAAACAATCTCCAAGATGCACGCAATCTGCTCGACAGTTTGTCTGTACGAAACCACCCCAAAAGTCTTGTTGTCCATCTTACCTCATTAATCACAAAATACTTAAAACGTGGCTTCATTGATGAAGCCAAAGCACTTTTTCAGCTCATGCCACAGAGAAATGTTGTAACTTATAACGCCATGTTATCTGGGTTTCTGCAGAATGGGAGGTTGAGTGAGGCTAGGAGATTGTTTGTGGAGATGCCAGAGAGGAATGTTGTGTCATGGACGGCGATGATTTGTGGTTTGGCAAATGCAGGGAGCTTATGTGAGGCGAGGAAGTTGTTTGAGGAGATGCCTGAGAAGAATGTTGTTTCGTGGAACTCGATGGTTGTTGGGTTGATAAGGAATGGGGAGTTGAATGAGGCTCGAAAGGTTTTCAATAGTATGCCCATAAAGAATGTGATTTCTTGGAATGCTATGATTGCAGGGTATGTGGAGTGCTGTATGATGGGAGAGGCGAGAGTTTTGTTTGAGGAGATGGAGGAGAGGAATGTGGTTACGTGGACTATTATGATATCGGGGTATTGTAGAGCAAGTGAAGTGGAGGAAGGGTATTGTTTGTTTCGGAGAATGCCAAAGAAGAATGTTGTTTCTTGGACAGCCATGATCGGCGGGTTTGCTTGGAATGGATTCCATAAAGAATCCTTGTTGCTTTTTATAGAGATGAAGGGGATTCGTGATGTAAGACCAAATAGAGAGACATTTATATCACTCGCTTATGCCTGTGCTGGCATGGGGTTTCCTCACTTTGTTAAGCAATTGCATGCTCAAGTGATTGTTAATGGTTTGGAACATGATGATTATGATGGAAGGCTATCTAGGAGTCTGATTCAAATTTATTCTTTGTTTGGCATCATGGACTTCGCAAACTGGATATTTAACAAGAACGGGAATAACTGCAATGTTCAGTCTTGTAATTCTATGATCAATGGTTATATTCGCTTTGGAAGGCTGGAAGAGGCTCAGTATTTGTTTGACACAGTACCTGTCAGGGATGAGATCTCATGTACTTCAATGATTGATGGGTATTTAAGTGTTGGGCAAGTATCAAATGCATATTATCTTTTTCATAACATGCCTGACAGGGATGCAGTCGCATGGACAGCAATGATTTCGGGCCTTGTCCAAAATGAGCTTTTTGTAGACGCTACATATTTATTTATGGAAATGAGGGCTCATGGTGTTCCTCCTCTAAATGCTACATTCTCCGTTCTTTTTGCAGCTGCAGGTGCAACTGCAAATATTGATCTGGGGAGGCAGATTCACTGTGTGCTAATTAAAACAGAATCTGAATCTGACTTAATTCTTGAGAACTGTTTGATTTCAATGTATGCAAAATGTGGGGTAATAGACAATGCATATAATATTTTCTCAAATATGGTTTCTAGAGATTTGGTTTCTTGGAATTCCATGGTCATGGGGTTTTCACATCACGGGCTAGCAAATGAAACTCTGAAGGTCTTTGAATCCATGTTGGAATCTGGAACCCACCCAAATTCTGTTACGTTTTTGGGCATTCTATCAGCATGTAGTCATGCAGGGCTGGTTAGTCGAGGATGGGAGTTATTTAATGCAATGTTTGATGTTTATAAAATTCAACCAGGTCCAGAGCATTATGTTAGTATGATTAATCTTCTGGGTCGAGCAGGGAAAATCAAGGAAGCAGAAGAATTTGTGTTGAGACTGCCTTTTGAACCTGATCATCGTATTTGGGGGGCATTGCTTGGTGCTTGTGGCTTTGGTGAAAGAAATGCGGAGATTGCTGAACATGCTGCCAAACGGCTCCTTGAGCTGGATCCACTAAATGCTCCTGCACATGTGGTGCTCTGCAATATATATGCCGCAAGCGGTCAACATGCTGAAGAGCACAAATTGAGGAAGGATATGGGCTTGAAGGGTGTGAGAAAGGTCCCTGGATGTAGCTGGCTAATGCAAAATGGTGGAATTCAAATGTTCCTGTCTGGAGACAAAATACCTGCTCAAGTAGCTGAAATATTGTTGTGAAGGTATCATAAGCAATAGGGATGAGATGCATGAAGTGGTCAACTAAATACAGCGCAAGGTCGAGTCGTCATTTAATTGTATAATGAGAACTGCAAGCAGATCCAAGAGCACATTATGAGTCCAAAGGAGTTGTTGATTGGAGTTGGAACAGTTAATATGCCAGAGTTTTGCCTCTGTTAGTTTATTTTAATCTGGTTGGTCGGATATGCTTAGACAGGCACAGTGAAGTTACCTCCAATATTTATAACAAGGGAAATATATATTCTAAATAATTTTGGTTATCTGAAGTTCGTGAGAGAAAGTGGCTGCAAACATGACTTCTTTTCAATTTGTGGAAGAAAAGGATACATGAGATTTTCATGTGCTTTATATAAGCTTCTCACTTGTCAGTTTTCCAGATGACAAATACTGAATGGTGAGTACATAATATTTGAACAAAAGGACAAGGGAATCCATGGTACTTCTGTAGAAGTTTTTACTTTTAAAATATCATGCTTCTGAGGGATTATGGTGTCATATTGACTGAAAGTTGCTCTTGTTGGTGTAGTTATTTGAACCAGTTCACATAATATGTTCTTGTAATTATATGTGATGTTTTGAGTCTGTTGAGCTTTATTGATCACAAGCTAGAGTTGGTTTACATTCTTTCTATTATTTTAGCTCAGGCCTTTTTATGAAACCTTAAGATGGATATTTGTTCTATGAAATGAACCTTTGGAATGTTTGAAATTGATTAGAATGCAAAGAAGGAATTGCATAAATTTACTTAAGTGAGAAAGGAAAAGTTAAGTTTTCTAGTATACATGAACATTACCAGTTCCCTATATTATAGCTTTAAAATTTGACACTCATTTATTAACAAAGGAAGTTGATAGCCAATTTTTTTCTTTCGTTGTATCAGGACAACAAATTGGAATGGCATGTGGGATTGGATCTACAGTTCTAAGCTAAAGCTAGACTGCAGAATTTGGAACTTGAGGATGATGATTTAATTGCACAAACCATGTGAACAAACTAGCCATAGTTTCTTGGCTTGAATATATTGTAATTGTTGGAGAATTTTATGTAGTTTCCTGTCTATGAATTTTTCCCACTCAAAATCCCAATCTATAATTTTTTTTTTTTTAATTTTTAGGCTTCACTTGGCTTTTGGTTGATTATTCTCTACATATGATTTGATTCCCTTAACGTTCATGTACTATTTTCATAACAGTGTAATTTTTTTTCTAAATTTTTTTCAAGGAGGTACTAGAGATTTAGAGCTCAAATATAGGAGTTGAGGAGAAGTTGCTTTATATTTATGTTTATTTAGAAATATAAAACATTCTTTAAAAAGAAAATTGCTGAACATTGAAAAGTGAATCATACTAATTGAAAGTTCTCTTTATTTGGTGTTTCTGGCAGTACAAAATAGTTAAGAGATTAAGAACTTGTTTATGTATGGCATCGCCTAATAAAACCCTTGCATTCGTGCATTGTCAGCAAGCTGTAAGCAAGAGCCTGCAGTGCTTTCCTATTCCACATTGGCTAACTTGGAATTATGTTTGCCTATAGATAAATTTGTACTCATAGTGACTATTTCGTCCGAAAATGTTGCAGAAAAAGCATTCTGGGCAGGGTACTTCTGGACCTTTAAGGCTTTAAGATAGTGAGAAGATGAAGGAATCTGGGTTTATTATTCCTCAGAACATTGATGCTCACAGCTGGATAAAAAGAGGGGTCAGATGCTCCACCAAATTGATAAGGTCTATACGAAGAAGACATTTAAATGGGATTTGATTCCGGTAATGGTTTGTTCATTTCCATTTCAATCATGTTAGATGTTTTCGGATTATCTCCAAGAGAGGGTAGCTCCTCTGAATCTTCCTATGGGCATCTTCTCGTAGATTATGATTCGGTTAGCTCAATCATGTTGGATATCTTCCATTTGAGGTCACTTGATATGAGCAGCAAGTGTTCAGTGGGATGAAATTGAGAATTGAGGTACAAAAGAGAAGCTTTTTTGTTGTTAGCTTCTTATATTGTAGTTTGGCATCCGCCAAGTTATCCCTGCATGATAGCACGAGGAAGCAGAATTTTTACTGAATTAGCTAGAAATGTGTATCAAACATTATTGAATATCTTAGATTGATTAACACTCGATTGTAATTATCATAATCAATAATCACGAATTGGGTTTACCCCACAACTTGGGCATTGACAATTGGTTTAAAAAAAAAAGTGAACAAAAATTAACAAAAATCTAACCATCTGGTACGATACCCATGAGGTACCGTAGCCACAGCCTCTGTTTAGTCATATTCAAATACAAATCCATTTGCACTGACCTTGCCGTCTTGGATAGCTTTTTAAAAACAAGGTTCATCGGGTTGCTGCTTTTGGTATTAGGTACTTGTCTCTTTTTTATTTTGGGTTATTATTATTTTATTATTTCGGTATTAAACGTGATTGTCTCTTTTTTATTTTGTGGAAATTTTGTGAAGTCATTGACAGTAAAATCTGTCAATGGAGAAAATTTAGAAAAAAAAAAAAAATAATAAGATAAATTTATAATTTATATATCATAATTCTAGCCTAAAAAAATTATGTTGGTATTTTATATCTATTTTAATAAATATATTATAAATTTATTTTATAAATAAATTTCAAATATTTTTTTTAATTATGAAGGGTGAAATTAGTATTTTGTTAGTCAACTAACTGATCAACTAACGGTCAACTAACTGTTCACTAATAATTATAACGAAAAAGTAGTAAAATGATATTTTTATAAAAATATAATAATAAAATAATAAGAGATAATATTTTTATAATCATTTAATATTTAATAATTTTTAAAATAATAAAATGATAATAACCCTTTTATTTTTATGAAATTTTTGTGAAGGCATTGACATAAAAATCTGTCAGCGGAGGAAATTTGGGAAAAAAAAAGAAAAGAAAAAAAACATGTGACAGCGAAATCTCTGGTTGCTACAAAGTCAAGTCAAGTCAAGTCGTCGGTAGATATAAGGTGGCACTCAGGACACGTGTGCTGCTTCCCATTGGGTGCGTACGTTACAAAATCTGTAACGTAGCCTTCTCCTCACATTACAGGTTGCGCAATAGGCCATGATAACGACTACTACAGTCGACTATTGTCAAACACGTATATGTCTTATCAATATGTTCATGCCAATGAATTATTTATAAATTTTTGTATAAATTACTTTTGTATAAATTTAATATAACACGATTGATTTAATTAAACTATCGTAGAGTCCACACAATGAATCTTTATTATTTTTATATTTTTACTTAATCAATAATATTATATTTTATCCGTAAATAATTTACATAAGAAATCATTACTATTTTTTTTATATATCATCCCAAAAATAAACATTGCATGTAACAAATTTGAAAGTCAATTCGCCGTTTTAAATAACGTGGCACAAGCCTTTAATATAGGTTGGAATAGACCGTAATAAACAAGTATTTGACTCATCAATTGCCAAACATATAATATGCCAAATGTTTCACGCAACTTTATATATGTCATCGCAACAATGTAAATGTTTAGTATTTATATTTTAAATTAAGTATTTATATAATTTGTATATTATAAAAAAAATCTTAAAATGTTCTTATTATAAAATATGTTACACTTTTATCTTTTTTTTTTTTTAAACTTTTGCAATAATATCATTCCAACAATCTTTACAATAATTTTTATCTACCAATATTGAATTAATACCAAATACACCTTCAGAGTAAGATAATAACAAGAAATTTTTACATTAATTTTTTATTTTCTTTAATGGTTAATTTAATAAATTAACATTTTTTTATTAATATCCCCAAGATTATTACAAGGATATTTTTGAAAAAAGTTGAGAAAAAGTAAGATAAAAAATTTAATATATTTAATAATAAGGGAATCTTGAGATAATTCTTAAAATATTAAAACTAAACATATATTTAACCGAAAATATAAAGACTAATCTAAAGGTATATTTATCCTCCCCAAAAATAAATATCAGCATAAATAAATTAGAACCTTCAGTTGCCCTAAAGTCTGAGAACTTGACCAAGTAATATTCAATCACCCTATTTTAAATTGGCTTCAGAATTCTAAGTGAGTTTCCATTGACCTCTGGGCATAACGTTCGGAACAACGAGAGTAAAAAGTGATTGTAAGCTAAGCGGCTTTTTGGGTTGAATTGATATTTAACTCATCAATTTGGAAAAAAAAAAAATAGACATAAGTTTCAATTTATCTTGTTGGTCTCAAGTTGAGTCCTATAGAAAAATAAGAGTTTTTTTTTAAAGATTATTATTTAATACATTTATCGAATTATTAATTTATCATGTTGGTCTCAAGTTTGGAACCAACAAAAATTATTATTTAATCCAATTATTAATTTATCGAGTATTAATTTAACGAGGTTGTCCTGTATATAAACTAGAACTTTCAGTTTAATTTTGAAAGCAACAAAGTAATAGCTAAATTTATTGATAAATACTTCATGTTTTATGCTGGAATTAATCAAGGTGATATTAACTCCATAATTATTAAAAGTCAACAATGACTAATCAGTCCTAATATAAAGACGGTAGATAACTAGATCACGCAACGTAGGAAATTAAGCAGCAACTTCTAACTGCCCATGAGTCTCTTGTATAAATATCCTAGTTTTCTTCACTTCAATCGTATATCAATCTCATTTATAGTTCTTAGTTTGTTGCACCTAGCCATCATAAAGTAAAAAGACCAAATATGCGCTTGTTATTCTACTTTGTTCCTCTGTTTACGTTGTTGTTAAACTGCTTGTTTGCTACGGGTGTTAAAAACATAACAACAGATCAATCCGCCCTTCTTGCATTCAAACTCCATGTCTCTGATCCTCGTGGTGTCCTAGCAAATAATTGGTCCATATCTTATCCAGTATGCAATTGGGTTGGTATCACTTGTGGTGCTCGTCATCGTAGAGTCATAGCTTTTTATCTTTCAGGTATGGGTCTCGGAGGTACTATTCCACCACATCTGGGAAATCTCTCGTTTCTAGTGTATCTTAACATTAGTCATAACAATTTCCATGGCCATTTGCCGAATGAATTGGGTCAATTACGCCGACTCAGATTCATTAGTCTTACTAATAATGAATTGATTGGGAGCATTCCATCCTGGATTGGTGCATTATCCAAGCTCAGATCCTTATTTCTTCATAATAACAGTTTCATAGGTCCCATCCCCGACTCTCTCTTCAACTTATCAAGGCTGCAGAATCTGGACATAATGTACAATACGGTTGATGGAAGCATTCCATCGAGGATAGGAAATTTGAGTAGGCTGATGAATCTCAATTTTGGTTATAACAACCTTCAAGGTATGTTTGCTTCCACTTCCATCTCATCTCTTTGAAGCATATTTGCAATTACTTGCATCCATGCCTGCGGAATTTATTTACCATATCGATTTTATGTACGTGACTAAACGTTAAACATCATGAACATTAAAGACGGAAATATTCATTTGAATTTTATTGTAACATTTAATAAATAAATATCTTTAATGTTTTTATACAATTTTATGTGTAAACTTTGGTACAAATATCGTTATTTTACGAATGTAAAAAATAAGGAAAGGATACCTCTTCAAAAAAAAAAAAATAATAAGGAAAGGATACACTCTGACAGCACATGACAAAATATATAGTATTAGAGTATGTATTTTGTTTTATTCATTACTTTAACAATCTAAGGGATTCTATATAAGATAATATGGTAAAAGTTTATTTAGTCTTTATATTTTGAGGTTAGTTTCTATTTAGTACCTGTATTTTTAAAAGTATCTCAAAACATCCCTACCGTTAAATCACTGACATCTCTGTCATTACTTTTTATTCTTTTTGACTTGTTTTTACAATATTATCCTCTTACAACAACATTTATTTTTTTAAGACATTAATAAAAATAAAAAAAATAATTTACCAAGTTAACCCAAAAAATAAAATAGAAACAAAAAGAATATATATTAATTTTTGTGGAACACTCTACTAAGGAGTTAATATATTAATTTTTTAAAAATAATGTCCAAAAAATTTGGTAATTTAATTTTTTTAAGATATTTTATTTTTTTGGATAGACAGAGCTTTCACAAAAATAAATAAATATTCTTTTCTTTTTCTTTTTATTTTATTCTTTGGGGTTAGATTAGTCATTTGATTTTTTTAATGACAAAAAACTTATTTTAAGAGAATAATATTGTAAAAGCAAGTAAAAAAGAACAAAAAGTAAAAATAGGGTGTCGATACTTCAATGGTAGAGATGTTTTAAGGTATTTTTAAAAATATAGGGACTAAATGGGTACTAACCTTATAATATATGGACTAAATGAGCTTTTAGTTTTAGACAATGCATGTATGTATAAATTTTGAGATTTGAGTTTCTATATATTGAAAATTTTTACTAGATTGCGAGTAAAAAATACAGGGGTTAAACGGGGTACTAACCTCATAATATAGGGATTAAATGAGGTTTTACCCTTAGACAAGGCATGTATGTATAAAATTTGAGATTTGAGTTTCTATATATTGGAAACTTTTACTAGATTGTGAGTAAATTTCACCTAAATCTAGTTCTTGAAATAATTTACTTTAAAACTATTGATATGATAAGTAGTCACACGAGATAATACACTTAATTGATTGGTGATATAATATAATTAATTCATTTAAATCTTATAAAGAATTATTAATTACTTAATTAATGATAAACCTTTTAGAATAAAATTTAAAATAAAATATTTAGAATATCTATTCCCCATAAACCAATGTTTGAAAAATCGTAAGTAAATTAGCTAAAGAATAAAGAATAACATTATATAATGTAGGGTATGAGAGATCCAAGCTCGACTGATAGTACTCAGCCACTCTAGAATCTCGATCATCAGAAATCTGTAAATTAAAATTAGTTAATTTTTTTTAATTAAAATATCACATTTGCCGAAAAGCCCAATTAACTCTTAAATTAATCTTGGCATTCTTGGCAGGTGAAATTCCTAAGGAGATTGGCAATCTACAAACCCTACAGACTCTAGTTCTTGGTCCCAATAACCTAAGTGGTTCCATTCCACCAACGATCTTCAATATATCAACCATAACACTCATTAATCTTTTGGGCAATCAGCTCACAGGCCATCTAGCATCAACACTTGGCCAATCACTTCCAAACTTGTGGTCGTTAATTCTAGCACAAAACAAACTTATTGGAACAATTCCCGACTCCATCACCAATGCTTCCAAACTCCAAACACTAGAATTGAGCTATAACTCATTTTACGGCCATATTCCAAATACATTTGGCAACTTGAGACACATCCGCAGGCTTCACCTGAGGTCTAATAACTTGACAACCGAATCATCATCTAATGAAACGTGGAGCTTTCTCTCTTCTTTGACTAGTTGCAGAAATCTAATATCGTTGAACTTTGGTTCTAATCCACTACGTGGCACTCTGCCACCATTAATTGGAAATTTCTCTTCTTCTCTTCAATATTTTTATGCATTCGAGTGCCAGCTCGAGGGTAATATTCCTCAGGAAATTGGAAATTTACAGGGCTTGATACTTTTAAGCCTCTACAGCAATGGCTTGAAGGGAATTATTCCAACAACGATAGCAAGATTGCAACAGCTGCAAGGTATATCTCTGGCTGATAATCATTTGCAAGGATCCATTCCCTATGATCTTTGCCAGTTAAAGCGGTTGAATGGATTATTGTTGCAGGGTAATAAGCTCAATGGGTCTATACCCACGTGCTTGGCAAGTTTGACATCTCTGAGGGAACTCCGCTTGAACTCCAACAAGCTCACTTCTAGTTTTCCATCAGCCTTATGGACTCTTGAGTACATCTTGTATGTAAACTTGTCATCAAATTCTTTAACTGGTTCTCTCACTTCGGATATACAAAATATGAAGGTCTTGATAGATTTAGATTTATCAAGAAATCAGTTATCAGGTGATATTCCAAAAGCCATTGCTGGTCTCAAGGATCTGACAACTCTATCTTTGGCCGGTAATCAATTTCAAGGTCCTATCCCTGAATCATTTGGCAGTTTGATAAGCTTGGAATCCTTGGATCTGTCTAGTAACAATCTTTCCGGAGGAATTCCTAAGTCATTGGGAGCACTGTCACATCTCAAACAATTTAATGTATCTCACAATAGGCTTGAAGGGGAAATTCCTACTGAGGGGCCTTTCAGAAACTTCTCAGCTCAATCATTTCGTTGGAATTATGCACTATGTGGTCCACAAAGACTCCAAGTCCCACCTTGCAAGGAAGATAAGAACAAAGGATTCAAGAAAATTGCTCTACTTGTGCTGAAATATATTTTTCCTCCGATAGTATGCACTGTACTAATAGCACTTGTCTTTATCTTCTTCCTTAGACGTCGAAACAGGAATACAAAAAATCCAGATGATGAAGAATTGTCATCTCTTGCAACATGGAGAAGAACATCCTACCTAGATCTTGAACGGGCAACTGATGGATTTAATGAATGCAACTTGCTTGGTTCTGGTAGCTTCGGATCAATATATAAAGGGATACTTTCTGATGGGACTACTGTTGCAATAAAGATTTTTAACCTGCAACTAGAGCAAGCTTTTAGGAGTTTTGATTCTGAATGTGAAGTCCTGCGAAATGTTCGTCATCGAAATCTCATAAAAATCCTTAGCAGCTGTTGTAATACAGATTTCAAAGCCTTGGTGCTTGAGTTCATGCCTAATGGCAGTCTTGAGAAATGGTTGTATTCTCACAACTATTTTCTAGACATCCCCGACAGGTTGAATATAATGATAGATGTCGCATTGGCTCTTGAATATCTCCATCACGGCCATTCAACGCCAGTAGTTCATTGTGATTTGAAGCCTAGCAACATCCTCTTGGATGAAAATATGGTTGCACATGTGAGTGACTTTGGCATCTCCAAACTCTTAGGTGAAGGAGGTGATTCTGTGATACAGACCATGACAATCGCTACAATTGGTTATATGGCACCAGGTAATGTGTTCAACGTCTAATTTATAATTTTACTCATTTTTCAAGCATAGGCATAGATTCATCGATTAATATCCAAATATTATTATTTTTTTTTATCATTTATTTTATGATAGATATCTTTTTGATAGTTTGAAAATGGAAAGTGCAGAATTCGGATCAGAGGGAATTGTTTCATCCAAATGTGATGTTTATAGTTATGGCATTTTATTACTGGAAACTTTCACGAGAAAAATGCCTACAGACGAAATGTTTACCGGAGAACTGAATTTGAAGAATTGGGTGAAGAAGTCATTACCTCATGGATTGCCAAAAATTGCTGATGCAAATTTACTACGAGGAGAGAATTTTTTTTCAGCCAAGATGGATTGTTTGTTCAGCATCTTCCATTTAGCATTAGATTGTTGCGCGGAGTTACCGGACCAGAGGTTATATATGAAAGATGCTGCAACGAGACTCCAAAAAATTAGAGAGAAGTTTCTGGAAGATGCCAACACGTTGGGTATTAGAAATCCCCACGAGTCCTCCTTGGAGGAAGGGACGGTGACTGTTGTTAGTAACAAATAAGCTGTTGCCCTGTTTCTTGCCACTTGCTAATACCCTTTGTTTTAGCTTTTCTTTATCTTATTATGATCTTTAGTTTCTTTATGGCTTCTAGACTTCTAGGCTGCTTCCTTCTTTCTTGCTCTGCTTCTTTCTTGATCTTGCTTCGTTCTTTCTTGACGCCTCAATGTTCCCTTTTGTCTTCCTTTTTCCTCTTCTTTTTTCGTGTTACACCTGTCCGGTAACTATTTTTAATTGATATTTACCATTTGAATAATAACCTCACTTATTTTATTCACCAACAGTGATAACCTAATAAGAATAAAGAATGAGATTAGAAGAGAATTCCCACAACTCTTTCCCATTGTTTCTAGTTTTTATTATGTATTTCTAAAATTTTTAATAAATGTATTTGAATTGTAATCATATGCATGCAAATTAAAAAAAAATTATAAAAATAATACAAATAAGAGATAAAATAAAAATAAAATAACTTTACATTTTTTAGTGTAATATAATTACATCGTCCTAATAATGAAACTATTGGTAATTGAAAATCGGATATTTTAAAAAATTCTCTTATTATTATTCAGAAACCCACATCCATTACTAAAATTATTTAGAACATCATCAATAAATACATAAATGTTGATCTCATCCCCTTATCTACCAGCATTGCGATACTTTTTTTTTTTAAAAAAAAAAACTACATATAAGAATTCCTGTACAAGACATTTTGTCTGAGAATGAACGAAAATAACTATTAAAAAGAAAAAAAGGAAAAAGAAGAGAGAATTATTCGTTCAGTGTATTCAATTATACATGTTAGTGTAAGTATGAATATTTTGTTTTTTTTATTTCACTGAGCAACCCCTAGCATTATTTACAGCTTGCAAAGCTCCCACTAATTCCCGCCAAATTTCATTGCCAGAGCACAGCAATGAGCGTTAGGCTCAAATTCACCAAAACAACAGAAGCATCTCTCTCACTAGACAAATTCATTAAATCCCAGAAAAACCTTTCTAAAACTCCACCAAAACTCTGGGCAAATGAACCAAAACCTAAACTCACGGACACTGACAATCAACGACCGCCAGTTGTTGATCTAAGCCACCCCGTTTTACAAAAACTTGAATCATGCTCAACAGTCAAAGAATTCCATCAAATCCACACCCAGCTCCTAGTCTCAGGCCTCTCTCAAGACTCTTTTGCAGCGAGCCGAGTCTTAAAGAAGCTTTGCACTTCTTTAAGCTCCGTGTCTCTATCTGTTCTGTTCTTTGATGCTATTCAAGAACCTGACGCTTTCATGTGTAATACTATAATGAAGAGCTTTTTGATGTTGAATGACCCTTTTGGTGCTTTGAGCTTTTATTATGAGAAAATGATGGCCAAATTTGTTGAACATAATCATTATACGTTTCCGTTGTTAGGGAAGGTTTGTGCTGGGATTAAGTCTTTGAGAGAAGGTAAAAAGGTTCACGCCCGGGTTGTGAAAAGTGGGTTTGAGTTGGATCTTTTTGTAAGGAACTCTTTGATTCATATGTATTCGGTTTGTGGGGAAGTTTTGGATGCGAGGAAAGTGTTTGATGATGGGCCTGTGTGGGACTTGGTGACTTGGAATTCGATGATTGATGGGTACGTGAAGAATAGGGAAGTTGGTTTTGCGCGTGAACTATTTGATTTCATGCTTGAGAGAGATATTTTTACTTGGAATTCTATGATTTCAGGGCATGTGGATGTTGGCGACATGGAGGCAGCCAATGGGTTGTTTGATTTGATGCCATTTAGGGATGTTGTTTCTTGGAATTGTATGATTGACGGTTATGCCAAAACAGGAAATGTTACATCAGCTCGTAATTGTTTTGATAGGATGTCTATGAGGAATGTGGTTTCTTGGAATATATTATTGGCTCTTTATGTGCGGTGTAAGGATTATTGCGAGTGTTTGAGATTGTTTGATAGGATGATAAGAGGGGACGCCAGGCCAAATGAGGCTTCTCTTATGAGTGTCTTGACTGCGTGCGCAAATATGGGGGCAATTGATATAGGTCAATGGATTCATTCATATATACAGAAGTGTAGGATTAAACCTGATGTGTTACTATCAACTTCTCTCTTGACAATGTATGCAAAATGTGGGGTGATGGATTTGGCAAGAAATGTTTTTGATCATATGACTGAGAAAAATGTTGTGTCGTGGAACTCTATGATAATGGGATATGGTATGCATGGGCAAGGAGAGAAAGCCTTAGAAATGTTCATGGAGATGGAAAAGAGAGGTCTAACACCCAATGATGCCACTTTCATTTGTGTTTTATCGGCATGTACACATGCAGGTATGGTATTGGAGGGTTGGTGGTACTTTGATCTTATGCAACGAATTTACAAGATAGAGCCAAAGTTGGAGCACTATGGTTGCATGGTTGATCTTCTTGGCCGTGCTGGTTTGATGAGAGATTCAGAAGAGCTGGTTAGTAAGTTGCCAATGGAAGCAGGGCCTGCCTTATGGGGAGCTTTACTTTCTGCTTGCAGTACACACTCAAATTCAGAGCTTGGGAAGATTGTGGCAGAGCATCTAATGGAATTGGAACCAAGAGATCCTGGGCCATATGTGTTGTTATCTAACATTTATGCGTCAGAAGGGAAATGGGATGAAGTTGAAAATCTGAGAAGGATAATGAAGGAAAAGGAACTAGAGAAAGCAATTGGCTCCAGCTTGGTTCACCCAGGTGAATTTGCATCTGAATCTATTGTGGAGAATTACCCACCGCATCGGAAATGCATTGTGTACTCAATGTTGGGTGAGATAGGTGCGCAGATGAAAATGTGTCGTTGAGATGTTGCGAGTCAGATAAGTATGCAATGACATAGAAAATGTTCACAAAAGCTTCTCTCAATTGTGCAAATGTACATTTCTGCTTTGCATTCTGGGGAAGGGAACTTGGTAGCTGATTTAAGTCGATGATGCTAAACGGAAGAGAGTAAATATTTGAAGGATACGGACATAAGGCAGTGGTGAAGAACCCCATGGCACAGCTGAAGAATTGTGCTTTAACCCAAGAGTTCGAGATCAATGGCAGAGGTGTGTTGATTCCGCACTCCAAATTTATTTATTTTTTATGTAGGTACCACATACTGATACATTCATTGTGCTTTACATGTTTCTTGTTGTTTATTATACAATTATCCTAATGCTTATCCTAAACTTAGTGCGTCTCTCTTTCATTGCCTGCTGGGATGTCTTCATTGTAAGGAGGAACTCAAACTAGTTTGTATTGGATACCTTGTTCATACGTAGCAATATATGTATCAAATTGTAATGATCAATCCAATAGTGCCAATCCATTCTGATTGAACTTTTGTCTTCAAGTTACCAACATTCAACCTTTTTAGTTATAGTTTGATGATGCACTTCTGTGTTCTGACCAAGTGCAACACAGATTGTCAAAAGAGTGGAGACCATTGTATAAAGATGCAAGTGGTTTCTGATATTTACTTTGATAATGGTTAGCAGTTACCTCCTCAATAGTCCAATATGACAGCATTTTTTTTAAGACAAGACAAGGCAAGGAATTTTTTTTGTGGCCTTGGGACGTAGTCAGCCTTACCCCTTAAAAGTATGTATAATATTGAAATTTGAAATGTTTTTATTAGCCAACAAGTACAATGATTACATGAATTTTCTGTTTTTTATATCACATGCCGATCACTTTATTGAAATGAATGTTTTAATCAACAAATAAACACAACATGCATACTAGAAACATTACATAACAGTATAAAAGGAAATTTATTTAGAACAAACAAATATTAATTCTGTCAATATTAGCTATATATATGTTTCAATCAGGATTTCTAACCATATTAAAATTTTAACATACACTTTAATGTAATATATTTTGTCTCGTGTGTATTGAAAATATGTGTTTTTTTCATTTTTTATTTTATAATTTATCTTCGATTTTAATATGGTCAGTAATCCCTTATTGGAAACTCAATATATATATATATATATATGATCAGTTGACTTGAACTCCGGTGTCATATGTTTCTCCAGCTTTCCAGTCTTGTGGTATGTTATTAACAGGAACAACCCACGACTCATCATCTCCATCTTCATCGCTAAACAACATCCTTAAAGATAACGGACCGCTCGGCGGCGACGTGGTTGTCCATACCGCTCCGTGACTCCTATCCAGAAGCTTGCACGCAAAGTTTGTAGTCTGCATATATTTACGCAACAAATCCAAAATTGTAAGCAATTAATTAGTGACTTCATCAATAATAAATCATTAATTAATTAATTGAGGCAATTTTTTTTTTCAATTAATTACCTCACAAAGCTGCACAGCAGTGATATCCTTTTTCCCCTGTTGATACCATATGACAAATCCCAAATAATGAGGATTGTTGCTTTTCTCATCGATCTTTATTGTGATATTTTTGTATGGGTAGCTGCACGAAACACTGTTGCACGCATGCACATAGAAATTTAATAAGTTTCCCATTAATTAGCTATGCAGCTTATATATAATTTAAGTACGGACATCTTTATAAAATTCAGATTTGAACTGTAATTAAAATTGTACTACTCTGTAAACTTATAATAGCTTATGTTTAGACAACCGGACCTGAGCACAATTTTTCACATGGACTGGCCTTACATACCGTCTATATTCAACATCCACAACACCACGTGCTAATAGAGCTGCTGCCGCATAGGTGGTTTGAGCCATTCGGCCGAAGGCTCGCCTGCTCAAAATAAAGTCGGTATTGGGACCCCAGCCTGAATCCGTAATCACTACCGTTGCTCCCCTGTCTGAGCAATAGTAGCTGTTCAAACACCTAACCTATTTGTGATCATTGAAACATAAATATATTATCATTAAACACAAATTATGACAATATTATTAAAAATAATAATCACATATATCCTATATTAATGCTGGTAAGCACAGAAAATGCTCATTTAGTGCTCACGGTTATTTTTAGCTTGTTTTGAAAATACATAAAATATTTAGGCAATTAACTCAGACGGTAAGGATTAAAAGAGCATTTGCCCCTGCTAAGCATACATATCGAAAAACTGAAAAAAAGAAACCATGGCTGTTTGAAAATTTTGTTTGGTTGCATTTGAAAAATAATATTCGTACAGAAAAAAAAATTGACAAAAGCAAGGTTAAAACCGGTGCCGGTTTACTCATTTAATTGAAAACAAGTTAAAACCAGCATTGGCTTTACCTTGTTTCCGTCGGTGCTCAATTAGCACCTTGTCTCTCAGGCATTTTGGTTGGATATGCATACCTGGTAGCAAGCGCCACAGCCAAGACCATTACGATAGAGATCAGATGCAGCCGATACATCTCCACCGTTGATTGTTGCTCCAAACGAACCAAACCCACAAGCACCAGCTGCACTTACCCCGTGAGTATTAATTGCGTAATTAACAACAAAATAATCTTATTAATTATTTTATCATTATTTAATTAACTTACAATCAGTTCCTTGCTCATCAGAATTTGGGTAGTGAGCTGCTCGAGATCGAATGAAACAGTCGGGACATGTTTCAGCCTCGGCTGCCAGAGCTTGCATAATACATAGAGTTGCTAAAACGAGCATTAAGGATTTGAGAGAAAGAGCCATTAACTTTTAGGGGAAAAAGGAGGCAATAACTTATAATTCAGTGGAAAGCTTAGAGGAATTGAAGTTGGTATGCATGAAGTGAACGAGGTTTGTAGTATTTATAATGAATTTGTAGCCGCCAGGTTTGGTAAACTTTTTTGCCAAGTTTGACATTCTTTCTAGATGTTATTTTTATTTTAAACTACTAGTGGAATTCTATCGGGATTATAATATTTTCCAATAGCCCTAGCTAAATAGAATTACTCATTTTGGAAATGTGAACAATTCCTCCAGTTTGACAATTCAAACATTAATTAATTTATTATTTTCCCATTACAATTTTCCTTCCCCTGTAAACATTTTCACCATTTTGCTAGCAGAAGTTCATATACTTAAAAGTTAATTCTAGTGTGAAAGAATATTATCCGTAAAAATCAAATTCAAACTCCCAAGTCTCATCATTTTATCCACAAAAAGTCTATGTGCATATTAATGAATTTATGGTTGTTTCAAACAACATTTCTATTTTTTTATTGATATTTGTTCATGTCAAAAGCATATTTGTAGATGTGAGCAGCGTAATGCCAAACAGTAAAATTTTAGGATATAAAATTTGAATTGAATTAGTGATGTGACAGATATGTGTATATTGTCAATTTCTAACTTACTGAAACCAATATATAATATTTACCCTCCTATTACCTTCATAATATCTAATAACCACTTAGCTCCAAAGATTTAAAGAAAAATAAGGATAAATGAGTCATTTACTTGATATTTGATTTTAGAAATATTAAATATATTATTTTAAAAAAAATTAAAAAATAATAGAAAGTACAAGAAAAAATATTACTATTAAATTTTTTTATTCATATTGAAGCTTATATTTCTTATTTTTAGTACATAAATTTTTTATTTTAATTTCAATTTATGTGATTTATTCAATTTCTAATAAATATGAATAAAAGTATATTGAAAAATAAATTAACTGATATATATTAATTTTAATAAGAAAAAAAATGACAATCTCCATATGTATATATGTATGTATGCATGTATGTATGTATATGTATATGTGTGTGTGTATTTGTGTGTGGGTATAACTTGTCAGTGTACGATACAATTTATAATTACTAACACATTAGTTGAGATACAAATTTTTTGTAGTTATAAGCTTGTATTATCGTCATAGATTGTTTAGTAAATTTTAAAACTTGACCCAACATTAATTAAAATTAACATTAAGTATAATAACAAATAGAGCTTGAAAATATTCTAGATTCATTCGCACCTGACCTTGTTAGTAGGGATGGTAAATTGGTCTATCCAAATTAGATATCCATATATCCAATCCAATTGGATTGGATAATATTCATCCAAAATCTTCTTGGATATGGATATGGATATTTTAAAAATATCTAATTAAATATCGGATGGATATGGATATTTAATGGATATCCAAAATCTAATTAATTTATCTATTTAAAGTTTAAAAAAATTATATTGTTAAACTAAAATAAAAAAAACAAAATCTAATTTCCTCTTATATTAACTAGGGAAGAATTTACATTTCTCTTATATTAAAAACTAAAGTTTCTAAAATTACCCTTTAATTTTTTAACTTATTTAATGCTATTAATAATTATTATTTTATTTTATTAATTTAATATTATAATTGGACCTCCACCGGAAAGTCATCGAACCACCGCGCGGATCTCGCCGGACCTCACTGGAAAGTCGCTAGCTCACCACCGGACCACCGCCAGACTTCACCAGAAGGTCGCCGGACCACCGCCGGACCTCTGCCGGACTTCGCCGAACCTCCACCACCAGCCACTGGACCGCCATTTTATTATATATATATATAGATATTATTACTAATATAAATAGTTTAATAGCCAAATTTGATATTGTAATTTTAACTATTTTATATTATTATTTTTATATAATAAAAATAAAATATCCATAGATATCCATGGATCTCCATATCTATATGGATAAAATCTATATCCATGTCTAATATTAAATACTAGATATGGATATGGATATATCCATTATGGATAATTATAGATTTATATTTAGATGGATATTATCCATCTATAATTAGATATTTGCCCTCCCTACTTGTTAGATTGTTGAATATGCAGGTTGAGTACTTTGAATGCGAAATTCAACGATGAGTCTTGCTTGGGATTAGAATAAGAATATGGGGTGGGGTGGGGGGACAGTTAGGTTTTCTAGCATTAGAAGACTGTAGATTAGGCATCTTATTGATCATCGCGTTCAATTCCCACTAGTTGGTGATATGAATGCGACCACACGGACACAGGCTGCGGAATCCTGGAAAGTGAAAGGAAAGCACCCACATTTCAAACAAAAGTTAGCTAGTTGTGTTCTATGTACACACACACATATATATATATCAACGATGTGCGCGAAAGCAACAGTACGAATTAATGACATGAGGAGCCCATGGCCATGGATAGCTTTGAAGAGATTGAAAGCTTTTATTTATAGAATTATTAAACTAATTGACATTAAATATATTAGAAGCCTCCTCGGTTGTTGCTCAGCTATACTTTGCTTTGCATCCGCGGTCATGTAAGTTCGAGTGATAAAGCGTTGTGTTTAAGTGGGTGATATCTTAATATTCTTATAGTTTTTATTAACAAGATATATATATTGGAAGCCATTCTTTATTTGAGAACCCAATTACTGCACACAGCCGATTAATATAAAACAATTGTAGTTTCATTTTAACGTAATTGTATATCAATTTGTTTTGCAATTTTTTAACGTATATAAATGCACTTAGTGCATGGCTTTATTCGGTTGTTGTTTGGACGACATAATACTTTTTTTTTTTTAAAGATTAACATCACCTTAATTTTGACAGTACGATACCTGAATTGTTTATAATTAACTTCTGAGCTTTATTTCTAAAGTTAATCTAATTTTACTTCAATGCTAATCACTTGAAAATTTCATATAACTCGCAAGAATTAATTTTTCAAGATAATTTTACCCAAAAAAAAATTCTGCTTTTACTTAACAACCGATTGATGATTCAATTCTTCACAAAAATAATTGTTAAAGTCAGAGCAGCTCAATTCAAATACCCGTAATATTATTTATTAATCGTTTTTCATTTTTAATTGATTTGGAACATGCCAGTGCGGAGAGATCTTGGCTAAGCTGACCAGAAATTTTGTTGACAGTCGATTCTGATATCTGAAGAAGAGGCGCGTACATGATGCCGACTTTGACTGCCATGAAGGGTACAGTTTAGCCACATCAGCCATGACGTGGAAGCCATTATAGCTGGAGCAAGCAGAGGACCACTTTAAAAAGTTAAAAATGTCAGATTTTTTTAATCGACCAAATAAAACTTCATAAAGTTGATAGTCCATTATCTAGATAGTATGTGGTGGATGCAAGTTGGTATGTGGTGGCGTGCTTATGAATTATGAGGATGTAGATAATATATTGAAGTTAAAGGCAAAAAGTGGAAGCTACAGGCAAGAACCACAAAAGCTAAGGTGGGGAGTCCAAATGAGCTAACTGAAAACAAAAGAAGGGGTAGTGACATATATTGGATACAAAAGCCTCAGATAAAAAGAAAATAAAAGTGGTGAACCCAATAAAAAGGTTGATTTGGAATTCACAAGTTAGCTTTCTTCAAACTGAGTTTAAGTTGGATGGAAAAGCAACAGAGGAGGCAGCAATGGAGAATGCAGGAGAAATGCAGGAAGAGATATTGGCAGAGGCTGGTGGCCAGCCCCACCAACAGCCATGAAAGTTTTAAGTTGAAAAGTCCGGGGTTTGGTAATCCCTGGACGCTCTTAGAACTGAAAAAAATTCTCCAATTGCAAACACCACAAATTTTGTGTTTATGTGAAACGAAGTTAAGGTTTGGGCAAATAAATAAAGAATGCAGAAATCTAAACTTTGAAAATGGTTTTAAAGTCGGTCGGAGTGGAATGAGTGGAGAAGTAGCTATGTTTTGGGATGTTGAAACTCAGGTAGAAATCACTTCTTATAGTAACCATCATATAGATGCGGTAGTTCAAAATGGAAGTGTCAAGAAATACAGGTGCACGGGAGTCTATAGACACCCTGATATGAAGCAAAAAAAGCATACATGGGAGCTGCTTAGAAGATTGGCAGGGCTGTTCTCTTATCCTTGACCTTGCTTTGGTGATTTCAATGAAATCTTGCACATTAACGAAAAAACCGGCGGGGGGAGGAGAGAACAGAAATGTGAGTATGGTGGCTGATTTTAGAAAAGTTATAGATGATTGTAATTTTGTGGCTGCTGGCTGCATGGGTTACCCATTTACTTGGTCGAATAGAAGGTTTGGTCCTCACCTCATTGAAGAGAGGTTAGACAGGTTCTTCTACAGTAAAGATTGGGGAAAGAATTTCTATGATTCAGCAGTAAATAATTTAATTACTTGGACTTCAGATCACTCCTTAGTTGAGATGGAAGTTCAAGAGAGAAGTGTGTTGCAGAGGTATGTTAGTAGTGTTGGGAAAATGCGCTCTTTAAAAGCATGTGTTTATTTAATTGTAATAAATAATTTTTCTGATTAATAAAATAAATGAGGTATTTTATTCAAGTATCTAAATTGCATTAATATTTTGAGTAAAGTTCATTTGATCATATTATATGTATTTATGTGATCACCATGCGATTCACGTACATAAAATACAAGTTATCTTATGATTAAATAAATTATGTTTCATAATGATAAATAAAGTTTCACTTTATTTAGGTATAGACCGTAATAAATTCATTGAATGGTTTGTCTTAATCATGTATGAATTTATTGATGTAGATTTACATCAACAGATCACATACGAGATTTAATTAACCTCAAACGATCAGATTTATTAAATCTCATAGGCATTGATTTTACTGTAATCTTAATCTTGAGTTAGTTATGATTTCATGATTGTAATTGTTATTCCATTTGAGTTACCAATGGGCACGACACACACTTGTGATCAAGATTACCCAGATTTGGTGGAGGCAATTATGAGTATTGAGTTATAAATTAACAATATAGAATTTATACGACACATCTCTCGATGGGTTTTCGACTGATCATGTAATTCTCTGGCCAGAGTGTGTCAACATATTTAATATGTTGAAAATAATCATTAGAGAAAACCAGTAAGTATCAAGGAACAAGATGTAATTAAATCGATTGACAATTGAGATATCGATTTAATTAATGATGTGATATAAAGGATTGTGCAAAAAAGAAATCAATGTGGCTTGGCGAATTATTATTCGAAAGATACAATTATTATGGAGTCGATTCCAATCTTATAGTGGAGTAGAATTGGAATTAAATAATTATATTTGTTTAATTACAAATTTAATTATTGTAGCCACTATTGTATGTTCCCAAACGATCCCCTAAGCAATTTCATTTAATTGGCAACACCATCACCTGACTCAAAAGCAAAAAAACCTGCACAGATTAGGTGAAAAAATCATAATTATAATATTTGTTAAAGCTCAGTATGTTATATTCAAGTGTAAAGGGGCCATGATATTTTTCATGCTGCTGTTCTATATTCTGTACTTTTATTCTCTCCCACTTTTACGTAAGTGGAGAGATAGTATTTAAAAAAAGAATCCTAATCCTAACATACAAGGTTTTTCATAAGATAATATAAAATGGGTTTTTCTTCAAACAAAAAAGAGAATACCAGATTTTGAGAAAGATATGAAGACATCTAAGAGACGCCAACTGAATTGGGAGTGGTGAAATGTAGACGCCCACACATCCAAATATTGATCGATCTTGAGTCATAGCCTGGAAGATCGTTTGGAGACGGATCTACAACTCTCAATCGTTCGTCTTCTTAGATCATCAAAGACGCCCACACGTCCAGTGTTGATCGATCTTGAATGCGCGGAAGATCGTTTGGAGACGGATCTACAACTCTCAATCGCTCGCCTTCTCGCACCATCAAAGCGATGCAATTTCTGATTACTTAATTCTTATATATGTTGTATGAGATCGGTCAAAAAGGTTTTAATTGAAAAATCAAAACCCGATTTTCTCCCAAACAATTGGTATCGAGCCATCTCATAATAATATATAAGATTTCGTAAAAATCTATCTTGATTATTATGTCGTGTGACAATTTATTTGGATATATATTATTTGTTAATATATGAATAAAGACGTATTTGGATTGCCTCAATTCATGGTTAAATTTATCTGTATTTTTGTTTTTGGATTTATAACAAAAGGGTGATTTATTATCACCATGTTTCTCTTTTGGTTTTAATTTTTTGTTTTAGAATTTTTGTAAGCCATTGCCGTTAGGAATCTGTAACAAAAATTTGTAAGAATTAAAAAAAAAAGGGGAGAAAAGGACAAATCCGAAGCAAGAACCAGCAGCACGCACAGCAGCAGCATCTCGCGCGCGTTGCTGGCTCTGCGCGTTCCGCGCGCACGTTGCTGGCTCCGCACGTTTTGCGTGCGCGGCTCGCGCAGCACGGGCCGCTAAGTAGCAGTGCGCGCAGCAGAAGTCACACTGCAGCAGCTCTCGCGGCTGGCGGGAACGCAGTGCGCGCGACTCGAAGCAGCAGGCAGCAGCAGGCGGCTGATGTCCGGCGGTGGGGTGTGGCGTGTTTCCGGCGTGACAGCGGCTAGTGCTCACCGGAGCAAAGACGAATGGCAGCTACTGGTTTATTGGTGATGGCGGCGGAGAGAAAAAGATGAAATTAGGTTTTGAGTGGTAATTATCACTCAGGTCCCTATGGTTCTATAATTTTCTCATTTTGGCAGAATTGTTACTATTTTGTATTTAAGTCCAGAATCAGTTTTGGACTTGGTAAATCCTAGAGTTAGATCCAATAAAATTTGGGCTTAATGGATTAAAATGCATGGGTATAGTTTAACAAATTAAGTTTATTTTTGGTCCAAAAATTTTACTTAAAAATTTTTATTTTTATTTATTTCTTTAAAAGTTAAAAATTTGGACCAATAATAAATTTAAAGCCCATATATTAGCCAAGTCCATCAACAAAGATAATCCAATGGAAGAAGATATTAACAAAAAGCCCAATGAAGATTAGGCTTAGGGTTAATTTTTTTTTAGGAAAACCATGAATTGAGATTATTTAATTGTTTTTCTATATGTTATGTTTTGGATGTTAACATGCCATGATAACATGTCATATAGAATATTGCGATCTGCCACTCTATGCATAATGATATATGTCATTCATATAATATGAATTTATGTATATTGTTTGAAATTTGTAAATGCTTGATAATATGAAATATCACTTAGATAATATTATAGGAAGCATGCAATTAACAATATATGTATGTTTTAAAAGGAAAACCAATTTTAAAATATTGAGTGGGAGAGGAAAATTTAAGATAATTTTCCCACGGCCCATTGTTAGTTGATAATAAAATTATATATATACCTCGACTTCATGATACGGTGATGCTCCCTACGGAGGGTATATATATTAGATATTTTATTTGATGAACTTCTTTAAAGATAAGATCGAAATATTTTTCAATCTGTTGATCACCCTAACGGTGGCTGCATGATATTAGAAATGCGTAAATTGAAACAATGGTTATACACTCAACAAAATTTGTTATTAACCTTCCCAACGAAGCTCTGTTAACAAATTTTGGCCCAAAAAGATAACGATAGTTATTTATCATATTATGACATGTAAGAAAATAATCTAATGGTTAATTGGGTCTAGTAAGTGGCGGCATGACTTCCCCAACGGATAGCTTGCTAAAGCGGTACTAGATTATCGTTACAATAAAATAAAATGCATTTATGGTTTTTTGCATTTTAGATTTTTATTGTGAATATTACTTGTTTCAATGTATTAATGTATGAATGTTTTATTTTTCAGAAATGTCTTTCTTAAGCCCACTTACTATTATTCTGAATCAAAACAAACTCATTGGCGAGAATTATATAGATTGGAAAAGAAATCTATATATTGTCCCGATCAAAAAATTATAAATATGTCTTAACCTGCATGCCCCCAAAGACCACCTTAAAAATGCTCATAGAAATGAGAGGAGGCTTTATGAAAAATGGCAAAAGGCCAATGAAATGGCTAAATGCTATATTTTAGCCTCAATTTCTAATATTCTGCAGACCAAACACTAGAATTTGGAAACTACCACTGAAATAATGGATAGTCTCCAAGAGATGTTTGGGCAGAGTACTCGCCATTTGACAAGACAAAGATTGAAGGGTGTTATGAATAGCAAAATGGGGAAGGGCACAAGAGTTCGTGATCATGTCCTCAAAATGTTGGACTATTTGAATGAAGCTGAGATTTAGGGTGCACAAATTGATGATAACTCAAAAATTGATATGGTGCTAGAATATCTGCCAGATACATTCAAAGAGTTTAAGGTCAATTATAACATGAACAAAAGAAATATGACCTTAATCAATTGATGAACGAACTCCATTCCATTGAAGAGATCTATCGCATCGAGAAATCTCTAGAACCATAAATATTCTTTGAAAGGTTCTTCTTCTGTGCCTAAGCCAAAAGGCAAGGTAAGAAGAAAAATGGGAAAAAGAAATCGCCTCACTACCAAGCAAGATGGCAAGCCGAAAGGCAAATGCTTTAAGTGTAGACAAAGTCACCTGGAAAAGGATTGCCCTAAGATTGTAAAATCGGTATGGGAAATCTTTTTGTAATAGAGGCTCTGTTTAGTTCGTAATCCTATTGACACTTGGGTGTTGGATTCAGAGCAACTAATCATATTTGTAATTCACTTTATTGGTTTCAAAAACTAGAAAATAAGTGAAGAAGCGTCAAGTCATGATTAGGGACAGGGCGATTCGTGTCGGCAAAGAAGAAGACCGGATCTGCTTTTATTATCTTTTAATAATGAGACTTTAGTTTTGAATAATTGTCTTTATGTTCCAGGACATTAAGAGGAATTTAATTTCAATAGCTTGTTTGTCAAAACAAAGGTACACTGTAAATTTTGGATCATCTGCTTTATTTTTTACAATAAGAGACTTATTTGTTCCGCACATTGGAAGATAATTTATATCATTTAAGTCCTATGATCCATTCTATGCATGACACAAACATCAATAATGATGAGCATACACATTTATCTAAGAAAAGAAATATTTCTTCCAACCAATGTTACCTCCGGCATTTACGCTGAAATCATATAAACCAAACTAGATACGAGAGAATGATCAAAGATGGGCTCTTGGGTCCACTGGGAAATGAATCATTGCCACTCTGTGAATCCTGTTTAGAAGAGAAAATGACCAAAATGCCATTCTCGACCAAAGGTGTACGTGCAACAGTACCACTTGAATTGGTACATACAGATGTATGTGGACCAATCAATGTACAAGCTCGAGGAGGTTATGAGTATTTCATCACTTTCACTGATGATTACTCAAGATACGGTTATGTTTATCTAATGCGTCATAAGTCTGAAGCTCTTGAGAAATTCAAAGAGTATAAGGCTGAGACAGAAAAACAATTAGATAATAACATAAAGAAACTTCGATCTGATCGAGGTGATGAATATCTCTATGGAGATTTCAAAGAGTATCTGGTTGAAAATGGGATTATATCTCGCTTGATCGCCCAGAACACCACAAAAAATGGGGTAAATTAAAGGAGAAATAGAACTCTTTTGGATATGGTGACATCTATGCTTTAAGTTATTCGTCATTACCTATCTCCTTTGGGGACTAGCACTAAAGCTAGATTTACCTTTTAAACTTAGTTCCATCTAAGTCAGTGCCTAAAACCCCAATAGAATTATGGTCAGGTCGAAAACCAAGTTTACGACATGTCCATATTTGGGGATCACTATCACATGTGCTGAAACCAAAGGCAGATTAGATGGATTCACGTTCTGAGGTTTGCATGTTTGTGGGGTATCCCAAAGGAACAAGGGGAGGTTTATTTTATAGTCCTCAAGATAGGAAGGTAATTGTGAGCACACATTTTACTTCCCTCGAGGAAGACTATATGAAAAACTTCAGACCTAAGAGTAAGGTAATACTTGAAGAACTGTCAAGTGATCAAATTGATACTCAGCTTTTAACACCTGTTTTAGAACAGAATGAAGAGCAACAATCTGATCAACAAAGGATTATCCCTGAACAACCATCATTTTTAGAACCTCGTCGCAATGGGAGGGTAACTAGGTTACCAGCAAGATATATGTTATTGGGAGAAACCTATACGGCTATCTCAGATGAACATGTACAAGATCCCACTAGTTACAATGAAGCTCTAATAGATAGTGATGTTGAACATTGGAAAAGGGTTATGAATCAAGAAATTGAATCAATGTATTCCAATAAAGTCTGGGAACTTGTAGAGGCACCAAATGTGATAAAACCCATTGGATGCAAGTGGATCTACAAGAGAAAAAGAGGAGTAGACGGAAGGGTGGAAACATTTAAAGTAAGATTAGTAGCCAAAAGGTTCACTCAAAAGGAGGGAATCGATTATGAGGAAACATTTTCTCCAGTTGCTATGCTTAAATCCATCAGAATCCTGCTCTCTATTGCTGCAGTGCTAGATTACGAAATTTGGCAAATGGATGTCAAGACTGCCTTTCTTAATGGGCATCTTGAAGAACACATTTTTATGCAGCAACCAGATGGATTCATACAAAAAGGTCAAGAACACCTGGTATGCAAGTTGCAGAGATCCATCTATGGATTGAAGCAAGCATCTCGGTCATGGAACATCAGATTTGATCAAGCGATAAAATCGTTTGGATTCGTTCAGAATATTGATGAACCATGTGTGTACAAGAAAATTCAGGAAAAATCTGTAGCCTTTCTAATTGTTTATGTAGATGATATTCTCCTTATCGGAAACGATGTAGTAGTATTAACTATAATAAAGAGTTGGCTAGCGAAACAATTTGATATGAAAGATCTGGGAGAAGCTAGTTATATTCTTGGTATCAAGTTGCTACGAGACCGGAAGAATAAAACGATAGCTTTATCTCAAGCGGTCTATATCGATAAGATATTCGCTAGATTTAACATGGAAAATTTCAAGACTGGTTTGCTACCATTCAGACATGGAATTTCATTCTCTAAGGATCAATCACCCAAAACATTTGAGGAGATAGAGAAAATGAGACGAGTTCCCTATGCGGAAGCTGTGGGAAGCCTAATGTATGTCATGCTTTGTACTAGACCAGACATCTGTTTTGCGGTTGGGATGGTTAGCAGATATCAATCTAATCCTAGACCTGAACACTGGACTGCTGTCAAGCACATGATGAAGTATCTGAAAAGAACTAAGGATTATATACTTGTGTATTCTGGTGATGAACTTATTCCAGTGAGTTATACTGATTCTGACTTTATGTCAGATAAGGATTCTAGAAAGTCTACTTCTGGCTATGTGTTTACATTAGGAAGTGGAGCTATTAGTTGGAGGAGTGTGAAACAATCTTGTATCGCAGACTCCACAAATGTGTGAATATGTGGCTGCATCTGAGGCTGCAAAAGAAGCTGTATGGCTCCGCAAGTTCCTACAAGATCTTGCGGTGGTACCTGCTGTAACTGCACCCCTTAAACTATTTTGTGATAATAGTGGTACGGTAGCTCAATCAAAAGAACCAAGGAACCATAAGAAAAAAAAACACATTGAGAGGAAGTATCATCTCATAAGGGATATAGTGCAGAGAGGTGATGTAGAAGTTACTTAGATTGCGTCACAGCAAAACTTGGCAGATCCTTTTACTAAGGCCATACCTGGGAAACTTTTTGACTTGCACTTAGAGTCCATGGGCATACGCGAGATGCCAGATATGCTTTAAGAGCTAGTGGGAGATTGTTGGGAAAATGTGCTCTTTAAAAGCATATGTGTTTATTTAATTGTAATAAACAATTTTTCTGATTAATAAAATAAATGAGGTATTTTATTCAAGTATATAAATTGCATTAATATTTTGAGTAAAGTCCATTTGATCATATTATATGTATTTATGTGATCACCATGTGGATTCACAGAAGACATAAATACAAGTTATCTTATGATTAAATAAATTATGTTCATGATTGATAAATAAAGTTGGGCACTTTATTTAAGTATAGACTGTAATAAATTCATTGAATGGTTTGTCTTAATCATGTATGAATTTATTGATGTAGTACGACTACATTGAACAGGATCACATATGAGATTTAATTAACCTTGAAATGACCGGATTTATTAAATCTCATAGGCATTGATTTTACTGTAATCTTAATCTTGAGTTAGTTATGATTTCATGATTGTAATTGTTATTCCATTTGAGTTACCAATGGGCACGACACACACTTGTGATCAAGATTACCGGTATCTTGGTGGAGGCAATTATGAGTATTGGAGTTATAAATTAACAATATAGAATTTGTACGACACATCTCTTGATGGGTTTTGACTGATCATAGAATTCTCTGCGAGTGTGTCAACATATTTAATATGTTGAAAATAATCATTAGAGAAAACCAGTAAGTATCAAGGAACAAGATGTAATTAAATCGATTGGACAATTGAGATATCGATTTAATTAATGATGTGGTATAAAGGATTGTGCGCAAGAAAGAAATCAATGTGGCTTGGGCGGTATTATTATTCGAAAGCATACAATTATGGAGGTCGGTTCCAATCTTATAGTGAGTAGAATTGGAATTAAATAATTATATTTGTTTAATTACAAATTTAATTATTGTAGCCACTATTGTATGTTCCCAAATGATCCCCGGGTTAGCTCATTTAATTGGCAACACCATCACTGGACCCAAAAGCAAGAAAACTGGCGTATTAGGTGAAAATCATAATTATAATATTTGTTAAAGCCTAGTATGTTATATTCAAGTGTAAAAGGGGGCTTGTGATATTTTACAAGGTGTTCCCCTAGTTAGTTACACATTCTCTCCACTTTTACGTAAGTGGAGAGATAGTATTTAAAATAGGAATCCTAATCCTAACATACAAGGGTTTTTCATAAGATAATATAAAATGGGTACTTTTCTTCGAAACAGAAAAAAAGAGAATACCAGGATTTTTGAGAAAGATACAGAAGACATCTAAGAGACGCCAGTTGCAATTGGGAGTGGTGAAACAGACGCCCACACGTCCAGTGTTGATCGATCTTGAGTCATAGCCTGGAAGATCGTTTGGAGACGGATCTACAACTCTCAATCGTTCGTCTTCTTAGATCATCAAAGACGCCCACACGTCCAGTGTTGATCGATCTTGAGTCATAGCCTGGAAGATCGTTTGGAGACGGATCTACAACTCTCAATCGTTCGTCTTCTCAGACCATCAAAGGTACGAATTTCTAGATTACTTAATTCTTATATGTTGTATGAGATCGGTCCAAAAAGGTTTTAATTGAAAAATTGAAAACCTGATTTTCTCCCAACAATTGGTATCAGAGCCATCTCATAATAATATATAAGGATTTCGTAAGAAATCTATCTTGATTATTATGTATCAGAGTGGCACAATTTATTTGGATATATATTATTTGTTAATATATGAATAAAGCATGTTTGGATTGTCTCAATTCATGGTTAGAAATTTATCTGTATTTTTGTTTTGGATTTATAACAAAAGGGGTGGTCTATTATCACCATGTTTCTCTTTTGGTTTTAATTTTTTGTTTTAGAATTTTTGTAAGCCATTGGCGTTAGGAATCTGTAACAAAAATTTGTAAGAATTAAAAAAAAAAGGGGAGAAAAGGACAAATCCGAAGCAAGAACCAAGAAGACGCACAAAGAAGAAGATTCATCTCGCGGCGTTCTTTGGCTCTGCGCGTTCAGCAAGACGCGTTGCTGGCTCCGCACGTTTTACTTAATTCTTATATGTTAGTAGTGTTGGGAAAATGTGCTCTTTAAAAGCATGTGTTTATTTAATTGTAATAAATAATTTTTCTGATTAATGAAATAAATGAGGTATTTTATTCAAGTATCTAAATTGCATTAATATTTTGAGTAAAGTTCATTTGATCATATTATATGTATTTATGTGATCATCATGTGGATTCACAGAAGACATAAATACAAGTTATCTTATGATTAAATAAATTATGTTCGCAGTTGATAAATAAAGTTGGGCACTTTATTTAGGTATAGACTGTAATAAATTCATTGAATGGTTTGTCTTAATCATGTATGAATTTATTGATGTAGTACGACTACATTGAACAGGATCACATATGAGATTTAATTAACCTTGAAATGACTGTCAGATTTATTAAATCTCATAGGCATTGATTTTACTGTAATCTTAATCTTGAGTTAGTTATGATTTCATGATTGTAATTGTTATTCCATTTGAGTTACCAATGGGCACGACACACACTTGTGATCAAGATTACCCGGTATCTTGGTGGAGGCAATTATGAGTATTGGAGTTATAAATTAACAATATAGAATTTGTACGACACATCTCTTGATGGGTTTTCGGCACTTGATCATAGAATTCTCTGGCCAGAGTGTGTCAACATATTTAATATGTTGAAAATAATCATTAGAGAAAACCAGTAAGTATCAAGGAACAAGATGTAATTAAATCGATTGGACAATTGAGATATCGATTTAATTAATGATGTGGTATAAAGGATTGTGCAGTAAAGAAATCAATGTGGCTTGGGCGGCGTATTATTATTCGAAAGCATACATTATGGAGGTCAGTTCCAATCTTATAGTGGAGTAGAATTGGAATTAAATAATTATATTTGTTTAATTACAAATTTAATTATTGTAGCCACTATTGTATGTTCCCAAATGATCCCCGGGTTAGCTCATTTAATTGACAACACCATCACCTACCCAAAAGAAAAAACGTATTAGGTGAAAATCATAATTATAATATTTGTTAAAGCCTAGTATGTTATATTCAAGTGTAAAAGGGGGCTTGTGATATTTTACAAGGTGTTCCCCTAGTTAGTTACACATTCTCTCCACTTTTACGTAAGTGGAGAGATAGTATTTAAAATAGGAATCCTAATCCTAACATACTAGGGTTTTTCATAAGATAATATAAAAGTGGTACTTTTCTCCCAAACAGAAAAAAAGAGAATACCAGGATTTTTGAGAAAGATACAGAAGACATCTAAGAGACGCCAGTTGCAATTGGGAGTGGTAAAACAGACGCCCACACGTCCAGTGTTGATCGATCTTGAGTCATAACCTGGAAGATCGTTTGGAGACGGATCTACAACTCTCAATCGTTCGTCTTCTCAGATCATCAAAGACGCCCACACGTCCAGTGTTGATCGATCTTGAGTCATAGCCTGGAAGATCGTTTGGAGACGGATCTACAACTCTCAATCGTCGCCTTCCGGGACCATCAAAGTGCAATTTCTAGATTACTTAATTCTTATATGTTGTATGAGATCGGTCCAAAAAGGTTGTAATTGAAAAATTGAAAAACTTGATTTTCTCCTAACAAGTAGAACTTTCTCGCGAGTGCACTACGAAGACACGTGGAGTGCTTATGATGCATGCAAGGATATAGTAAGGCAAGAATGGCCTACCTACTAAGAATGGATGCTTGGGAATCCGGTTCTAACTTTTCATAAAACAGCCAAGACCTCTTTGGCTGCTATAAAGCTTTGGAGCAAGAAGGAATTTAAGGGTAGATAAAAAGAAATGGAGAAGCTGATGAAGCAGCTGAAGGAGATAAAGCAGAACTATTAGCATTATGAAAGTGAGGAGGACCTTAGAAGAATAGAACAAAAGCTCAACAACTATCTCATCGACGAGGAGATGTACTGGAAGCAGAGATCGAGAGCCGACTGGATTAGGGAAGGAGACAAAAACACCTAATTCTTCCATTCCAAAGCAACATCTAGAAAAAGGAAGAATAAGATTTGGGGTTTAGAGAATAATTAGGGGAAATGGATTGAAGAGAAGGCTGAAGTTGACAAAGAGTTTTGCAAGTACTTTCAAGAACTGTTCTCATCTACAAACCCAACTAAAGCTCAGATGGATTTGCCTTTGAAGGAATAAAGCCGAAGGTGACAGAGTAGATTAATGATATGCTGGCATAACCTTTCACGGCTGAAGACATTTTGGAAGCATTAGCACAAATGTGCCCAACAAAAGCCCCAAGACCGGATGGATTACCGGCTGTTTTCTTCCAAAAGCACTGGTAATCCGTGAAAGAAGGAGTGCTGTCAACATGTCTCCACATTCCCAAAGACCAAGGTACCATTGCCTCTTTGAATCATATTTACATTGCCTTAATTCCTAACATAGCTAAGCCTAGGAAAGTCACAGATTATAGACCTATCAACCTTTGTAATGTAATTTACAGAATTGTCACTAAGGCAATTGCTAATAGGCTAAAGTCAATCCTTGCTTAAATCATTGCCCCCACACGGAGTACTTTTATACCCAATCGACTTATTAGAGACAACATTATCATTAGATATGAATGCCTCCATAAAATTAGACTTAGCAAAGGCAAGAAAAATGACAAAGTAGCCTTGAAGTTAGACATAAGTAAGGCATATGATAGAATCGAATAGGGTTTTTTGAAGGCTACAATGAAGAGTTGGGATTTATGGATAGGTGGATAGAATTAATTCTAAATTGCATCACTACTGCATCATTTTCTGTGCTTATCAATGGAACCGCAAAGGGATTAATTTTACCTCAGAGAGGACTCCGACAAGGCTGCCCCCTTTTCCCCTATTTATTTATTTTATGTGCAGAAGCCTTCTCGAATATGTTGCTGTAGGCAGAAAAATCCAAGGCTTAAAGTTCAACAAAGAAGTAACCATTTCTCACTTATTATTTGCGGACGACAGCCTGATTTTTGCAAAGGCATCAGTTGAAAGTTGCAAGCATCTCAAAGCCATTTTTGAATGCTATGCTTCAGCCTCAGGACAAATGTTCAACTATAATAAGTCCTCCATGTTTTTCAGCGATAAGATCCAGGAAAGACAAGTTGCAGCCATAAAGACATTTTCCAGCTCAAAGTGGTGTCTAGACATGAGAAGTATCTAGGTCTTCCCTCTATGGTGGGGAGGACAAAAACAGACTTTTTCCGTGAAGTGAAGCTCTGGGTAGTAAGCAAAATTTCAAAGTGGCAGCATAGGTTTTACTCCAGTGGAGGCAAGGAAATGATTATTAAGGCAGTGGCACAAGCTATTCTAGCTTTTGCCATGAGTGTGTTTAGGATTCCAGCGGGTTTGTGCGATGATATTCAGAGGGCAGTGGCAAGATTCTGGTGGGGCTCCAAAGAAGAAAAAAGAGGCATTCGCTGGGCACGATGGGAGAAGCTGAGCTTTGCAAAAAGTGTAGGGGGCTTGGGTTTTAAAGATCTTATTTGCTTTAATTAAGCCTTGGTTGCTAAGCAAGGATGGAGGCTGTTGCAGTATCTAAACTCGCTAGTAGCCAGAGTTATGCAAGCAAGATACTACAAGCATTCTGAATTCCTTCACGCCAAGGCTGGCTATAATCCTTCCTTTATATGGCGAAGCATATTGTGGGGGAGGCAGATTTTGCAGAAAGGAAGTAGATGATGGAGAATTGAAAATGGTGATAGTGTAGATTTTCAAAGATAATTGGATCCCTCGGCCAATGACTTTTAAACCAATCTTTCCATCAAATTTACACAAGGATGCTAGAGTGGTTGAAATGATTGGTTCTGCGAATCAATATGAGGAAGGTCTGATCTGGAAGAGCTTCAAGGAAGAGGATGCTGAGGCAATCATTAAAATTCCATTATCGAAAGGAAAAAAAAATGAAGTGTTGTGGCACTTTGACAAAAAAAGGAAATACTCGGTTAATAGTGGTTATCAAATTGCCTTTCAATTAAAGTATCCTGACACTCCAAGTTACTCTGGCGATGTATCTAAATGCTGGAAGGATCAGTGGACTCTAAACCTTCCGGAGAAGATTAAAATTTTTCTTTGGAGTTGTTAAAAATCTTCTCCCCATTGCTGAAAACTTGTAGAGAAAAAAGATCATACCAACTCTAATTTGCCAATTATGCAATAAAGAGGTGGAAACCATAGCTCACTCACTGTTATACTGTAAAAGCTCCCAGAAAATTTGGAGGCAAGCCCCTTTTGCAGTAGAGCTCTATGGCAGTATAAATCAGGATATGTTGAGTTCGATGCATGATTTGTACAAGAAGCTGACCAAATCTCAAATGGAGCTGGTAGTAGCTTATTGGTGGGCTGCCTGGAATGCTAGAAACAAGAAGATTTTTAAAGGCAAAAATGTGAACTATTTGGTGTCTGCAGCTAAAGCTGAAGCTGTTATAGGAGCTTTTAAGAGAGTGAGAGAGGATGGAGAAACTGCCATTAAGTCGAGGGCTGAGAATTTTAAAAAGCAATGGGAACCTCCTCTAGTTGGAACTTATAAGATAAATGTTGATGCAGTTATTCATGTTGGATCGCAAAAAATGGCCGGGAGCCGGGTCGAGGGTCCGATGGCACAATAGTGATGGCAAATCAAAACTGTACCATTTAGAGAAGAAGCAAGGTACTCGAAGCGTGTTGTGGAATGGGGTGTTCAGATTGCAACGGAAGCAAAATTGCATTCGGTGATTGTAGAAACAGACTGTCTGAAAGTGACTAATTTAGTCAACACCAAGCAAGGTTGTAGAACTGAAATCTTCTGGGTAAGTTCAGAGATTCAAAGCATGTGTAGGCAGCTTGATTTTGTAAGGGTTAAGCATGCTCCTATAACTTGTAATCTAGAAGCTCACTATGTAGTGAAATTTGCCATAGGCTTTAAGGAGACAGCTATATGGGCCAATGAAATTCCTCAGGCCGTTTTGGATGTATTCACAAAGTTGAAGCAATGTAAGTGTTGCTTTCCTTTGAAAAAAAAAGAAGATAATTTATTGAAGTTGATACCTGATAGTTCATTAGCTAGTATTTGTTATATATTGTCTGTAGGGCAATATATCTACCTTTATGTAGAGTTTTGCGAATAATATTTTAAGGGTGTGTTTGGGATATGGGATTATCAATCATGGGTTATTAAAACACCATTTACATTAATTTAATATCAATTTCATATTTGGAAAGAATTTGCAAGAGATTAAGGGGGTATGCTAATTAGCATTTTGCTTTTTTCTAATAATAATAAATAAATATAATTTTTTAAAATTTAATTTAATATGATATTATATAATATTAATTTTTATTTTCTTTTATTTTTACATCATAATTATTAATATAAATTAATAAATTAATAAATTATTATTCATATTTTAATTTTTATTATATTAAAAATATAACTAAATAATGTATTATTTAATTATATAATAATTAATATATAAAATTGATTAATAGTTAATAAGTTAATATAAATAACAATAAGTACTCAAATAATATATAAAAATAAA
The DNA here is from genome assembly GCA_030444775.1 of Atalantia buxifolia. Taxonomy (NCBI): domain Eukaryota; kingdom Viridiplantae; phylum Streptophyta; class Magnoliopsida; order Sapindales; family Rutaceae; genus Atalantia; species Atalantia buxifolia. Next base: position 13,255,721 of record CM059837.1, read on the forward strand.
TATAACATAATATAACATTATTTAATTATAATCTAGTAATTAATATATAAAAATTAATTATTATTTAAAATTTAATATAACTAATAATAAATATTTATATATAAATAAATTTAAATAATATTAATTTAAAATTAATACCAATAATATAATAATATGAAATATTATTATATTATGATATTATTTAGAGATTATTTGATTAAATTATTTACTTTGATCTTTATTTCATATGTTATATACTTAGAAAATATTGAAAAATAAATGTTATGCTGCCGAGAATATAAGGTTATAAGCACTCAATATAGAAGCCTTAAATTTTAGAAATTTAACATTATTTTTTAACATAAATGTTAAAAAATATTATAATTTTTCATAAAGATTTATTTCTCAGCATAACATTTAATTCTCTAGGTACTAGTAAATATTATTTTCTAAATATATAATTTAAGTTAATCACAAAAAATTATTACAGTACAGTGTAGCACCAAACGTTATACAATATTATTACAATAAAGTACTAATGCAATATAAAATAATACAATACACCTGTATTAAAATAATACAATGTAATATAATATAATATAGTGTGCAAACACACCCTAATGGTACTACTAATATAGACTTCATTGGATTTATGTTTGCGGTGGTTAGTGTTAAGAAAATTATTCCACAACTGATAATTAAGAATAGTTTTTGAGTAGGAATATGAACTCAAGGCAATTCTCAATTCAATTATGAGTTAATTTTTTAATATGAGTTAGGATTTTTATAGTATAAGAATTAATTAGTACTCCTACACAAGTAAGAGATCGACCTACACATCACAAAACTGATTAAAAAAAAATCACATTAGTTAAGAATAATAAATAACCTAAGAATAGTAATAACCTTCAAATCTTAGCTTTTGAGTAGGAATGAGCTAGTTTTTTTTAGTAAGAATTATGTTATATTGACTTCTTTTCATTAGCAGTGGATGGCGCGGGTAGACGGCGCCGGTTGGTACGAACGATGGATAGCAGCAACTTACTATTGATAGTGGTGCCTAATAGGGATGGCAAATTGGTCTATCTAAATTAGATATCCATATATCCAATCCAATTGAATTGAATAATATCCATCTAAAATTTTTTTAGATATGGATATAGATAATTTTAAAAATATCCAATTAGAAATTGGATGGGTATGAATATTTGATAGATATCCAAAATCCAATTAATATCCGATTTGAAGTTAAAAAAATTAATATTGTAAAACTAAATTCTCCGCCGCTTCATGAATTGTTCACCAGGTCTCTCTTCGCTTCTCTTCTTTCTCGGCAGCTCTCACAAGGTCTCACCATGAATTGTTCACCAAATTCTCCGCCGCATCATGGCCATCGCCAGAAGTGGATTTCCTATCGGCCAGCTTTTCAACTCCAAGTCCGGATTTCACACCCTGAACTTGAAGTAGCGGCCGTTTGTGTTTGTCAGAAACAACGGCGTCGTAATGAGGAGATTTGTGATAAGAATCGATGGGCTTGCAGAAACGGTTAGTGTTGGTGTGGCTCATGGCCCATTTTACGTCAGTTAAAGAGCAGTTATGAAGCGGCTGCTGGGATTGAGATTTGATGGCGGTCAATGATGGTGATGGTGGGAGTGAATGTGAATTAGGAGCGGGCTTAGACAACGGCGTTTCGTTCATCTTAATCTCTGAATGAAACACCATTGGTTGATGAACACAACTACACAAGAGAGGAGAAGAAGCTCTTCTTTCTTATTATTTATATATTAATTTCTCTCTTCACTCTTCTCTTGTTATTATTTATTTTTTTCTGTTTGGTATGTGGTGCTCTTGTTGGTGTTTATGTTGGTGTTTATGTTGGTGTTGGATAGATATTCATATTTATATGGATAAAATTTATATTTATGTTTAATATTAAATACTGAATATGGATATAGATATATCCATTATGGATAATTATGAATTTATATTTTGATGGATATTATCTATTCATAATTGAATATTTACCATCCCTAAATTGCCTAATATGGTTGCTGGTTAGCTTTTTATTGATTATAAAGAAATTAAATAAGATTTAAAAAAAAATTAGTTGTTATGCGGGAGATGGATCCCCACGTGTCAAGCATATGGAAGCACAACATGGATCTCCATGTGTAACGATCAAGCACATATCTACACAAGATTGATCTCGATTAATCATGCGTTTACTAGAATTTAGATCTCCTTAAGGCACGTGAGCGATAACATGCTAAGAGACCATTGAATTGCCAACAATATAAGTAGCATAGGTTTCTTGATATATGAATTAATAAGAAGGGTGGGATATTTACATTTTGCTATTTGTATAAGCTCGCCACTTTTGAAAAGTACTTAGAGCAAGTTCATGTAAATTTTAATAAATATAAATCGACAAAAACATTTGTACAATTAATCAATTAAGTCTTTTTTGTAATTTTGTTCTCATTTAAATTTCTTTAACCATTTTTTACTATTACAGTTGCTTTAACATAAGTTTTACTTTACTATTTTATCCTTATGACATATAATGATCCAATTTTCATAATAAATATGTGTTCTTGCATCAAATAGCTTATATATTTAATTTTGTCATTAATTATCTAATTTTTTAAAATGAAATCTGATAATTTTCAATACCTTACATATAAGTTACATAAATTTAATAACCCGATAATTTAAATAATTATTGTACCATAAAGACATTGTGTTAATTAGTTTAATTAAAAGTTCATAATCATACTAATAAAGTAGAATTGACACATCTTTCAGAAATTTTTTTTTTTTGTATAAAAGGTAAAAAAGTTATAAATTTTTGGTACTTTTACTATATAAAGTTAAAATAATCAATTTAAGTTTGGGCTAAAGCAGTCATAATAGTGATTAAATAAAAAATTTTAAGTCACAAAATATAAACTATGATAGATTTAATTAATTAATTCACCAAAATTATTCTTTATTTAAATTTTTAAAATAATATAAATTTTTTGTGATTATTTTCAAGTAGTCAAGAGGTTTTACAAAAAAAAATTATAGGGTAGAAATATTACCACCGTAATGAAAAAGGCGCAAATCCTCTATACTTGTACAGGTCTCATTTATATACAGTGAGTAAATAATACAGGAACAAAAAAAAAATATGGCAGTTCTTGTTAAGAGTTTAGCAAATTAAATAATGAAAATAGAAGCGGGGTTATCTGTAGCCGCAAAATAAAAGTAAAAGTATTATGAACACCAATTTTTATAATAAAAATTTTAAGCCACTAAACTACGAAGCACTATGTCAATTTACTATTGAGGATAAATTAAACGGTAATAATTAATTTTAATTAGTCACAAGCTCACAGCTTCGTCCTTGAGTAAGGCAGTAGCGGGACTGCGTTTGATTAAATTCATTTAAGGATCAGATCTTTATCCCTTTTTCCAGATAATGGAAGCCTTAGAAAACTAGTACTTAAGAAGTAAAAAAAAAAAAAATTGGCGCTATTAAGAAATAATCACAATTAATCCGTCTTATAGTGTATTATTGTCATTTGTAAAAAGTTCATCGCGGTTTCAAAACTAGTTCAATTTAATTAAGAACACAGCTTAAGCTTTCGAATTAAGATATGATCAGCTTAGTGCATTTGCTTTTGAGATCAAATTAGGTTTATTAATATTAGTAGAGAAAATACGAGGATAGAGAATAAAAAATAATTAATAATATATTCTGGGCCACTAATTTTTTTTGGGTATTAATAAAACTAGAAATTAGCATTTAATTTCCATTAATTTTATTAGTGTTAGCGACCTAAAATATTTAACATAAACGTGATGATTACAACTGAGATGACTTATTGAGATGACTTATTGACTTTTAGTACTTCATGTCTTAATTTATATCTGATGAAAAGAACAAAGCACGTGGGACATCTTTCAAGAAATTTACAAAAACTAGCTTAGATAGGTTAAAGTCTTTCTAATTAAGTTCAAGTTTGTTGATGCCACATAAGAATCTTGAGATTGAACTTTGTTAACGTCAAAACTCAAGTGAAACTTCCTTTCGGCAATCGGGACATCCCGATCCGGATTGGTCAATTTTGATTCCGACTGACAAAGGATCATATAGTGATGTGAAAATTCAAGCAGTCATGTGATAAGTACATATTTTTTATATATTTTAATATTATTTTTTTTATTTTTATTTTATTTTATTTTTAAATATTTTAATTAATTTTTAATTTAATAAATTTTATTTTATTGTGTTAATTTTTATTTTATTTTATTTTATTATTTTAAATATATTTTAAAATTAAAAAAAAAATTAAATTAAAATATTTAAAAAAAATCTGATTGAAAAATTTAAAATAATAAAAAAATTAAAAATTGAGAATAATCTGTGCTTAAAAGGATCAAAGCTTGAGAGAGTTGAAGATTGTTCATGTTCGTTGCCGTGTTGATAAAGTCGAAAGAAAAGAAAAGAAAAAAAAGGGCACTAAATTGATTGGCCGAATTAACAGTTAAAGGCATGAGAAATATTAGCCTAATTAAAAAGAAACGAAAACTCCAAGTGGAGTGCACGTGAGTGAAGCCAAAGCAAATTAAAAGGCTTGTCCTTTGGCTTAAGAGTTGGAAAAGTCAGTGGACTCATTTTAAAGACTATATAAGAAAGCTGAACTTTGGCTTTTGAAGGCGAGCCGCCTGGGTAAAGAAAGAGTATTCGGCAGAGAGAGAATCGGCAACATATAAACTGAAAAATTTGCGACCGCAAAGCAGAAGAAAAAAATCAGCAGCCGACAGAAATTGAAGCAGAGTTAGCCGCTTGAATTAATTCTTATAATTGGTTTTATCAATTTTCTTATTCTTAATTTAATTATGTTAGGTTAGATTTTCTATTTAGTTGAGGGTAAATTTAAAATCTCAAACATGTCATATGATTAATTTTTAAATTTTATCATTCAATTTATTTAATTAAGATTGTTTATGTTTTTCTATAATTAATATTTATAGTTTTATTTTTATCTTGTTTGAGTGGCCAATTAGATAGTACTTGAATAAATTCTATTATTAGATTAAAATTCTTGATCCGTAATTGTCTTAATATTTTAATCATTCGCAGCAGGTTGGAATTCGTAATTTCAATTGGAGAATATAACCTAGGTTAAATAATCCGAGCTTATGTGTTTATTACCTAGATCAACCTAATATCTTTCTCTGCTTTTTTAGCGCAACAATTAGCCCTAGGGTAACATGTGAGACCGTATGGCGTTTGTTTCATGGTCGGGCATGTGACTGACATGTGCCCTGCTCTCCAAGAGGGTTCACATGAGCAGGCCAATGCAGTTGAGGGGTTCCTAGGATAACCAAGATAAAAGTATGATTCTTACTCTAATTTTTACAATGAAGGGTGGAAGGATCACCTTAATTTTAGGTATAGGAACCAACAACAAGGCATTCCTAATGTGGCACCATCTTGACCACCGGCTACCCCCAACAGCGGGTGCAACAGCTTTACCAAGTTCGGCCACCTCGACCTCCTCAAAATTAAGGTAGGTCTTTGGAAAATCTTGTAAAAGCTCTCACTACTAACTCTATACAGTTCCAACTGACTACCTAGACACAACTCCAACATTTTAAGAATTAAATTGGCCAACTGGCCACATCTATGAGTAGGATAGAGGCTAGAACTTCAGGAAAGTTACCTTCTCAACCAGAAATTAATCTAAAAGAGAATGCTAGTGCTATGTCTCTTAGGAGCGGAAAGAAATTTGAACCATTATTAGCTAAGCCATAAAAAATGTCCACAACATTATCGCACTCTGTGACCAATTCCTCCCTTGAGGCTCTTCCTTTAACAAGGAAAGACGATTCCCACTCGGCATTGTCAGTCGACCCATCTGGCCAAGTAAGTATCCCTTCACCTCGAATTAAGACTCTTTCCATTCCTCCACCATTTCTTAGCAAGTTTAAACAATCCAAGAAAGAGGAGCAAGAAAAGGAGATCCTTGAGACCTTTTGTAAAGTATAGGTAAATATTCCTCTATTTGATGCGATTAAAAAAGTATCGCGTTATGCAAAGTTTTTGGAGGAATTATGCAGCAACAAACGAAAGTTGAGCGGTAACGAAAAGGTAAGTGTAAGAGAGAATATTTCTACTGTATTTCAAAGAAAACTTCCTCCTAAGTGCAAGGATCCAGGTATTTTTACTATCCCCTGCACTATTAGCAATATCAGATTCGAAAGATGTATGCTAGATTTAGAGGCCTCAATTAATGTTATGCTATATTCGATTTATAACTCTTTAAATTTAGGTCTAATGGACGAAACTGGTATAATTATTCAATTGGCTGATAGATCTAATGCTTACCCCAACGGGGTTGTGGAAGATGTTCTTGTGCAGGTCAATGAATTGGTCTTTCCAGCTGATTTTTATGTCCTTGAAATGGAGGATGAGTTATCGCCTAATCTCACTCCTATTTTATTGGGGCGACCATTCCTTAAGACAGCCCTAACCAAGATTGATGTTCACGATGAAACCCTCACAATGGAATTCGATGGTAAAGTGATCCGCTTCAATATCTTTAAGGCAATGAGGTATCTAAGTGATGTACATTCTGTCTTTTCCATAGATGATATTAATATTTTGGTGCAGGATTTCTTTGAATTATTCGGTAATGACAGCTTTGCAATTGTCATAAGCAAAAATCTTACGAAAGATGGCTCTAAGGAATATGCAAATTTGATAAAGTTGGATGATGAGGTAGAAGAAGCTATGACGATCTTAGATGGAGCAGTCCTATTACACACCAATGGGTATAATATTTCTTACCTTGAATTGCCGTTATTAAACGAGAAACTTTTACCTTCAATTGTGCAAGCACCTACCTTAGAACTTAAGCCACTCCCAAAGTATCTGCAATATATTTTCTTGGGTGAGAATGAAACACTTCCAGTCATAATTACTAAAACCCTCACCCCAGTTCAACAAGAAAAGTTAATTAGGGTGCTTCGGGATCACAAGACGGCGATTGGTTGGACCATTACTGACATTAAGGGAATTAGTCCTTCTATGTGTATGCATCACATTTTACTAGAGGAAGGGTCTAAACCAACAAGAGATGCACAAAGCCGCCTTAATCCACCAATGATGGAAGTCGTGAAAAAGGAGATATTGAAACTCCTTAATATGAGGATTATTTATCCCATTTCTAATAGTAAATGAGTAAGTCCTGTGCAGGTAGTTCCAAAAAAATCAGGCAAAGCAGTGATCAAGAATGAAGAAAACGAGCTTGTGCCAACAAGAGTTCAAACTGGGTGAAGAGTTTGCATTGACTATCGTAAACTGAATGCAGCCACTTGCAAGGATCATTTTCCTTTGTCATTCATTGATCAAATGCTTGAAAGGTTGAGTGGTCACTCTCATTATTGTCTTCTTGATGGTTACTCAGGTTATAATCAGACCGTTATTGCTCCGGAAGACCAAGGGAAAACGGCCTTCACATGCCCTTTTGGCACATTTATTTACCGACGCATGCTGTTTCGTCGCTGTAACGCTCCTGCTACTTTCCAAAGGTGCATGATGAGTATTTTTTCTGATTATGTGGAAAACATCATTGAGGTATTTATGGATGATTTACGGTTTATGGTGATTCTTTTGACAGATTTTTAGATAATCTTACACTTGTGTTTAAACAATGCGTTGACACTAACCTTGTTCTTACTTAGGAAAAATGTCATTTTATGGTTAATCAAGGTATTGTACTAGGCCATGTTATTTTTGAAAGGGGAATTGAAGTTGATAAATCTAAGATAGATCTTGTTCGCTCTTTACCACCTCCCACTAGCGTGAGAGAGGTTCGTTCTTTTCTTGGTCATGTAGGTTTCTATCGTAGGTTTATCAAGGACTTCTCCAAGATAACATTACCCCTCTGCAACTTACTTCAAAAGGATGCAACTTTTGACTTCAATGATAAGTGCCAAAGAGCATTTGAGAAGTTAAAAGAGGTTTTGACATCAGCCCCTGTGATTCAACCACCGAACTGAGATTTACCATTTGAGATCATGTGCGATGCAAGTGACTATGCTATTAGAGTTGTGTTGGGCCAGCTTGTGGGCAAGCTTCCTCATGTCATCTACTATGCCTCCGTACATTGAATGATGCACAACTCAGCTACTTCACCACAGAGAAAAAACTTTTAACAATTATCTTTGCCTTAGAGAAATTTCGTTCTTATTTGATTGGATCTAAGGTAATTGTTTACTCTGACTATGCAGCTATTTGATATTTGCTCACTAAAAAGGATGCTAAACCACCTCTTATTCGATGGACACTTCTATTGCAAGAGTTTAACTTAGAGATTCTAGATAATAGAGGTTCTGAGAATTTGGTGGTATATCGTTTGAGCCGACTTACTTATAACGAAGATGCACTTCCGTTGCATAAGAACTTTCCAGATGAGCAGTTATTACAGGTAGGTATAATTACTCCTTGGTATGCAGATATTGTCAATTACTTGGTTACTAGGACAGTACCGGAAGAGTTAACCCGTGCACAAAAGACCAAGATCAAGAGTGATGCCAAGTACTATGTGTGGGATGAGCCATACTTGTGGAAGCATTGTTCTGATTAAGTTTTTAGAAGGTGCATACCCGAAATTGAATTTTCTTCTATTCTCACATTTTGTCATACTCTGACTTATGGAGAACATTTTGGACCAAAGAGAACAGCCCTTAAGGTACTTGCGAGCAGTTTTTGTTGGCTATCACTATTTAAGGATGCATATTTGTTTTGCAAATCTTGTGATCGTTGTCAGAGAACAGGTAATTTGGGACCTAGAAATCAAATGCCTCAATCTCCAATTCTTATAGTTGAGATTTTTGATGTTTGGGGCATCGATTTCATAGGACTATTTCCTTTATCGTTTAGTAGTCTCTATATTTTTCTTGCGGTTGATTATGTTTCAAAATGGGTGGAAGCAAAAGCCACCCGAACTGATGATTCTAAGGTTGTGGTAGATTTTATAAAGTGTAACATCTTTGCAAAGTTTGGAACGCCGAAGGCAATTATCAGTGACAAAGGCACTCACTTTTGTAACAGGTTAGTAGAGACTCTCTTTCGAAAATACAACATCACTCACAAGGTATCTACATCTTACCATCAACAAACTAATGGGCAAGTTGAGGTGTCTAATAGGGAAGTGAAATCAATCCTTGAAAAGATAGTTAGTCCGAATAAAAAGGACTGGAGCCTAAGGCTTGATGATGCACTTTGAGCATATAGGACCGCATACAAAACTCCTATTGGTATGTCACCCTACAGGTTGGTATATGGTAAGCCTTGTCATCTTCCAGTGAAACTTGAACATAAAGCATGGTGGGCTGTAAAATAATGTAACATGGAACTGGACACTGCTGACCAACACAGAAAGCTCCAATTGCAAGAATTAGAGGAAATTCGAAATGATGCCTATGAGAGTTCACGAATCTATTAGGAAAAGACTAAGGCTTTTCATGATAAGCAGATCTTGAGAAAGAATTTTGAAGTTGGACAGAAAGTTTTGTTATTCCATTCTCGCCTTAAGTTGTTTCTAAGTAAGTTACGTTCTTGATGGGTTGGACTTTTTGTTGTTACTAATGTTTTTCCTCATGGTGCAGTTGAGATTAAGAGCTTAAAGACAAGTAAATAGTTCAAGGTTAATGGTCATAGGTTGAAGCCTTACTATGAAAATTTTCAGACACTCAATGTAGATGAGGCTCCACTTTATGAACCTGCGTATGCCGATGAGTGACACTTGAGAACCATGTCAGGCTGAGGATAATAAACCAAGCGCTTATTGGGAGGCAACCCAATGACTGGAGAAAAGATTTTGAGAGCACGCCATAACGGATTTGATCTTTCTCCTTCTCAGTCTCATTTACTTTACCTACTTTGTGTTGAATTTTGTTGTTTCTGTTTGTATCTCTCATCTCATTTCCCTATGTTTAATTCTGTTGTTTGTTAGCTTAAGCTTACATTGACGACAATGTAAGAATTAAGTGTGGGGGGGTGGATTTCGAACTTATTTTTTGTTGCTTTGTATTTTTCTTTTTACAAAAAAAAAACAAAAAAAACAAACAAAACCCCAAAAAAAAAAAAACTTCCATTGTTTTAAATATTAGCCAATGATTAGAATTTGATTGACAACGAATATGGTTCTTAGAAAATGTTGAATATTACCTTAGTTTATACTTGATTCTTGTGTTGATTTCCTCTTAATTGAGCTTTGTTGTGCAAATTTTGTTGAACTCGCAAGCGCACGAATCTGTTGTAAAATATATTAACGGTGACGAGTGTCGATCCCACAAGGAGGTGAATTTTAATTGCGCGTAGAATTAATTTTGTAAGTGAGTGGTTTTGTGGTGGAAATGATTTAGATTATCCTAGAATTTAAATGCGAATGGCGGAATTAAATTAACGTGAAAACTATTATAATTGCAGCGCTTGGGTATCTGGATCCGTATCAACATACACTAAGTGCCAATTAAATCATGAGGGAGGAATCCACACCTCATGAACCACTATCTAATCAATATAATGTTAAGGGCTTATCGTGCCAAATAATAATAACCTTGTACTAGAGAGCCGGTGAAACCAGGGCGGTATCTAAACAAGATTATTATTATTTGTCGACGAAAATTCAAAACATCCATAAAATTAGAGGAGAAGAGAAAATAAATTTACCAAATAAAGCCCATGACACATGTTGAGATTTCCCCTTCAACGCAAGCTTGAAAGAAAATTAGTTACTCATACTTGAAGTAGGGGCAAAATAGAAATTTATTAAAATACGTAGAAAATACAAGATGGAGAAAGAATTACAGAAAATGAAGCCTAAAAATGGATTCAAGGGTATCAAATTAGGGGGTAGAAGCCCCCCTTTTTATAGATACATTGAGTAAATCATGGCCATCGGATTAAAAACAGTTCGGACGCTCAGGATTGCGCCACGTCATCAGTCAATAGTACGCGGATTGACCACGCGGTTTGTACAATGACACGGTTTGACCACGCGATTTGAACAGTCAACCGGTTTGAATAATGACGCGGTTTGGTTGAAAATAATCCTGTGTATATGCATGTATCGTACGCGCAATTTTTGATCCACTAACATGCTGCCACGTCACCGATCAACAGTGCATAAGAATTTTGTCCAATAGAATCATGCCAGCTCATCAGTCAATGCCACATCATCAGTCAATGCCACGTCATCATTCCGTATGTGTGAACAGTATCATGAATAGTAACATAAACAGTATCGTATATGTGAATACTGCCGTACTTGTGAACAGTGACATTTTTTTTTATACTCCTCCTAAGGTTTTCGACTGTCTTGAGTTCAAAAGTGATGTCCGTTTTACCGTCTGATCTCTCGTGCATTGTGAAATGACTACGATGCCCTTAAAATACATGAAATACTTAATTAAAATAAAACATACATAATTAAATCAAAAGAAGCTTAAATACATAAAAGTAGGAATATTAGTAAAACTTGAAGTATAAAATGACGATTTTCTCCTCTATAAATATGCACTTTCTAACACTCAACACACCTCCCAACCAACTTATTGCTAATCCATAGCAAATAAAGCGAAAACAAAATTCAAATCCAAAATAATAATTTTTTAAAAATAATCTTATTTATTCAATCAGACTAATGATAGCAAGCAAATAAAAATATAAGCATCATCTCCAGTTTAAAGAAACATCACACCCACATCAACCATCCATATGAATCAGCCTAATAGACTTTGTCACAACTGCTTTCAAGAATGACATGTTAAACCCCAAAATCTCACTGGTAGTAGTGACACTCTCACAAAGAAATTAAACCCAAACAATAGTCACTCCAATGCATGAAAATTGAGAGAAAATGATAAAGAAGTAGTATCACACGCTCTCCCCAAGATGAAAGAAATATGCCCTCAGCTTAGAAATAATACGATCTCAAGTCAAACAAAATGCTAGTCAACCCAATTTATTTATTTATTTCTCTTTTTTTTATGCACCACTACATCTTTTTTGTCCATATAACTAGCTTCTACTTCAGACTATAGTTCCCTAAAATCAAGAAGGACTTTTATTAGGACGTAACGTAGGCTTAGGACATGGCTAACAAAGGAGGGGAAATAAGGAAAACAAAGTGTATGTTTGAGAAAAATATAGAGAGAGATTTTTTTTTTTGGAAGTTGCAAAGTGGATTTCACCTATTATTGTTTTTTTTCTTAAAACAACAAATTTTTTTTTTGGTTTTTGTTTTTTTCTTTTTTTTTTGGTACAACTTCACTGAATAAAATAATTATTTATATTTTTCTCAAACACAAATAGGTGATGAAACTTGTAAAATATCGGGTAATACTCCAAATCGAAGTGGGTCAAGATGATAAGTTTGACAAAGAAAAGTTTTTTTTAAAGGGTCAGAAGGGTTAACTATGGATATTTCATAAAAGAGATGGATAGAAAGGTTCAAACGGGTCAAAAATGGCCTTTCCATCGTGTTTTAGGGCTCCAAATAATCTTCCATATCTACTAGTTAGATGGACCTCCAGATGTAGTAACACACTTTTTTTTTAATTTTACAATTTTTTTTTAGGGTTAACTCAAAAGAAATTTAGAGATCGTGTATAAAATAATAAACTGCTAAGCTGTATGAAGAATAGGCAAAAGGATTATTTTCCAAAAAAAATGATAGGCTCAAAAACTCGCTTGGTACTTATTATGACATGTTCATTCCTCAAGCAACTCATATTTGTCTCCAACATCAACATGTAGAGTAGCAAACATGGCGTAACATCTCTTAAGACCAAAGATAATACAAATACTAAAATTTTTAAATTCATCATGTCATCTAATGTTAAAACAAATCACACAATTTTTTTTTCAAACAACATTCTACCCCCCAACCTATTCTAAACATGAAAGGAAAATTTGCATGCAAAATTGTGAAAATAATGCAGAAAAACTAATTAAAAAATTACACTTAAAATGATTGAAAAAGAATTTTTTTTAAGAAGATGCATTTCTAGAAGCACTACACTTCATATTCAGCCATCTTCGACTTAAAAATTTGAAAATGTATATTTATAAAGGAGAAATTAAAAAGAAGAAGAAAGAGAAAAAAATGAATATCAAAGTTTAATAAAGAAAAAGAAAATGCCTGGAAATCTTTTTTTTTTGGTTTTTTTTTGTTGTTTTTTTTAAACGAAGAAGATGCGTTTTTAGAGTAAGTACACTCCATATTCAGCCATCTTCAACACAAAAAGTTAGCAACAGTTAGTTTCTACAACAAAAAATTAGTAAAAACTTAATCAAGATTCCATAATTGTCGACTATTCCCTCCCCCTAATAAGAACGAAACATTGTCCTCAATATTTTAAAGGAAAGAAGTAGAGTTTAGAAGATATCACCTAGGTGGTGTAACACAGAAGAAAATATTTACAAGTAGAGAGTTAAATCCAATTTGTACTTCTTACTGCGGCTACTGTTACCATCATTATTTGGTTACTCTAACACCAATGTCCTGGGGTCTGGCTCTGGTCTATAAGCTTGTAACAGATCAAGTAGCTCATTAGCAGTGTGAGCACAAATAAAAAACTTTTTTGCTGTGGAAGGAATGAAATAGTTTTTTATTGCATGGTTAAGAAATGCGATGAAGCCATCATAAAAGTTATTGACATTTAACAAAACGATGGGTTTCTGGTGAATGTTCATATGGGCCCAAGATGCTAATGTGATTAGTGCTTCGAGAGTTGCAAGATCTCCTGGTAAAAAAATAAAAGCATCAGCATGATTAAGCATTTCAGTTATTCTTTCCTGCATACCTGAGATAACTAACTCTTCTCCAGTCGGTGAGTCAGAAAAACAGCCCAATGGTTTTAGGGTTGTTGGGATGATGCCTAACATTAATATAGACATGATACCTCATTCACAGCTGTGACCCACTACCGCTAAGATCCTTAAATATGATTCTTTTTATTTGCACTCACAAATTATTTTTGAGAAGTATCCCAATGGCAACTACTCCCAACAAACAATTTAAGAATATTTGTGTGCTTTCTGGATTTAACTATGGCAAATATAAAGAGTTCGTTGAGGCAGCCATTGATATTGGTCGAAGCATAGCAACAAGGAAATTACATTTGGTATATGGCGGAGGTGACCGAGGGTTATCAAAACTGGTCTCAGAAGCTGATCGATAAATGATAAAAGAAAATTGTCTTTACGTGTGACAGAATTTAACTTTCTATAATTAATGCATACACGCCATCTTGTAGTCACTCGAGTGGGTATCATACCATTATCTGCATTGGTAACTACTCTGACTCTTGACTTTTTAGGGACAACTTACACAGGACTGACCCATGAACTATCAGAAATGGGGTAAATGATACATGCGTCTAATAATTTGAGGACTTGATATTTAACAACTTCTTTCATATTAGAATTTAACCGACGTTGCATTTCCCTAATAGGTTTAGCATTTTCATCAAGGTGAATGTAATGCATACAGTCTACTGGGTTTATACCTTTGATGTCTGCTATGTTCCATCCTAACACTCCTTTGTGCTCTTTGAAAACATCCAACAACTTACCTTTTTGTTCGTTATTTAGGGATGATGAGATGATTACTGGTAGACTGTTTTCTTCTCCAAAAAATGCATATTTTAAAGTGTTGGGTAATGGTTTGAGCTCGAGTTTCGGTGGTGATTCTAATGATGGGATGAGTTTCTTCTCTGGTGGTGCTAGTTGTTCAACTCTTGACTTCCATTTATTAGTGTCCATGGATGGTGCTGAGTCAAGTAGGGCGTTGACCTCATCAACTGATCTGTCAACATCAAAATTCAAACCAAAGTGAGTTAAACATGTTAGTAAAGGGTCATCATTAAGGTTTGAAAGAAAAGTATCATCAACTAATGCTTCAATTAAATCCACATCAACAATTTCATTATCTGAGTTGTGAGGTTGTTTTACAATGTTGAACATGTTAAGCTCCATAGTCATGTTGCTAAGGGACAACTACATATTTCCAGTCCTGCATTGAATGTGAGTATCCGCAGTTATCAAGAAAGGTCGGCCTAGAATAATGGGGACGTGCTTTCTTAAATCCCGGATTCGTTGAGTGTCAATTACAATGAAATCAACAGGAAAATAAAACTTGTCTACCTGGATAAGCACGTCCTCCACAATACCACGGGGTATTTTCGTGGACCGATTTGCAAGTTATAACACCACTGGAGTTGGGTGTAATTCTCTAAGTCCAAGTTTCACAAATACTTAATAAGGCAACATATTTACACTAGCTCCTAAATCAATAAAGCATTCTTAATTGTGTGGTTCCCTATACTACATAAGATAGTGGGGGAGCCTGAGTCTTTGCATTTTAGAGGAATTTTGTGTTGGAGTATAGAACTAACGTTTTCTATTAAAAATGCATTCTTTTGAATGTGAATGTTTCTCGTTTTACTACAAAGGTCTTTAAGAAACTTGGCATAAGATGGAACTTGTTTCATAGCATCAAACAAAGGGATATTAACACTTACCTGTTTGAAGATTTCAAGAATCTCACCTGTGGATTTTCCCTTCTTTCTTTTAGCTAACCTCTGAAGAAATAGAGCTTTAGAAACGTATTCTCGTGGGTTGGTTTCTTCCTTCTCATCCGATGGTGAGTCTTCAACATTCACAGGTACAATTTGATTTTCTTTTGTCACCGGCATCTCCACTTTGTTGTCGACTTTTTTTCTTTTTCGCAAGGTCATAACGGCTTTGGCCTCTCCATTCTGCTGTGGTGAACTGGTACTTACTTCATATACTCCTTTAGGATTAGGCACTGGTTGACTTGGAAACTTGCCTTTCTCAATAGTCATTTCCAAGGTCTAAATTGAAGAAGCAAGTTGTCCCACCATCTTCTCGAGGCTTGAAACTTATTAGGCTTGTGAGTTGAAGCCTGCTCTCATCTCATTTCGTAGTCCATCAATAGTGCGGTTCTGTTACTTGATCGTGGAGTGAGTAACATTTCTGAAATTCTAGAATGCATCCTCCCATGGTCTGGGTTGAGAGTAGTTTTGGTTCTGATTGTATGGTCTAAATGAGGGCTGAGAGGCTTGAGGAACTTGAGGAGTTGGTTGCATTGGTGGAGCTAGAGTTGTTGGTCCATTCTATTAGAATCCTTGAGACCATGAAAAATTGAGGTGGTCTCTCCATCCAGGATTATATGTGTTGGAGTATGGGTTGTAATTTGATGGCTTTCTCATGACACCGATGGTATTGGCTTGATCTGAGTATGAGTCATGGTCATGTGGCTCTGTTGATTTAGCAGTAATCAACGATACTATTTGTCGAGAATGACCTTCAATTATCTCTTTGACTTCTTTGATTCCCGAACTAGACTTGCTAATGTGAACCTCATTCACTCTCTTAATTCTTTTAGTATTCCTGAGTGATCGACTCCGTTGTTGGGAATTATCCGCTTGTCGCTGGAAGAAATCCCAAATCTCTGATATACTTTTTGACATTAGCTCTCCTCCACTTGTTGCCATTAGCCATTCTTGCACTTGTGGCAATAATCCCTCCAAAAAGTATTGGCATTGGTGTCATTTCTCATACTCATGATGTGGACACTTCAAGAGTAGCCCATTGAATGGCTCCCGTGCTTCGAAAAACTGCTCGTCTTCTCTCTGGGTAAACTCTGAAATTTACCTGCGATTAGCATTGGTTTTATGTACTGAGAAGTATTTATTCAAAAATTTTGTTACCATTTGTTCCCATGTTGTAATGCTATTAGCAGGCAATGTATTGAACCATGAACGAGTTCTATCATTTAAAGAAAATGGGAATAATCTAAGTTTAACATCATCTGTTGAAAAATTCTCGTATTTAAAAGTTTGACAAATAGTATGAAAATCATTCAGATGATTATATGGGTCCTTATTTTCTAGGCCATAAAATGTTGGTAGACAATTTAGCACACTAACTTTTAACTCAAAACTCCTAGCAGCTACATTTGGGTATCTTATGCATGATGTGCTTAAATTAGCTAAGGGACTGAAGTAGTCCTTAAATGGCCTCTCTTGTGGTACTGGTTGTTGGTGTTGCAAATCCATTTCAATTTTATTTTTAAATGCAATGTGTTTGTGTGTGCGAAATATTTTTTCTAGTTCAAGATCTATAGGCTCAAGATTGGGTAATAATGACCTTCGACCATGCATGCAAAAAATACAAAAAAAATGAAAACAAAACTTAATAAAAATAAAGAAGAGAGAGAAATTACGATACTAACCTTGTCACACTGTTACAATCTTACTATGAAAACACACAACAATAAAAATACGTGAAATAAAATAAAATAAAATAAAAATAAATTAAAAAGATAAATAAAAAATTATAAAGAAAAATAACTTGAAAATTAAATTACAGAAATTTAAAGAAGAGAAAAAGAAATGAAATTCTAATCTTAAAATGCAGATTTACTTTTTTTTAATAAAAAAAATTACAATAAAATAACTAAAAGAAATTATTTACAAAAAAATAATTCTACAAATTTAAATAACTTACCTCCCTGGCAACGGCGCCAAAAACTTGTTGTGCAAATTTTGTTGAACTCACAAGCACACGAATCTATTGTAAAATAGATTAACGGTGACGAGTGTCGATTCCACGAGGAGGTGAATTTTAATTGCGCGTAGAATTAATTTTGTAAGTGGGTGGTTTCGTGGTGGAAATGATTTAGATTATCCTAGAATTTAAATGGGAATGGCGAAATGAAATTAAGGTGAAAACTATTATAATTGCAGTGCTTGGGTATCTGGATCCGTATCAACATGTACCATAGGCTAAATATTCCTTATTAGTGCCAATTAAATCATGAGGGGGGAATCCACACCTCATGAACCACACTCTAATCAATATGGTGCTAAGGGCTTATCGTGCCAAATAATAATAACCTTGTACTAGGGAGCCGGTGAAACTAGGGCGGTATCTAAACAAGATTATTATTTTTTGTCGACGAAAAGTCAAAACATCCATAAAAATTAGAGGCGAAGAGAAAATAAATTTACCAAATAAAGCCCATGACACATGTTGAGACTTCCCCTTCAACTTAAGCTTGAAAGAAAATTAGCTACTCATACTTGAACTAGGGGCAAAATGGAAATTTATTAAAATACATAGAAAATATAAGATGGAAAAAGAATTACAAAAAATGAAGCCTAAAAATAGATTCAGGGGTATCAAATTAGGGGGGAGAGGCCCCCTTTTATAGATACATTGAGTAAATCATGGCCATCGGATTAAAAACAGTTCGGACGCTCAGGATTACGCCACGTCATCAGCCAACGGTATACGGTTTGACCACGCGGTTTGCACAGTGATACGGTTTGACCACGCGGTTTGAACAGTTAATTGGTTTGAACAGTCAACCGGTTTGAACACTGACGCGGTTTGGTTGAAAATAATCTTGTGTATATGCATGTACCGTACGCGTAATTTTTGGTTCATTAACATGCTGCCACGTCACCGATCAACAGTGCATAAGAATTTTGTCCAATAGAATCGTGCCAGCTCATCAGTCAATGCCACATCATCGGTCAATGTCATGTCATCGTTCCGTATGTGTGAACAATGTCATGAATAGTAACATGGACAGTATCGTACATGTGAATAGTACCATACATGTAGGGATGACAATTATACCTACAAACCAGCAAACCCACCCGCCAAAACCTGCCCGTTGTGGGTAATTTTACCCGTTGCGAGCGGGTTTAGTATTATAAACTAAAACCCGCACATGGATGCGGGTGGGTTTGGTATTTACCTTATACCCGGTGGATTCCCGCATGGATATCCACCAAACTCGCAATATTTTTTTCAAATATTTTTAATTTAATATTAATCTAAAAATGTATAAAGAAAATAATGTGTATAAAGAAAATAATATAAAAATTTTAATCTAAAAATGTATAAAGAAAATAATGTAATTCATGGATTATTATATATCTATTGTAATTTTGTATGTATTATTTTTCTTTAACTTAATATATGACTTATTTTATTATTACCATTGCGGGTTTGGTAATTATCAAAACCCGCTGCGGGTGGGTTTTCTTAAAAAAATTAAAACCCGCTGCGGGTTGCGGGTAGATTTGGTAATTTAAATTTTATGCGGGTTTGGATTTGGTAATGGCAAACCCGCTGCGGGCGGTGCCCATTACCATCCCTACGTACATGTGAACAGTGACATTTTCTTTTATGCTCCTCCTAAGGTTTTCGACTGTCCTGAGTTCAAAAGTGATGTCCGTTTTGCCGTCTGATCTCTTGTTCATTGTGAAATGACTACGATGCCCCTAAAATACATGAAATACTTAATTAAAATAAAACACACATAATTAAATCAAAATAAGCTTAAATACATAAAAGTAGGAATGTTAGTAAAACTTGAAGTATAAAATGACAATTTTCTCCTTTATAAATATACACTTTCTAACACTCAACAAGATTCTTTAAAACATGAGCACTAATAAAAATTCTTTTATAGTTTTGACTTAGAATTTGAGATTGATGTAGCCTGAGTTGAGAATTTTAGATTGAGTAAATGACTGTTTGTCTTGATTCTTATCTCCACAATACAGTATTGTATACACAAGCATCATCACTACAACAAAATCGATTATTACCGAGGGAACTTATCCCTCGGTATTTGTATATATCCAATATTACCGAGGGATTTTTTCTTTTGGAGTTCGTCGTGAAAGCGCTTGTCATTAATTCTATACAATTGACGAACCCTCGGAAATAGGTACTTTTTCCTACCGAGTTTTCCCTCGATATAAAAAATAACGTTCCTTGGTAAAAGTATTCAAACGAGGAAGAAAAACACTTCCTAGGGCTATTGGTTGTCGGTAATAGTTAACTTCCAATGATTTATTTTTTTGGGTAAAATTATGATCCGTCGGGAATATAATTTCCGACAACATATGTTCGCTCGGAACAAAAATTAGTCCCTTGGAAATTACTAGATTCCAAATATAAATCCCTCGGAAATAATGATTGAGACATAATAAAAATCATTATCTCTTTCATCATTTTCATTTGCTCTTTTACTTTTCTAAGCTCACTTAATTCCTCTTCCATTTTTTCCACTTTTAATTCCAATTCTCGCCTTGGTATAACATGAATGTCATTGCTGCTCCCACCATCCAATGAACGATAGACATTCTTGGTTTCATACCTACACCTCATATAAAAAGTTAAATTTTCTTTTTTTTTTCAGATTAATTTGCCACTGAATAAACAATTGTTTATAGCTGTTCTCAAATACAATTATCTCATAAACTACTAAATAACCAAATAAAAAAAGGAAGAAAAAGCCATAGTATAGGATGTCCTAGTAATTAATCACATAGGATGGACTTTAAGTAATATATAAACAAGAAATATGCAAAAAATTAGACAATGTTACATTACTGTGATCTTTCAAGAGCCACGAGAAGCGATGAAAAAAATAAAGTTCTTACATGCCTTGGTCACCGAACTAGATACTCAAAACTTCAATTTGCTGCAAATTAATTTCAAGAATATCAAAATTTAATTCTAGTATTATTCTTGTCGTCTCTTCAATTTCAAAATTAATTTACAAAAACTGGTTGTATGATCTTAAATTTTTACCAAGAATGGACAAAATAAAGAGGAATCACAATCAGTAATACAAAATAAAATGGTATTGTAAATTCCTACAAACCAATAGAATTCTCAAATGCTAAATAATAATAAAATTAACACTATTAAAATATTGAAATTGAAATAGAACAAATATGTAATAAGTATACCTTTGTTCTTCAGATTTTGGTGGGTGGCATCATTACTACTTTAAACCTTCTTTCACAGCCTGAAGTAATGAAAAAAAAAAGGTAATATAATGAGCTATTATCATTTTATTCCTTAAAATATATGTATGTATTTAAATAAAACAATAAGAATTTAAAGCTGGAGTAAGATGGATAATTGTTTAATTAAAATCTAAATAAAGTGAAAAGACATTAAAATAGTATGAAAAATTTGGGTCCTATTTCATATCTACTAATTTTAAAATATATAATTAAACAAAACTAGATTTTGAGTTTTTATTTTCCTTTCAGCATTATCTCTGAAACAAAAATTTTAAAAAAAGTTCTTTTTTTTCCTTTCAATGTTATCTCTATAACAAAATTTGAAGCACATAAAATTTTCAAGAACTCTTTCATAATGGAAAGTCAAACGCTACCCCACAAAATTATGAGGAAAAAGCAAAACCCAACCATTGCCGAAGCAAGTTTTGATTTCAAAAATTCTTTATAATTAAAATTTATTTTTTATCTTCTTTAATTAAAAAAAATATGCTTAAACCAAATAATATAAGAAATAAGCAAGCAAAATGAAAAAGGAGAATAAAACTCACACTAAAAATCGTGCTAAGAAGATCTGTATTTTGACGAAGAAAGATACTACATTTCTCTCAAGGTTTTTAGAATTGGATGCTACATTTCTCTCAAGAACTCTTTCATAATGGAAAGTCAAAAGCAATACCGCACAAAATTATGAAGAACAAGCAAAACCCAACCATTGCCGAAGCAAGTTTTCATTTAAAAAATTCTTTATAATTAAAATTTATTTTTTATCTTCTTTAATTAAAAAAAACTATGCTTAAACCAAATAATATAAGAAATAAGCAAGCAAAATGAAAAAGGAGAATAAAACTCACACTGGAAGTCGCTCTAAGAAGATCTACATTTGACGAAGAAAGATGCTACATTTCTCTTAAGGTTTCTGGAATTGGATTTATTTTTTAGCATAAAGCAAGCAAAAGAAAGAAGTTGTGTCTTTCCTTTTTGTTGGTGTAAATGTCTTTTGCTTTTCCTAGTTTATATGTCCTTTATTTTTGTTTTAACTACCGACGGATACTTTTATCTTTTCCAACAAATGTTTTCCTGGGTAATTATATATATAATTTATACTTGTAAAAACTTATTTCCAAGGGAATATGAATTCGTCACTTCTAAATTTGGCACTTTCAACTCTCGCGCTAAATTATTCACTCTACCGAGGGATTTTATACTCTTTAGCGACTAATTATTTTCACTCGGTAATATCATGTAGATTTTTCTATTTGTACCTACAAACGATTAACATCTCTCAGAAATACATTTTTTACCTAGGGAATTTTAGTTCCCTCGGAAATAAATGGTGGGAAATACCCAATTTTGTTGTAGTGCATAGTCAGAAATAGCTACCTATAATCCTTAAGAGTGAAGCTATCCTTGAGTAATTTGCGTCTATGTACCACCAGTATGTAAAAGATAATCTACCATGAGAAGAAGACTACCTTAAGGGGTAGAGTGAAAGCTCCTGCCTATGAAAAAAAAGAAAAAGAAAGAAAAAATCAAAAGAAAACACACGCAAATGCATGTGAGTGAAAAAAAAGGAAAAAAAATTAGAGATCAAGATGATAAAATTAGTTTGACCTACTCTTTTCTTTGTTCAAGGCAAAGGTTATTGATATTAAAGATTTTAGGAATGGATTTTGATTGAATTGATTCACACACACACACTATGAGAATAAAAAGAAAGATGAGATTGATTATTGAATTAAAATTAGAACTTCGATAATATTTGAAATTTTCTTTGAGCTTTATAACTTATGCAATCTTTAAGGCTAGTTTTATTTTAAAATCTTTTGTTCTTTTTCTGCTATTAAAAAAAATAAAGATATTTGTGAGTATCATCGCTGAAGCTAGGGGTAGATAAACGGTTCGGCTCTATGAAAAAAAATCGAACGGTTTTAAAATTAAGGAACCGATTAACCAATCGGTTCGGTTGCTTTAATTATAAATAATTTTTTTAATTGAAAAATAAATGAAAATATATAAACTAAAAACGCAAAAATAGATCACTGAAATGAAATCCCTTGCTGCATTTCAATTTGCAAATTGCAACCACCGCCTCCCTCTCCTCTCCGGCTCTCCCACTCCACTCCAACACCTCCCTCCGTCGCCTCTCTGCCGCGCGTGTCTCCCTCTCCAGACGGCGCAGAACTTCAGCTCACCCCTCTCGGCTTCCTCCTCGCGAGCGTCTCTCCCTCGCGTCAGCTCAGCCCCTCTCTTGCTCGCCTGCACAGTGCCTAGCTCAGCCCCTCTCTTCCTCGCGTGCACAGCTTCCTAGCACAGGCCCTTAGCAGCGACACAGCCCCTCCCCTCAAGCACGGTGACAGCCCCTCACACGCAGTGTTGCAGCCTAGCACAGCCCCACACACACGGTGTTGCAGCCTAGCACAGCCCCTCTTTTTGGTGCTGCAGCCTACAAGTGTTTTTTTTATTTTAATTTATGCCATGGCCTGTGGCCCTGTACAGACTGTGTAAAGTCAATAATGTATACTCTTTACTAGTTTCTGGCTTTCTGCCAGTGTGTAACTATGTATAGTGTTAGGGATTGATTATTTGATTTTGTGGATTGTTGATGTATACTTGTTGGTGGAGTTAAAAATGGTGGACAGATAGATTATTTGATTTTGTGGACTGCTGATGTATGCTTGTGAAATGGGTGGAATGTGGAAGACTGGAAGTGAACTGAAATAGTGAAATGGTTGTAATTGCAGTAAACAAAATCCTGGATGGTAAATTTGTAATTAATCAAACAGAGACAGTTCAAGTTGGCTTCAACTTCCAACTGTAATAGCATGAATCCGAGGTATTTATTTGGTGAACTGGCTTATGTTTGGTTTGAAACAACTTTATTTTATTTTATTTCCAGCATGTGGTTTGATTCATTAAGCAAGTGTGTAGCATAAATTGTTTAAAGATGTTTCATCATTTGCTCTTTTATTTGTTCATTTTTTGACTTGTAAACTTGTAATGTTGTATTGTATATTGCGGCTGGGAATTGAACACTTGAAAATAGATAAGTAAAATTAGGTGGAAATTATAAAATCTGATAATATTGGGGTAAATTTATAAAATCAAGAAAATAAAAAATATGAACCGAACCGAACTGAATTTATGAATCGAACTGAAATATTTCGGTTCGGTTCTTAAATTCGGTTCTCATTCTTAAGACCCGAATGGTTTTGGTTCGGTTCGGTTTAGTTCGGGACCTGAACCGAACCGAACCGACTATTGCTCATCCCTAGCTGAAGTCCTCACGAGACTATAACTCGTCCACTAGGGTTGCCTAGGAGTTTAAAGGCTTGTTGCTTACGCTAAATGTAATTGTGATTTCCTATGAAAGTAGACTAGTTTAGGTTTTCTTTTTATTTTTGTTCTAAGTTTGCTCGAGGACGAGCAAAGGATAAATGTGGGGGAATTTGATAAGTGCATATTTTTCATATATTTTAATATTAATTCCTCCATCTTTTTCTTATTTTGGTCTTAAATATTCTAGTTATTTTAGTTAATTTTTTATTTAATAAATTATATTTTATGGTGTTAATTTTTATTTTATTTTATTTTATTTTATTTTATTTTATTTTATTTTATTTAATTTTGTTATTTTATGTATATTTTAGAATTAAAGAGAAATTAAATTGAAATATTCAAAAAAAAATTGATTGAAAGAATCAAAATAGTAAAAGAATTGAAGATTTGGAATAATTTGGGCTTAAAGGGATCAAAGCTAGAGAGAGTTAGATTGTTCATGCTCATTGCCGTGGTGATAAAGTCGAAAGAAAAGAAAAGAAAAAAAAGCAACTAAATTGATTGGCTGAATTAACAGTTAAAGGACATGAGAAATATTAGGCAAATTAAAAAGGAATGAAAATTCCAAGTGGAGTGCACGTGAGTGAAGCCAAAGCAAATTAAAAGGCTTGGCCTTTGGCTTAAGCGTTGGAAAAGTCAGTGGGGCCCATTTTAAAGACTATATGAGAAAGCTGAACTTTGGTTTTTGAAGGGGAGCCGCCAGGGTAAAGAAAGAGCATTCGGCAGAGAGAGAATCGACAGCATACAAACTGAAAAATTTGCAGCCGCAAAGGAGAAGAAAAAAATAAGCAGCCGAAGGGAATTGAAGCAAAGTTAGCCGCTTGAATTAATTTTTATGATTGATTTTATCAATTCTCTTATTCCCAATTTAATTATTTTAGGCTAAATTTTTTATTCGGTTGAGGGTGAATTCAACACTCCAAACATATCATATGATTAATTGTTAAATTCTATCATTCAATTTATTTAATTGAGATTGTTTATATTCTTCTATAATTAATGTTTATGGTTTTATTCTTATCTTATTTGAGTGACCAATTAGATAGGACTTGAATAAATTCTATTGTTAGATTAAAATTCTTGATCCGTAATTGTCTTGATATTTTAATCATTAATAGCATGTTGGAATCCGTGATTTCAATTGGAGAACATAACCTAGGTTAAATAATCCTAGCTTGTGTGTTTATTACTTAGATCAATCTAATATCTTTCTCTATTTAATGCTTCCATTATCTTAAATTCAAAGAGCTTGTTTTAAATTATTTAATGGTTAGAGATTAGGTGAAGAGCTTATTTTGCCTAACGACACACTAAGGAAATATTAAGACTAACAGAGTTTATTGTTGTCTACGGTTGATAGTTTCAATATAAATTGATATATTATGTATATGTTTGGTGGTGGCGAATGATCCTTTAACCAAAGTTTTTCTCATTGTTATTTCTTTCTCCTTTAATTAGTATTTTTATTAAATTATTATTTTCGTAATTTTAATTTCTTAATTTCTTGCTATTTAGTTAAAAATTCAAAAACCCCCATTTTTTTATTTTTAATTGGCATTTTCTTTGGTTAGATTAATTTATATTATTATTCCTATTATTATTTTATTTTAAGTCCTGCTTTAGAGTTGATAATAAATACAAATTAGCATGTCTAATCTCTCATGGGATCGATCCTTACTCGCTCTGTACTAATTATTTATACTAGTAGTAATGTTTTAAATTTGGTGCACCCTAACGACACTACCATCATGTTCGCTGCAAACATGCATGAAACATACTAGATATCAATAGCATCATAACTTTTTTATTTTTATAGTTAATGCTTAAATTACACCTTTACATTATGCTTGCCCATGTTATTGAGCATTCTTAGCTTTCTGTCTCGGGAACTTTATGAGTTTATATCGAAAAATAAAAATTGGTAAAGAGAAAACAAGTTTCGAGAACTTCTCCTTTGTATGTTGTACAGAAATTATGTGATCTAAAAATCTAAGATGATAGGTAAACATAAAAAAAAAATGATACACAGATTAAGACTTGATCAGACAAAAGCTAGTTGGGAAAGAGAGGAAAAAATTGTAGAAAAAATAGAAAGGATTCACTTGTAAGGGAAATTGAACTTGAAACATTGATGATGATACTATATTAGAGAAACCACTTAACTCAAACGCTTAGATTGATATTAAGCCCCAACAATAGTTTTAAAAATAAGTTTTAACAACATGCATGCATAACCAATAAATTTGAGATAAGATTAGGTTTGTGTAGTCTCAATTAGTATATAATTTGTTGCGGTGATCATCGTATATAGATGCTTGAGTGTCTACTAACCTTTGAAATAATCTTGATAACTAAGTTTTTGTGGATCAAAGTTTGTTACAACATAATAAAACGGTCACAAGTTAAATTTGAATGCTGTAAGTGAGAAAAGGAAAGAGTTGTAACACACTTGGGTCAAATGCTTCTTTATACATATAAGTACACTAGATATTTCCTCGGGTATGGCTAATGAACTTTTGACATAGCTGAAGCAGCAGAGATTCGTGATCCAAAGAAGGCAACATGGGTATGGCTAGGAACTTTGACACAGCTGAAGCAGCAGCACTGGCTTATGATGAAGCAGCTCTTAGGTTCAAAGGAAGCAAAGCCAAGCTGAACTTCCCATAAAGAGTTCAAGCTAATCTCACGACTCACCGTTATCAAGATCATTATTATCATGCTGCAGCCGCCACAACTTCACAGCAAGTTTCTAGTCCTCATCCTCCTCCTCGTCCTCTGCCACTAACTCAAGAGATAATGTATCCAAATCTTTTTCAGTATCAGCAAGCAAAACCAGTATGATAATAATGATCTTGATAACAGTGAGTCGTGAGATTAGCTTGAACTCTTTCTGGGAAGTTCAGCGCGGCTTTGCTTCCTTTGAACCTAAGAGCTGCTCCATCGTAAGCAAGTGCTGCTGCTTCAGCTCAGTCAAAAGTTCCTAGCCATACCCGTGCTGCCTTCTCTGGATCACGAATCTCCGCTGCTTCAGCTGTGTCAAAAGTTCCTAGCCATACCCGTGCTTCCTTATTTGGATCACAAGAATCTCTGCTGCCCTTTTGCCCCATGGCCTTTGCCTCACTCTTCTGTAGTGCCTTCTCCTCACATTCCCTTCACAGTATATATATAGAATATCCTTAGTGTGTTTATTAAAGAAACCACTCAATAGGAAAAAAATAAATAAAAGCAAGTACAAGAAATATGATTTTGAAACGTAAGCTTGCTATCATACAACAATCATAGTAATCAATATC
The DNA here is from genome assembly GCA_030444775.1 of Atalantia buxifolia. Taxonomy (NCBI): domain Eukaryota; kingdom Viridiplantae; phylum Streptophyta; class Magnoliopsida; order Sapindales; family Rutaceae; genus Atalantia; species Atalantia buxifolia. The sequence continues at coordinate 13,283,257 of CM059837.1, forward strand.
TGTTTAATTTAACCCACATAGTTAAATAGTGAAGATTATGAAAATGCCGCTATAAAATGTTATTTAAACATTACGAAAAATGGCAAAAATTGCACTACACAGAAAAGGATTCAATGCTGCTATGGTTTTTTGCTGAGATCAATGGTTGTTAAGGAAGAAAAAGGAAATAATTATAAAAATAAAAATAAATTCTAACCATTGATCGGTCCAATACTCAATACAAAACCACCTCATCTTTAAATCGTACTTGTTACTACATATCCAAATAAATTTTGTCATATGCATATACCTTGATCTTCGACGCGTTGAGATAGGTCTTGTTCAGATGTGTTGGAAGAAGAAGTGGTGAAATTAGGGTTTTGAGAGAGTTGAAGACTAGTTGGGCTATTTTGGGTATTTCCATTAACTTGAGAAAGGGCTATTTTGGGTATTTCCAATAATTTGTTGGGGTCTGGCTGAGAACACTGGAAATGACAAATGATCTTCTTCCTCTTTCTCTTTCGATTCATCGGATGAAAGGGGCCTCTTCCCATGTTTTCGATCCACTTTTGATCCCCTTGTTAATAGTTTCAAACAACCCTTTCTGCTAGCTAGAACATACAATTAATAATAAATAACAACACTTAAATTTCAGAATCACCAAATTAAGCAACACATGAAGACTAAAATTATGGTATCAGGACCAAGATCAAGAAGAAGCACGAAGAAATAGACTATGGAAACGAGGGGACAGTAATGATGTATGACTAAATAAGGAATATAAGAAGATAGGGTTTTTCTGTAGCTACTTAAAAATTTATTGGCAAGTGTGAACGGAGAGGAAATATCTAGTGTGCGTATATGTATAAAGAAGCATTTGACCCAAGTGTGTTACAACTCTTTCCTTTTCTCACTTACAGCATTCAAATTTAACTTGTGACCATTTTATTATGTTGTGTAGAAACTTTGATGCACAAAAACTTAGTTGTCAAGACTATTTCAAAGGTTAGTAGACACTCCAACATTTATAAATGATGATCACCACAACAAATTATATACTAATTGAGACAGAAACCTAATCTTATCTCAAATTTATTGGTTATGCATGCATATTGTCAAAACTTATCTTTAATATTATTGCTAGGGCTTATTATCAATCTAAGCTTTTGAGTTAAGTAGTTTCTCTAATATAGTATCATCGTCAATGTTTCAAGTTCAATTTCCACTACAAGTCAATCCTTTCAATTTTTTCTTCAATTTTTGGCTCTCTTTCCCAATTAGCTTTTGTCTGATCAAGTCTTAGTCTATGTATCACAACTATTATTTATTTTTATTTATTTATTTATTATTATTATTACTATTACTATTACTATTATTATAATAATTATTATTTCATCTTTTCCTATCATCTTAGACTTTTAGATCCCATAATTTCTCTGCAACTGATGGTTGTCGAAGCCAGTAAAAATAAAAACCTACTCTAAATAAATTGCGTATAGTGATTGAGCAGGGTCGTGTCTACAAAGATCGGTAATTATTTAAATCCTTTTAAAATATAAAATGCAAAATGGGGGGATTGTTAACAATAATAAAAATCAAATTAAAATAACAAGAATGCAAATTAAATTTGTAATTCAAATTGGGAAAAGCTCTGGTTGAAGGAATTAACTCAGCTTGATTCGACTACTGATCATTGATTCAATTATAAATCATTACTACTTATGAATAGACAGGTTATAGCTACTGAGACCCTCTAATAACCTCCTTAACTAGTCGATAACCAAGGTACGACCATTAGTTATTTCCCTAATCAATAGACAACCCTAGATACGATCATAAGATTTAATCAATTGATAACCTGAGAAACCAGAGAGACTCAAATTCTAATCAACAAACACATACGATGATTCATTTAAATTAGATTGTTTATTCTCATAACACAACGCACTGCTATGCTATTTGTCACAAACATTAAAATCTTCATACGATAAATCTTTTAATTGATAATAGATTAAGTTGATAATTAAATAGTGGCCAATTATCTAATTAACAAACATAATCATGACAATAATTTAGAGAATAAACAAATACCCAAAAAGTAATAAAACAATTAAAGCATAAGAAAGATCTCACAGTAATGATGAATCAAAGCTTTATTAACCTTCAACTAGAATAATAGGTTTAGTTCTTCATAGAGAGAAGAGAAAAATTTAGATCTAGGGTTTCTTTCCTTCTTTTCTTCCTCCGTCTCTTCTCTAGAGTTCTTTTTAAAAATAAAATATTAATATCTAAAATATTATCTAAATATTAAATTCAGAATTACAAAAATAACTAAAAAGACAAAACACGTTAAACTAAAAACTGCAGGTCCGTAGTTGACAGTACGCGCCCATGCCTTATCAACAAAGTTCTTCTGAAGCTCATAATTTCTCCAGGAAAACAATCATCCTCAAACATCATCTTGTAGCTCAATTTCAGCACCAATTAATAGAATTACACCAACAAAAATAAAACACAAGTAAATCACTATTATTAAGTGCAAAACATCGATATTAAATGAAGTAAACAATGCAAAACTAGTGCATAAATTGCACTCTAACAAATTGCCCCACACCAAGATAATGCTTGTCCTCAAGCATATAACTCAAGACTAATCCCAAATCTCCACTCAATTCTCATTTTAACTCATCCAAAAACAATCTTAAGCAAGCGTACCTCAAGAATTTAAGTCGATCAACATTCGAGAGACAAGGATTTTAAAGCATACGATCTCATAAGCTAATATAAAAGAAAAACATTCAACCACCAAGAAGATCCATTCAAAATTCAAGTGCAACAAGATTTAATAGCCCTCTCATTGACTTCACTCCATGCACTCAAAGTGTTTAGGTTATCATTTATGCACTCAAATCAAATCAAAGAGTGTTATTACTATAGGCTTGCTCATATATCACATCTCAATCCATAAAACATGAATTAAATGCAAAAATCTAAGGGTCTTAGAAAGGGTGTAACGGGGTTAAATGGGTTAAATGAAAAAGAAAGGTCTATGAAAGAAAAAGAGATCAAAATGAGAAGAATGAACTCATTGAATGAACCTTATAATATCAAAACGCTTATTTCTATTCAAGCCGCCAATAATGTAAACACCCATTTTTTTCTTTTTTTTGGTTTTTTTTTAATGATGAATCAAACAAAAGAAATGAACCTTGCACAATTTAAGTCAAGCATAATGCTTGTTGATCTAATTGAGAAACTTTAATTCAAGGTAGCAAGAGCAACAAAATATATACAAAATATATCCAAACAATGAGTCCAAAAATCTCCTTAAATTGAGGCTCAAAAAGAAGGAAAATGGGTAAGTGGATGGAGAGAATTTGATGGGTAATGATTAAGGCTCAAACAAAGATAACAAATAAAGGTCTTCGGGTGGAGAAAAAGAAGAAAAATACGGAAATAGAAAAATAGAAAGTGGTTTGCCCTTATCATTTTAATGCATAAAATCCCGTAATGCAGCTTCAACATGCATAACAAAGCAAGTTCTAGAATAAACAAACTAAGATTGATATTCACATAACAAAAATAATTAGAGCAAAGTAGTTGCTCATAGGCTCAAATCCTCACAAAGTTGGTAAATTTGCCATTAAATCATGTACACTCTTCAAATGAATCAACCATAAATAGTGGTGTAGAATGAGAAAAAGGTATGAGTGATATATAAAAAGAAAGGTAAAAAGGATAAGAAGCGAGAAAGATGTATGTAGTAATATAAAAAGTGAAAGATAAAATGTGAGTGATGAAATAGTATGATAAAATAAAAATAGATATAAATAATTTGAGATAGATGGGACAAGAGTAGTGAGACAGAAAAGAAAAGAGAAAAAAAATTAAGAATAAAATATGAAGCATACTAACTCCAAAATCATTTAAAGATGAGCAGAGTGAAAATAATAATCCCTCCCCCACACCAAGAACTTACATTGTCCCCAATGTATGATAATCAAATCTCACATAAAGAAATAAAGCGTAACGATAAAAAAATTAAAGGCAAAACTTCCTTGAATTGTGAGCTTTGATCCATATAACGTCTATGGGTTTGGCGGAAATGGTGGGATAAATCCCACACTCTCAAAGTATGCGGCCAAATTCTGCTCCATCTTGTTCAACTCGTGCTCCATTTCTCTAAGTGAATGCTCAAAGGTGGAGCAGATGTAGAAGGAATAGTTGGTGGGGCAGTAGTTTCGTCGTCAAACTCGTCATCAGAAGTAGCACCACTCATAGCATAAAGCTTCTTTGGAAGCTGAGTGGGTTCTAGTTCAGTAAACTGAAATCTCCCCGCCTTGAATTCGACCACACCTGTTCTTTTAAACAAAGACATATCTAAAAATTCCTTTTGGCAAGCAGGATGTAAATCATTATTGTCAGGATCAAGCACACATAAGTTTATAGCTAACAGAGTAATGTATGGACCAAGAAATAAAGTCCTATAACGTTTAAGCACACTCTGAAATTGATCTGCTAACTAAAAACCTAGATTAGGCCTCACATCATTTAACATGCATCAGATAAAATAAAACTCAGTTTTAGAGAAAACTCCCGAGTGATCTTTCTTTCCTAAAAAATTATATGCTAAGAACCGATGCACACATTTCAAAATAGGTTCCTAAAAAATTATATGCTAAGAACCGATGCACACATTTCAAAACAGGATCACGTGAGAAAGAGCTCTTTGATTTACTCGGGTCATAGGCATGGTGATCAGAAGATAAATTACGCCGAAGACCATAAGGCTCAAAATTTTCACTAAAGTCACAAGTTGTCCCTAAAAATGCATCACTAGAAGAATAATCATCATAAATGAATCCTAAAGCTAGGTTAAAATCTGTGATAGATTGTAAAAAATTTAGTCCCATTAGCCTAAACTTTATAACATTCAGAGTATGCAAAGTAAACTCATTTAGTATATTAAATTGAAAAGTAGCATAAAACTCCTTAATCAACTCAACATAACCCAAACAATCAACATCAACAAACTGACGCAAACCAATCTTATCTATCAAAGAATTAAAATTATCCTTAACATTCAATTTTTCAAGAGTCGGGTAATGAATATACTTAGCTGGAATTATTTTTCATTTGGAAATATCTTTGTACCTTTCCTTCTCTTGTTGAGTCGTGAATGTGAGGCACCCTCCGAGATTGGATTCAGCAAGTGGCAAAACACGCATGCCTTTTCCATGTTTCGATCTTTGTCTCATGGCTTGGTGTAAATCTGAAACTGTGTTCCATGGAACCATAGTGGGAGCGGCAATCTTGGATTTCTTTGCAACAGGTTTCTTTTTAGATGACTTGGAAGTTGATGCTTTCCTCTTCGGCATTGTGACAGTAATTTCACTCACGGGTTTTGATTCATGCGGCTGGAATGCTGGGCGTGGGTTGGTTGCAGGGCTGCTGCTGGCGCACGCTGGTTGCGGGATTCAAATGCCCAAGTTGTGCGCTAGCACGTTGGAGAAGGCTAGTCTTGACGCGAAAGCCGGTGACGTGGGTCAATTTGGGTGTCTTTGGAAACGTGGTTGGAGGTTGCTGGGCTGGTGCAGGAGATGGAGGAGACGGTTGCTAGAGGCGTGCGGCTTTAGGGTTTTTGTTTTACGAACAGTGAAAACAAAAATAAATAAAACAACAACAAAAAATGAAACCAAGGGATTTTTTTAAAATAGAATAATAAATAAATAAATAAATAAAATAAATAAAACTTTTTATTTTCGAATTTTTTTTTTCAAACTAAAAATTAAAAGAGACACTTGGGACCAAAAAAAAAATTCAGAAGTACTTTTTTAGTAAGCATATGGGCAGCCTTAAAACTAATTTACTCAAAATCACAGAAGTACTTATTAGTTAAAACGTAGGCATGCCTAACCAAAATTTTGCTTCTGGCCAAAATAAGAGACACTTGAGACACAAAAAAAAATGCAAAAGTACTTTTTTAATAAGTATATGGGCAAGCCTTAAAACTATTTAACTTTAAAATCACAGAAGTACTTATTAGTTAAAACGTGGGCACGCCTAACCAAAAATTTTCTTCTGGACAAAATAAGTAAAAATATTATTTAAACAATCTGAATCAAAATTAAAAACAAAAGATATAACAAAAATGAAAATAAATAAATCCTTTGGGTTGCCTCCCAAAAAGCGCCTTTGTTTTCTGTCTTTGGCTAGACACATTCATGCATCAATCTCCATAAATGGGACTTTCGAGAGCCACTTTCTCTATAATATTCACCAAAAAATCTTCATAAAAAGGTTTTAAGCGATGACCATTAACCTTAAAATCTTTGTCAAAGGTTGGACTCTGAATCTCAACTGCACTATGAGGAAAAACATTAGTAACAATAAAAGGTCCTACCAACGAGAACGTAATTTACCAGGAAAAATTTTAAGCTTAGAATGAAAAAGAAGAACTTTTGGGCCAACAGAGAACTCTTTTCTCAAAATCATTTTGTCACGAAATATCTTCGTATTTTCCTTGTAAAATCGTGAACTCTTATAGGATTCGTTTCTAATCTCCTCCAACTCTTGCAGCTGCAACTTCCTCTGCTTTCCCGCTTCATCCATCCTCATATTGCATTACTTAACCACCCAGTATGCTCTGTGCTCAAGCTCTATAGGTGAATGACAAGACTTCCCAAATACTAAACGATAAGGGGATATACCTATGGGAGTTTTGTACGCGGTGCGATACACCCATAATGCATCATCTAATCGTAAGCTCCAATCCTTCCAATTTGGACTAACCGTCTTTTCAAGAATAGACTTGATTTCTCTGTTTGATATCTCAGCTTGTCCGCTTGTCTGTGGATGATAGGCAGTAGACACTGGGTAGGTAACATGATATCTCTTGAACAAAGTCTCCACCACCCGATTACAGAAATGAGTGCTTCTATCACTTATCACTGTTCTCGGTACACCAAACCTGACAAAAATATTGGACTTGACAAATTCTACAATAACTTTAGTATTGTCAGTCTGGGTGGCCTTAGCCTCTACCCATTTAGAAACGTAATCCACTGCTAAAAGAAGTAAGCATTGCCAAAAGATGAGGGAAAATGTCCCATAAAATCAATGCCCCACACATCGAATATTTCACGCAATAGAGGTAAGTGGCATTTGATTCCTATGACTTAAATTGCCAGTCTTTTGACAATTCTCACACGACTTACAAAACATGTATGAATCACGAAATAAAGTAGGCCAAAATAAATCACATTCTAATACCTTAGATGTTGTCCTTTTGGGACCAAAATGACCACCACATGCATATGAGTGACAAAACTGAAGAATAGAAGGAATTTCAAACTCAGATACGCACCTTCTAATGACTTGGTCAGAGCAATGTTTCCACAAGTAAGGGTCATCCTAAACATAGTACTTAACATCGTTTTTAATCTTATTTTTTTGAGCCCTCGTCAGATCACTAGGTAGCGTTCTTGTAACTAAGTAATTGACAATGTCAGCGTACCAAGGAGCCATACCTTGAGTTAAAAAGAGATGCTCATCCGGAAAATCATCCTTCAAAGTTGTTGCTTCTTCACTCGTGGTCAATCCGCTAAGGTGGTCTGCAACTAAGTTTTCTACTCATTTCTTATCACGGATCTCTAAGTTGAACTCTTGAAGTAGTAGGATCTAGCGGATAAGTCTCAGTTTTGCTTCCTTCTTGGCAGGCAAATTTCTAAGAGCTACATAGTCAGAAAAAATAATCACTTTAGTACCCAATAAATATGAACGAAATTTTTCTAAAGTAAAAACAATAGCCAAAAGTTCTTTTTCCGTTATTGAGTAATTGCACTGAGTACTATCAAGTGTCCTTGATGTGTAATATATCACATGAGTAGCTCTTCCAACCTTTTGTCCAAGAACAGCACCAACAACATAGTTACTGGCATCGCATATTATCTTAAAAGGGAGGCTCCAGTCGGGTGGCTGTATAATTGGAGCTGAAGTTAATAACTTCTTGAGCTTATCAAATGATACCTTGCATGCTTCATTAAAATCAAACGTTACATCTTTCTGAAGCAACTTATATAAAGGCTGAGCTATCTTCGAAAAATCCTTGATAAAACGTCGATAAAAACCTGCGTGACCAAGGAAAGAACGAACTTCCCACACACATGTGGGATAAAGTAAAGATTTAACAACATCTACCTTATCTTGATCTACCTCAATTCCTCTAGCAGAGACTACATGACCCAAAATAATGCCTTGATCTACCATAAAATGAAATTTTTCATAATTCAAGACAAGGTTTGTTTTAATCCATCTTTTAAGCACTTTCTTCAGATTATAGAGACAATCATCAAAAAAATCAGCATAGACTGTAAAATCATCCATAAATACCTCTATAATGTTCTCTACATAGTCTGAAAAAATATTGACCATGCACATCTGAAAAGTGATGGGAGCATTACAAAGACCAAATGGCATACGTCGGTTGGCAAAGGTTCCAAAAGGACATGTGAAAGTAGTCTTCTCCTGATCCTCAGGCGGAACTGGTATCTGATGAAAACCTGAATAGCCATCAAGACAACAAAAGTGAGATTTTCCTGCCAACCTTTTGAGCATCTGATCAATAAAAGGAATGAGAAAATGATCCTTCCTAGTGAGTGAATTAAGCTTTCTAAAATCAATACAAACCCTCCACCATTCTGAACTCGGGTGGGTACTAACTCACTATAAGAATTCTCAATAATTGTTATACCAGTTTTCTTCGGTACCACTTGTACCGGACTTACCTATTTGCTATCCGAAATTAGATAGATTATACCTGCATCAAGAAGTTTCAGAATTTCTTTCTTCACTACTTCCATCATGAGTGGATTCAAATGGCGTTGACCTTGAATCGAAGGTTTGGCATCTTCCTCCAACAGTATTCTATGCATGCATGTAGACGGACTTATCCCTTTAATATCAGCAATTGTCCACCCAACAGCCTTTTTGTAATCCTTCAGCACTCTAATAAGCTTTTCTTCCTCTAAAGTACTAAGTTTTGAAGAGATGATCACCGGAAGTGTCTCACCATCTCCTAAAAAAATATACTTTAGATGACTCGGCAACAGTTTAAGCTCTATTTTCGGTGCCTGCAAAATAGATAGAAGAAGTTTTGCATGAGATGAAGGCAATTCAATGTAAGATATATGATGAGTTAAAGTTCTCAAAGAATTTAATTCATAAATTGTCTCTTGCAATACAGAATTTAAAACAAACTCATTTTCATCCTTTTGCAATCCCTTGAGGTCCAAACTGTTATTTAAAACAGCTACCAATGAATCTTCAACCTCCAAATAAAAAACTTCCTGCACTATAGGGTTAATAACATCCATAGAAAATACCGAATATTCCTCATTAGGATATTTCATGGCATCATTCATATTGAACTCTATAACCTCTCCATCAAACTTTATAGTGAGAGTCCCTTTATATACATCCATTTTAGTCCTAGCAGTCTTAAGAAAAGATCTTCCTAGCAAAATTGGGACAGAATTAGAAGAGTTATCCTCTTCCATATCGAGTACATAAAAATCAGCAAGAAAACCCAACTCATTAACTTGGATTAAGACATCTTCTAATACCCTATCAGGATATGCATTAGACCTATCAGCTAGTTGAATTATCACGCCAGTTTCTTTTAATGGACCAACATTCAAAGATGAATAAATGGAACGAGGCATGACATTAATAGAAGCTCTTAGATCTAACATAGCCTTCTCAACTCTAACACTACCAAATTTACATGGGATAATAAACATACCTGGATCCTTGCACTTAGAAGGTAGTTTCTTTTGGAGAACTGCTGAAATATTCTCCCCCATGTGAACTCTTTCATCTCCTTTTAATTTTCTCTTGGAGGTGCACAGTTCCTTAAGGAATTTAGCATATCGAGGTATTTGTTTTATAGCATCTAATAAAGGAATATTTACCTCAACCTTGTGAAATGTCTCAAGGATGTCTTTCTGTTATTCTTCATTCTTGGATTTTGCAAACCAACTTGGAAAAGGAAGAGATATCACTACAGGTAGGGGTTTCGCTCTGGTGGGTTGCGCATCATGAGATTTAGGCATCAATTCATTCTTCTCAAGCTCATCTTCTACATGCTTTGTCACTTTCTTATTAGGCTCTTGCAACTCCTTGATACTTCTAAGGATGACAGCACTAGCGTTTTGCTTTGGATTCACCTCAGATTGTGAAGGCAATCTCCCTGATACTTGAGATTCCAGACAGCTCACTGTAGTCGCCAATTGACTCACTTGGTTCTCCAAATTCTGAATGCTTGTTGTAATTGCCTGCTGCAATTGTTGATTGTTAGTCGTAAGTGATTTAACAATTTCTTCAAGAGATATACCTAACTTGGAGTTTGACTGTGGAGGGGCTGGTTGTCTTGGTGGGTATTGTTGTGGGAATCCTGACGACCTAACTCTATAGCTGAAGTTGGGATGATCCTTCCATCCCGAATTATATGTTTGTGCATAAAGATCATACTTCTTCTGAGGCATGCTTGGAAATCCTCCAACTTCATTGGTTTGTTCAACGGGTTCTTCTTGAAGTGTAGGACACATATCAGTTGAATGACTCATATTAGAACAAATGCCACAAGTCTTTACCCGTTGCACATTACCTACAATAAATTTTTCCACAAGAGAAGTAAGTTTATCTAAACGTTGATCAATAGAAGAAATATTTACCTCATTCACCTTCCTTGAAGTGGGATCTTGCCTGCTGCCAAACTGTTGTGCATTGGCAGCCATATTTGAGATTAACTCCCTTGCTTGAGTAGGGGTCTTGTTCACCAACACACCTCCACTAGTAGCATTTATCATACTCCTATCCATCAATGACAGTCCTTCGTAAAAATATTGAGTAAGAAGTTGATCAGATAACTGATGCTGAGGCCAGCTGGCACACAATTGTTTGAATCGCTCTCAATACTCATACAAAATTTCCCCAGGAAGTTGTCTGATCCCACAAATGCCTTTTTTGATGTTGGCAGCACTTGAAGCAGGAAAGAATTGCTTCTTCAAACCATTCCATATTGTAATCGATTCAGGAGGCAAGTAGTACAACCAGTCTTTAGCTAGCCCATCTAAAAAGAAAGAAAAAGCACGCAGCTTAATCTGCTCTTCAGTCATGCCTTGTGGCCTCATACTTGAACACACAATATGAAACTCTTTGAGATGTTTATGAGGATCTTCATCTGTAAAACCATGAAACTTGGATAATAAATGAATAAAACCAGACTTTAATTCAAAATTTACCTCCAAGTCTACATATTGAATGCAGATTGGTTGCTGATTCAAGTCTGGTTCAGCTAACTCTCTCAGAGTTCTTTCTACAAGTGCAACTCTATCCATCACTTGTTCTTCTGAATCGCTAGATGATTCAACCAAATCAGGCACTATATCTGTTTCAGAAAGTAGAGGCGACGAGGATCGTTACTTAGCTCGCTTTGTCAGCTGCCTTAGCTGGCGAGCTGTCTTCTCAATTTCAGGATCAAACGAAAGTGTACATGTACGAGAAGCACGAACCATACACCAAGTAAAAACGTAAAAAGGATTAAATAAACAACACTCATTCCTGGCAACGGCGCCAAAATTTGATGGTTGTTGAAGCCAACAAAAATAAAAACCTACTCTAAATAAATTGCGTATACTGATTGAACAGGGTCGTGTCCACAGAGATCGGTAATTATTTAAATCCTTTTAAAATGTAAAATTCAAAATAGGGGGATTGTTGATAATAATAAAAATCAAATTAAAATAACAAGGATGCAAATTAAAATTGTAATTCAAATTGGGAAAAGCTCTGGTTGAAAGAATTAACTCAGCTTGATTCGACTATTGATCATTGATTCAATTATAAATCATTACTACTTATGAATAGACAGGTTATAGCTACTGAGACCCTCTAATAGCCAATCTCTCCTTAACTAGTCGATAACCAAGGTACAACCATTAGTTATTTCCCTAAAAATTGAGATCTAGGGTTTCTTTCCTTCTTTTCTTCCTCCGTCTCTTCTCTAGAGTTCTTTTTAAAAATAAAATACTAATATCTAAAATATTATCTAAATATTAAAATCAAAATTACAAAAATAACCAAAAAGACAAAATACGTTAAACTAAAAACTGCACGTCTGTAGTTGACAGCACGCGCCCACGCCTTATCAACAAAGTGCTTCTGAAGCTCATAATTTCTCCAGAAAAACAATCATCCTCAAACATCATCGTGTAGCTCAATTTTAGCACCAATCAATAGAATTGTACCTACAAAAATAAAACACAAGTAAATCACTATTATTAAGTGCAAAACATCGATATTAAACGAAGTAAACAATGCAAAACTAGTACACAAATTGCACTCTAACAGCAACATAGAAAATAGAAGTCCTCAAAACTCATTTTTTCTTTTCTGGTTTTTATTTTCCAATATAAACTCATAAAGTTCCTGAGACAGAAAAGTAAGAATGCTTAATAAGATGGCTAGGCATAATGTAAAGGTGTAATCTAAGCATTAACTATAAAAATCAAAAAGTTATGATGCTATTGATATCTAGTATGTTTCATGCATGTTTGCACCAAGCATGACCTGTCTGCTTGAGGTTCCACACCACTTTATTCTCCCTTGTGCAGGGGCGGACCCAGGGTTTTATATTACCCCGGATTAAACTAAAAATTTTATATTTTTAAGTATACATAAGTATTTATAAGTGAAAATTAGTACATCAAATAAGAGAGATACAAAAAAACCCTATAAATATATACTCTAAACAAAAATAATGTACAAAAAGAGTAAAAAACAAAAGATAATTTAAATATAAAAATACTTTTTTTCAATTATGGCATCTAACATTGCAACATATAATGACATCTAATTATATAAGAATTAATAAATTAATTAAGAATTTCAAGTTAGAGTAAATCAATACATGTAATTATAATCAATTAAAAATTGCAAGTAGAACTTTTATTTTGAAAAGTACTTAATTACCAGGCTTAAATAAATTACACAATTAAAATCTATTCATCTTTTTAAATTATAAAAATATAATTAGTCAAGAGTTACAATAATAAACTAAACTCTAACTTAGCAAAAAGGTATTAGCGTGCCGTTATTTCTTTGCAAGGCACTCTAACTCTCTTTAAAAAATCAAATGTTGATGATTCTTCTATCAAAATCTTCTCAAAATACTAAAATTTTTCTTTCTAACTTATCCTCTTAGTTAATGTAACTAATATATAAAATCTCAACATTCACATAAAAAATTTATAAAACTGTTAATAATTGTTATTATATATTTTTAATATTAGTGACAATGTTATATTACATTGACATACTTTTTTTCAATTAAAATTTTTATAAACAAATTAAAGCAATAACAACATTTTAGACTCCTAATGTTTTGAATCTATTGAATAAATATATAATTTGATCATTTTATAAAATAAGTCATTAATTTTAGTTGGAAAAAAATATAATTGAATTAGGGACATATTTGAAAATAAAGTAAAAACTCTATTGTTTTATGAAATTTGATGAAAACATAAGGATAACTGAATTAGGAATGTATATAAAAATAAAATAAAAACCTTATCCTTATATAAACTTAATCAAAACAGAAGGGGTTGAAATGATTTTTTATGGACTAGACCGAGCTACAACCCAGTATAGCCCAGCTGGTCCGCCACTGTCCAACCCAAGCAATAAATTGACACAAAAAATTAGTCATAATTCCTTCCCCTTTAAAATTTCAAATCTCAATTGGAATTCCAAATGTTCTAGATGATGTGAGCTTGTTGTCATATGCCGTAAATTCTACTATAAACGACATGTCTGACTAACATCTCGATTCTTTTTTCTTTATCAAATCGACCTGTCATACTTCATGATCGCCATGTCAGATTTTTGTGCTTCATCGATTTGACTTATTATATGTTTTAGAAAACTTAGATTTAAACTTCACTTTACAACACAGTCAGGATATTTGGGATTCCGATCGGGAGTTCCAAACATCTCGAATCCCATCCCAATAATAAATCGTGATAAAATTATGTCCCAAATAATAAATCGAGACACAAAATTTGTATTGAATCTCATACTATTCATCATAAGATCACAAATCAAAATTTCGAAGAATTCTACTAACCCTACTTCCTATACATATTGGAGAGACATATGTTATGATCTACAAAAATATTTAACAATTAAGCAAGTTTGGCTAACATACATGAAGGTGCTATCAATCTATTGTTGGTTCCTATAGGAGAAATACTAAGATAATTGTTTTTAAACTAGAAATCACTTATAACTAAGAGTCATTGAGATAAAGGAGTTTCTAAGAAATCTTAATGTCTTAAACTCATAATTATTGATGATGTGGAATATGTATAATAGGGTCTATTTACAGACTATTGATGTTTGTTCATCGAACTTTTTTATACATATATAGATATAAAGCTTTCTTTATTATTTGACAACAATAACTTATTAAATTTCCTTGGATCCAATTTCATCGTTACTATTATAGACAAAGTAATTTCAAGATTATAGACAACCATTAAAATATACATACATTCTTAATTGATTTATAATATCCATTATTTATGTGTGAATTCTGACCAAAAAATTATTTTAATTAACTAATATAACAAATTTTCTAGTTTAATTTCCTAGGCATCCCTAAGAACTTTTAAACTATAATTTTCTTGCATGTGTGGAACACCTAGGGGATTTCTAATCTTGTTGCATCTACGTACTTAATGAAACTATTTAAATTTAACCCCTTGGTTATAGGGTCAGCCATCATCTCCCATGAAGAAGTATAGTTAACTTTTATTTCTCTTTGTTCCACTATATCTTTTATATAGTGATAACTAATATCAATGTGTTTTCCTTTAGAACTATTTGCTTTACTTTTTATTAGAGAGATAGTAGACTTATTATCATAAAAACACATTGATTAGTTTATTTAGTAAACCAAGTTTCAATTCTTCAATGAGACATCCAATCCATACGACCTATGATGTTGCCATACTACATGCTATATATTCGGCCTTCATTCTATATCTAGCAATATATGTTTGTTTCTTACTTGACGAAGAAACTAACGTACTACTAAAAGGAAAAAAAATGACCACTTGTTGATTTGCCATAATATTGATCTCCAACAAAATTTGCATTGAAAAAACCTTTTACTATTAGATAACCCTTAGTAAAACATAATTTCATTGTCTTTTGTACTTCGTAAATATCTAAATATCCTTTTGACAGATTTCCAGTGTTCTTTACCTAGGTTAGATTGAAATCAATTAATCAATCTAACTACATAACAAATATCAAGTCTAGTTGATGTCATTGCATATATTAAGCTACCTACCGTTTGTGCACATGGAATTGTATTTATATCTTTCTCTTCCTATTTATTTTTAGAACATACACTTTATTCAAATGTTATCGTTTACATACAGGTTGATAGTGTTATACAATTCTCTATATTAAATCTCTTAAGTACTTTTTCAATATATTTAGATTGATCTAGATATAATAATCTAAATATTCGATTTTGTAATTTTAATTCGTAAGACATAAGATGCCTCTCCCATGTCTTTCATCTCAAAATTTGTTCCCAATCATGATTTTGTTTTGTTGATCGTTTCCATGTCATTTCCAACCAATAAGATATCATCTACATATAATGATATAACTGTAATTTTACTCTCACTTTTCCAAACATATACACCATAATCAAGCTTAATTATTTCATAGCCAATTTCTACTATTCCTTGGGGAAAAGTGATATATCATTGGCAAGATGATTGTTAAGGACTGTAAAGAGATGTTTTAAGCCAATAGACTTTATTTTCTTGATTATTTTCAATAAAATCTTCTTTGTTAGGAATTTAGATCTATTACAAATAGATGTAGGAAATTAAAAACTAAAAATTAACAACTTAATTAATTTTTCCGAAAATACTGTTCACAGTTATTGTTAACCACAACTGTTCATGATTACTGTTCATCCGCATCAAAAATATTAATTTTCTAAAAACACAATAAAATGCAGAAAATAAATGATACAGAGATTTTTACGTGGTTTGGATTAATCAATCCTACATCCACGAGGCCATGCTCAGATGAAAAGCAATTCACTAAGTTGAGATGTTACAACCTATGGATTTACCAAACTTAAGACTCTCACTTACAGTTTATCACCATACAGTTTACTTAACCTTAGACTGAATCTGTTTCTCTTGAATAATCGCTACCCCTCTTGATCCACGATCCTCAAGGCACTTCGCAAAGTGATCAACAGCAATTCTTCAATTCTTCAATGTCTAGTGATCCAAGATCCACATAGACTCTCCACATAGATTAATAGAAGACAAGAAAATAAATCAACACAACATGGTGCGCTAAATCCGAATTCTTTGGGCAGGAGGCCGAATTTCGCTTCTCTGTTTTATGCTCTGTGTTGTGCGTCTTAACTTCAATTGTGAAATAGGCACTAGGATTGCACCAAAATAGCAAGTCTTAAAAGACTTGGATTCTTTCCAAATAAGAGTTTCTTTCCTCTTATAATTCCCATGAATCTGAATAAGAATAAATTTGATCTTCTTGCCTTGCTTGTCTCCTAAGAATATCTAGAGCATTTAATGACTTACTCTTTGAACCAACTTCTTGCTCTAAATAGATCTCATGCGCCAATTGTAGAATCCCACCATTAATTCACTTGCTAAATTAGACATCTAATTAAACTAGGAAACAAAATTCCTAATAAATTGGAATCTCACTAAATTAGGGAATTAATAAATTAATTCCTATTACAAGATATGCAATAAATAAATTTCCAATTTCACTAGACTTGCCATAAAATGCCAACTCTATAAATAATGGACTTAATATTCTTGTTGTTGCATAGAAATGGTTTCTTTAATTCAAAATTTATGAATGCAATTTTAACATTCATTTGGAATAATTCAGGTCTAATTTAGCAATTAAAGCCATAAGAATTTTTTTATAGATACAAGTTTAGCCACTTGGGAATAAGTATCTATATAGTGTATCCTAGGTTTTTGTGTATAACCCTTACCTATAATCCTTGCTTTATATCTTTCTAATGTTCCATCATACTTGAGCTTTTTATTGAGAAACCATGTACATTCTATAACCTTTCTTCCTTGTGGGAGGTCTGTTAATTCCCAAACTTCATTTTTATTAATTGAATTTATTTCTTCTTCTATAGCTTTCAACCATTCAGTTGAATCTGATGAATTTATAGCCTCTTTATAACTTTCAAGCTCATCCAATGATTTTATTTGTTATAAACATAATAATCTTTAAGCTTCGAAGCAGGTTCTCTTACTCTTTTCCTTCCCATTAAGCATAGGTTGTGTAGAGAATTTATTATGCTTGTAAAGAATCTTGATTTACAACTTATATCCCTTGATCTACATCCAAAGATGAGTTACTATTAGAGATATCTGCATACTCGTGTAATAATAATAATTTTTTTCTAAAGGATTTACTTGTTTTATTAGAACAACAATTATTAAGCCTTTTTCATTATGATAAAATCTATATCTTAACTGTTATCTGGGTATCCGATAAATTTACATTCATAAGTTTGATTTTTAAGCTTATTTATTAAAGGTTTAGTTTTAAGATATAAGTTTTGTTGTCTCATATCCTTAGATTAGACAAATCAGGTGTCCTATTAGTAGAGATGGCCAACAGGTCGACTCGGTCATCAAAGGAAGGCTCATGCGAGCTTGTGCTCATGTTGTGCTATGCCTATTTTTTTTTCTTAGATCTAGCCGGGCACCAAGTATGTGTCGTGCCGTGCAATTCCTAAGAAAAAAAAACACGACATGTTTTTTTTTTCCTGATTTCTTTAAGAGGGCATGCCAAGCTGTTAGCGTACTTTTTTCAAGTCTATGAACTTTTTTTTATTCCACATATCTTAAGTCAAATTCAATAAAATCATAAGTTCAAAACTCAAGTCCATATTCAATAATAACAAACAACTAATAGTAAGAGAATATAATACTAACTGCTAAATTAGATGCTACGGTAATAGAATTCTTTTTTAATACTTAACAACAATAATAACAATAATAATAATAATAATTTTTTCTTAAGGATTAATTTAATTTTTGGCTTAGATTTATATAGAGTGATAGATTATAGTTCATAATAATGTTAATACATACATTTTATGAAATCATTATACCTATAATTTTACTTATTAAAATCATGATATCATCAATTCATTTAATACATTATAAACATAAAGCAATTAGAATTTTTTTAACTAAGCATTAAATAAATTTGAAAAACTTATGCTAATAAAATATATTAAAAGATTCAATTTCATATTATTTGTAAAATCATAAAATTTTAAGTTTACTTTCATTAAAAAGTGAAACGTGCTTATTGCGGGTCATTTCACCTATTGTACTTTAGTCATTCTCTAATCATGCCGTGCAAATCCAGTGCATTTCAACCTGCATGCGTGTCGTGTCATGCCACTTATCCTACTAAAACATGCTCGTGCCATGTCGTGCCATATGAACATGTGCCATGCCCCTACCGTGCCACATGTCCCCCGATTTGTTGGGCATCCTTAACTACCAATCCAATATTCATAAGGAACTAATTCTTTGGAATTTGTGGTGGCCCTATTTAAAATATACATTGTTGTACTAAAAGCCTGTCCATCTTGTTATTTGCATTAATGTCCCATTTTTTTCTTTCAACAAAGCCATTTTGTTTAGGTGTATAAGGCATTGTATTTAAATGTTTTATGCCTTGTTCTTTACAAACATTTTGAAAAAGATTTAAAGTATATTCCCTACCTTGATCACTATTGAAAAATTTACATTTTCTACTCAATTGAGTCTCTATTTCTTTTTTATATTCTTTGAATTTTTCTAGAGCCTTAGATTTATGTTGAATAAAATAGACATACCCATATCTAGAGTAATCATTAATAATACCCCATGTCTAGAGTAATCATTAATAAAAGAAATAAAATATTCTATTCCTCTATGAGTTTTTTCTCCCAAAGGTCCACAAATGTTCGTATGAATTACTTTTAGTAATTCATATGAATGCCAATGTTTAGTAAATGATTTTCTAGACATCTTTTCTTGTATCGAAGATTGACATATTTTAAAATCTATATCATGTATGTTAGGTATTATATCTTTTTTATGCATTCTTTTCGTTTTATCTTCTCTATATATTCTAATCTAAGATGCCAAAGATATGAATCAATTTTATTAAATTTAGACTTAAGCACAAAAGAAGAATTACTAAAATATTAATTATTTTATTACCATCGTCAATTGCAATACAAATACATGCCATTTATTTTATAACCTTTTACACAAAACTCAACGCTATATTCCAACAGTAACCTTTTTGGACTTGAACGTAACCTCAAATCCTTCTTTATCTACTCATATACAAATATAAGATGACGGCTAGCACTTGGCGCGTATAGTACATTACTTATTACAATTTTAGACTTGTCATTACATGTTTTGTAACTCCCAACACCCAACAAATCACTCCATGTATCATTTCTTATAAATAATCGATGTGCTCCAGATGCTAGCTCTTTGAATGTGAGAAAGGCATCTTTAGATTTTTGCCATATTACGGGTAGCTCTACAGTCTAGCCATCTTTAGATTTTTGCCATATGACAGGTAGCTCTAGAGTCTATCCACTAATGATTCGAGATAGGCTCCATCATCGAAGAGTCTGAGATAGTAAAAGTAAATTCTTTCATTCCTTGCTCAACTTTTTCAATCATTTTGATCGGTGGGCAAGCTTTCTTGAAATGTCCAACTTGGCCACAATTGAAACATTCCTTTTTCTTATTTTTCTGTGGCTATTTACTTTTCTTATTTTTCTTCTGTCTTTTCTCTTGGTTCTTGAACTGCTTAGAGGGATTAGAAGAATCTTCTATCAACATCAAATTTGAGCATTTTCGACGATTTTTCTTTCTTCTTCAAGTGCCAAAATTTTTGCTAAAGTGTCTAGAGTCAAAACTTGACCTAAAAATTTAAAGATGTAACAACCGAATCCCATGATGGTGGTAGGCTATTAAGAACTGTGGACACTTGCATTTTATCAGTAATTGTATTGCCTAAAAATGATAATTCCTTCCCTTTTCTATGTACATTCTATTAAATTTTTGAAGCAATAATTGTACATGAGTTTCAGATTTAGCACTATATTTAGCTGCTAAGGCTTCTATCATTTCTCTTGCAGTCATATGATCTTCAAATAAAAGAATAAGTTCATCTTGCATGTAGCTTAAAATTGTAGCTTTTACAATTGTATTATCTTCCTCCCATTTTTTTCCGACGATAAGTGCAATTAGCATTTGATTCACCATTATGAATAGTATTTGGAATATCACTAGTAATGACATAATATGTTTTATCTTGAATGAAAACATAGGACACTCTTCTTTTCCAAATATTATCAATAGACCGATTTAATTTTTTTTAAAATTTTATTGGTATCATTAGATTTTGTGCTAAACATTGTGTCTAAATAATGTGTAACATAAAATAGAAAATTTGACCATAAAATATAATTTGGTGTTCTGGAAATATTCTTTGAATAAGTTGATTATAAGCATCAATCATTTCTTGTGGCACTAAGAGACTTGAAAAAATTCTTCTTAGAATATCCAAATATCTGTCTCATAGAGGTTGTCTTATTTGCAATAATCGATATAGTTGAACAATAGTCCTTTTGAGTGCGAATTCTTCTTAGACGTATCCCTTTTGGAATAATTCTTCTAATACGCCTTATTGGAGGTCTTGAACACATTGGATTACTTCCAAAATAACTTCAATTTTAGTATTAAACTCAAAATAGAATATTAACCTTGCTCTGATACCATTGTTGGTCCTTGTAAGAGTAATTCTAAGAGAATATTTTTTAAACTAGAAATTACTTATAGTTAAGGGTCACTGAGACAAAGGAGCTTCTAAGAACTCTCAATGTTTTAAAGTCATAGTTGTGGATGATGTGAAATGCGTATAATAGGGTCAATTCATAGATTAGTGATTACGGTTCATCAAACTTTTATATATATATATATATGTACATGACTCTTTAAGTTATGAGGAAGTTGTGTCTCAATATAGGATTAGTCATGTCCCTTAAGAAAATAATTATAATTTATTTGAAGTGTGTAGCTTACTTACTTTAAGAGACATATCCCTTATTAATAATTGTGTCCACTAAACGTTATATATATTAATCATCTATGTTGGATCATAAACTTGATCCAAGATGAATGAATTCAAGCCCAACTCATGGAAGGTTCCATGAGTAGGTATGGTTGGTGAGGTTTGAATAATTTGTGTTAGGTGTGGTAGGTTTGGTAGGTGAAGATGAATGATTATTAATTTTTTGTAATTTCTTATTTGAATGGTTGTGATTAGTTTGCTTCATGTATAAATACCCCTCTCCCCCTTTGGTTTATGTATCAAGAGAAGTAACAAAATCTCTAAGGTGTAGAGAGTGAAAAATAAGAGTTGTAATTGGTGAGGAGTGTTGTTAAAGAAATAAAATTGTGAGTTTTTTGAGTGTTTAATTCAGTAATTCTCCAACAAAGTGGTATTAGAGCTAGTGTTCGATGCTATATATAGTCATATAGAATATCAAATCGAAGAGCTCGACGAGAGGAACGTGACGCCGTAAAATTCATCCCGATCGGAGACCGGACGCGCCCACACTCGTTGCCGGAAGTTTTCTGTCCTGCAGCTGAGTCGACTCACCGAGTTGAACCAAGCTGAACCGAACCAGATCAAGCCGAGCTGATCTGAACCGAATCAAGTAGAACCGAGCCAACTCGAGCCGAACCAAGTCGGACCGAACCAAGTCAACAATCCAACGTTAACCGGCGACCAGCGTTGACCGTTGACCGAAAGTTGACCCAAGTCTCTCTCAAGGTTTTTTGACGTG
Organism: Atalantia buxifolia; assembly: GCA_030444775.1. Classification (NCBI taxonomy): domain Eukaryota; kingdom Viridiplantae; phylum Streptophyta; class Magnoliopsida; order Sapindales; family Rutaceae; genus Atalantia; species Atalantia buxifolia. The sequence goes on from CM059837.1 coordinate 13,305,269, forward strand.
CCGGATCCATTCGTGCATTCAGAATCTCTAAATTCTCTCTCAATTTGTGAGTTATGGCAAATGGTGGTATGATGTCATTTCAAGTTCCACAATTAAAGGGAAGTAAGTTTGACAATTGGAGTATTAAAATGAAGGCTCTATTGGGTGCACATGACGTATGGGATGTCGTGGAGAAAGGCTTTATTGTGTCAGAAAATGAAGCCACTTTAACTGCGGCACAGAAGGAGAATTTCAAAGACTTGAAGAAGAAAGAGAATAAAGCAAAATATCTCATCTTTCAATCATTAGATGAAGATGCTTTTGAAAAGATTGCTGGTACAACCTTCTCAAAAGAAGCATGGGAGAAACTAGAGACCTCTTACAAAGGAGCAGAGCAAGTTAAGAAGGTTCGTCTCCAAACATTACGAGGAGAATTTGAGTCCTTACACATGAAGGCGTTTGAGTCAATTTTTGACTACTTTACTCGGGTTGTGACCGTTTTCAATGAATTAAAAAGAAATGGCGATGAGTTAAAAGAGGTAAGGACTATTGAAAAGATACTTCGATCAGTAGACTCGAAGTTTGACCATATTGTTGTGACAATTAAGGAGACAAGAGATCTGGAGGATATGACGATCAAACAACTTCAAGGAAAGGTGCAAGCCCATGAAGAAAAACTAAAAAAGAAGCAAGGAATCGAAGAACAACTTCTCAAGATGGAAGTTAATCCAAAGAAAAGAGAAGAAAGCTCCAACAACGAGAGAAGGCATTATGTTCGAGGTAGAGGTCGTGGTCATGGACGAGGTTGGAATTTCAGCAACAACAACTCCAATTATACCAAAGGAGAAAGCTCAACCAGAGGACGAGGCAGAGGCAATCCAAGATCGAGGTATGACAAATCTCAAGTACAATGCTATAATTATCAAAATTTTGGGCACTATGCTTCAGAATGTAGAGCTCCAAGTACCAGAGTTGATGAGAGAGTGAATTATGTTGAAGAGAAAAATGGTGAAGATGGCACCCTTTTACTAGCACGCAATGACACAAGTGGAGGTCAAGAAAATACATGGTATCTTGACACAGGTGCTAGCAATCATATGAGTGGAAACAGAAGCATGTTCGTGCAACTAAGTGAATCTGTGAATGGCAGTGTTGCTTTTGGAGATGACTCAAAAGTACCAGTGAAGGGTAGAGGTAACATTCTTTTTCGTGCAAAAGATGGTAGCCACCAAATAATTTTGAATGTTTACTATGTACCTAATATGAAAAGCAACATCCTTAGTTTGGGTCAACTCTTACAAAAAGGTTATGATATTCACTTAAAAGATTGTAGTCTTTTCTTAAGAGATGACAAAGGAAATCTAATCACAAAGGTAAAAATGTCGAAAAATAGAATGTTTCCTTTAAATATTCAAAATGATGTTGCAAAATGTCTCAAAGCCTGTCACAAAGATCCATCATGGATTTGGCATCTTCGATATGAGCATCTCAACTTTGGAGGATTGGAGCTACTATCCAAGAAGAACATGGTGAAAGGCTTACTATACATCAATCACCCTGATCAACTTTGTGAAGGATGTTTACTTGGCAAGCAGTTCAGAAAGAGCTTTCCAAAGGAGTCAAACTCAAGAGCTCAGAAGCCACTTGAGCTCTTTCATACTGATGTGTACGGTCCATTCAAGCCAAGTTCCCTTGGTAAAAGTAACTACTTCCTTCTCTTCATAGATGACTTTTCAAGAAAAATTTGGGTGTATTTTTTGAAGCAAAAATCAGAAGTTTTTGAAGCTTTCAAGAAGTTAAAAGCTGCAGTTGAAAAAGAAAGTGGATACCAGATTAAAGCCATGAGATCTGATCGAGGTGGAGAGTTCACTTCCAAAGAGTTCGTAGAGTTTTGTGAAGCAAATGGAATTCGACGACCTTTGACAGTTCCAAGATCACCCCAACAAAATGGTGTTGCAGAAAGAAAGAACAGAATCATCCTCGACATGGCAAGAAGCATGCTCAAGAGTAAAAGGCTACCTAAGGAATTTTGGGCTGAAGCTGTTGCATGTGCAGTCTACTTATCCAATCGATCTCCAACAAGAAGTGTGTGGGGCAAGACGCCACAAGAAGCTTGGAGTGGAAGAAAGCCTGGCATCACCCATCTAAGAGTTTTCGGAAGCATTGCCCATGTACATGTACCAGACGAAAGTGGAGCCAAGCTGGATGACAAAAGCGAGAAGTTCATCTTCATCGGCTATGACAATACCTCCAAAAGATACAAGCTTTATAATCCAAACAACGGGAAGATCGTGATCAGTCGAGATGTAGTTTTTGATGAAGAAGGAGAATAGGATTTTGGCTCTGGTGTGGATGACTTCAACTTCTTTCCCATTGAAGAAGGTGATCATACAAAACAAGTAGATGAACAACAAGAGCCAGTTACTCTACCTATCTCACCAGTATCAACCATATGCGGAGATTCACCGCCATCTTTCTTAATTGAAAGAACTGATGAACGTACAAGGAGTCTTTAAGATCTCTATGAGGTAACTGAGAGACATGATAATCTCACTCTCTTTTGCCTCTTTGCTGATTGTGAGCTAGTCAACTTTCAAGAAGCTGCACTAAATGAGAAGTGGAGAATTACAATGGATGAAGAAATTAAAGCCATTGTGAAGAATAATACTTGGGAGCTTACTACTCTTCCCAAAGGTCACAAGGCGATCGGTGTCAAATGGGTGTACAAAGCGAAAAGAAATGCAAAGGGAGAAATTGAAAGGCACAAGGCGAGGCTAGTTGCAAAAGGTTACAGTCAAAAGGCTGGCATAGACTACGACGAGGTATTTGCTCTTGTAGCTCGACTTGAAACTATTAGACTTATTGTTTCTTTGGCTGCTCAGAACAAATGGAGGATTTTTCAAATGGATGTGAAGTCTGCTTTCTTGAATGGATTCCTTGAAGAAGAAGTTTACATCAAACAACCATTGGGCTATGTGGTGAAAGGACATGAAGACAAAGTTTTGAGATTGAAGAAAGCTCTTTATGGGTTAAAGCAAGCACCAAGGGCATGGAATAGTAGAATTGACAAGTATTTTCAAGAGAACGGCTTTACCAAATGCCCATATGAACATGATCTCTATGTCAAAGAAAAAGATGGAGATATTTTGATTGTGTGCCTGTATGTGGATGATCTCATCTTCACTGGAAGTAATCCAAGCTTATTTGAAGAGTTTAAGAGAGTGATGATCAAAGAGTTTGAGATGACTGACATCGGACTGATGGCATTTTACCTCGGCATTGAAGTCAAGCAAAAGGAAGAAGGCATATTTATCTCCCAAGAAAGCTATGCAAAGGAGATTCTCAATAAGTTCAAAATGAATGATTGCAAGCCTATAAGCACGCCAGTGGAATGCGGAGTCAAGTTATCCAAACATGATGAAGGCGAAGATATAGATCCAACACTCTTTAAAAGCTTGGTCGGAAGCCTACGTTATTTGACATGCACAAGACCAAATATTCTTTATGCTGTTGGACTTGTGAGTCGATACATGGAGAATCCAAAGACCACTCATTTTAAAGCTGCCAAAAGAATCCTTCGCTACATCAAAGGTACAATTAATTTCAGCTTGTTATACTCATTTTCTAATGAATACAAGCTTGTTGGATATAGCGATAGTGATTGGGGTGGAAATGTAGATGATCGAAAGAGCACCACAGGATTTGTGTTCTTCATGGGAGATACAGCTTTCACATGGATGTCAAAAAAGCAACCAATTGTCACGCTATCTACCTGTGAAGCTGAGTATGTAGCTGCCACATCAAGTGTTTGTCATGCAATTTGGCTTAGAAATTTGCTGAAGGAGTTGGGTTTGGCACAAAAAGAGCCAAGCGAGATTTATGTTGATAACAAATCAGCAATTGCCCTATCCAAGAACCCAGTCTTTCATAATCGAAGCAAACATATAGATACTCGCTATCATTTCATAAGAGAGTGTATTACAAAAAAGAAAGTGCAAATCAAGTATGTAAAATCACAAGATCAAGCAGCTGATATCTTCACCAAGCCGCTCAAGCAAGAAGACTTCGTAAGATTCAGAAGTTTGCTTGGTGTTACAGGATCAAGTTTAAGGGGGGGTGTTGGATCATAAACTTGATCCAAGATGAATGAATTCAAGCCCAACTCATGGAAGGTTCCATGAGTAGGTATGGTTGGTGAGGTTTGAATAATTTGTGTTAGGTGTGATAGGTTTGGTAGGTGAAGATAAATGGTTATTAATTTTTTGTAATTTCTTATTTGAATGGTTGTGATTAGTTTGCTTCATGTATAAATACCCCTCTCCCCCTTTGGTTTATGTATCAAGAGAAGTAACAAAATCTATAAAGTGTAGAGAGTGAAAAATAAGAGTTGTAATTGGTGAAGAGTGTTGTTAAAGAAATAAAATTGTGAGTTTTTTGAGTGTTTAATTTAGTAATTCTCCAACAATCTACCACCTAATTTTTAGGTATCAAAGTCCTATTAAATTTGTATGTTTAGGGGAAAAAATCTTTCAAATTTGAGAAAAGATAATTAGTTTTTTTTGTGATGTTCCTGACTGATTTTCGAATATTATAAATATAAATGTATTGTAATATACTATTATAAATATAATAATAATTTGAAATTACTTAATATCGACACAATTTTTCTTGCTTGAGTAGTCAAGTAACAAACAATTTATAAAAGAAAACCAACTAATATGTCACTATTTGTATGGTCATCATTAAGACACATCATTTGTATTTTTTTTATTAGCATTTAATTTTTTGTTTCGCTCATCTATACACATTTATTTCAAATTTTCTTATTATTTTAAGTACATAATAATTTGTACAAAATATTTGGATGCTTAATATTATTCATTATAATAACATTTAAGTGACTTGTAAAAGCTCCTTTATTGCAAATAGGAAATTTAGAATTTGAACCCCATTCATATAGATGGGGAGGGGATTAGACTACTAATAAATTATATATATATATATATATATATATATATATATATATATATATTAAAGCTACTTGTGAAGTTTATAATTTGTAAGATGATAATTGGAATTCATAAATCTAAAGGAAGACCAGCCAATAGTCCTTGGCCAAATGGTAAGACACCTCTTTACTTAATAATTGAATTGAGATTCAGTTTTGAAATTTCGATTCTTTCTGTGTGTACCATTTCCAAACCCCTATACTTGAAGGCTGTTAATGAGCATTCATTGTCGATAAGGATCACACGTTTGTATTTGATGCCTGCTTCCTTTATCCGCTATGTCAGATTTTGTAATTATTATAGTAGATCCTCTCTATAATCATTCTCCTTTTTTTTTTTTAAACCTCAGCTAACAAGGGAACTTTATTGAAGATAAATAACGATATACTCTTACTTAGGGAGGCACATAGTGAGCCTTACCTCTCAAAATAGGTACAACAATAAAAGAAAAGTCCAAAAGATAGATAGTAAAATAGTAAGAAAGCTACGACAATAAAAGAAAAGCCCAAAAGATAGATAGCAAAATAAAAAAAAAAGTAAATAGAACAATCTTAAGAGAAATAATAACTAGGAACTCCATTAATATTATTAGAAACAAATTTAAAAATTTCACGTGGAAGATTATCCCACCATATGTAAACAGAGGACTGTTATTCTAGGTTCACTAAACGATCGGCCATATAATTAAATTCACGAAACGTGTGACTAATTCTCAAGTCCATCTGTCTAAAGAGATGATAATAATTCAACCAATGATTTAGTAAGTTCCAAGGAGATTGAAAAGACCTATTGTTAAAAGAAAATGTAAACCAACATAGAATCACATTTTAGCCACAAAGTTCTCCACCCTTTACTAAATGCAAGCTCAATAGCAAGAATAGCTGCAAAAATTTCAGCATAATAGGCTGTATGATCACCTAAAGGGATGTAATAACCCCCAAGAAAGAATCTGCTAGAATCCCGAAAAACGCCACCTTACCACAGTACTATCCTAGTTTCCTTTCGATAAACCATCGGAATTAGCTTTTACAAACCTATTTAAGGAGGTTTTCAATTAAGAATAAGGACTTTCGGGGCCCAATCCACAGAAAAAGGCAAATCAGGAGAGGCCATTATTTTTCTATCATATCTAGGACTGAGTTTTGCAAAATGAACCAGATGAACCTTATAGTTAGCTTGGATTTGGTAAATAGAAGGGTGCATGTTATCAAAACGAACCTTATTCCAAATAAGATAAAACATATAGTAGTAGCCGAGAATCAAAACATGCAATAGTTGAGGGTTGAAATTCATATTAATCATAAAGTGCAATAAGTCAACCACCGAACCAACCATAGGTAAAACCAAATCGACCCTATCAAACGGCTAATGCCAAAGAGAAGTAGAAAATTTACAATGAACAAATATATGATCCACACTTTCGCAACAGCAAGGAGAATCACAAAGCGAGCAAGTGGAAACAACGCATATCCCATGACCCCAAAGAATCTCATCAGTAGGTAATCTATTTTGAAGCATGCGCCATACAAGCATAGAGAATTTAGTAGGAAAGAAGTCTTTCCAAACCTGAGCACACCCAGACTTTAAAGGATAGTGAATAAGAAAAGAGTCATAACTTACTTTTAAAGAAAAATCACTATCCTGAGAATTAATCTAAACAAGCTTTTCCTCATAACTAACTTTTGGAAATGAGGAAAGTAAGTGAATAAATCTATCGGCAACCCCCTTTTTCCTTCTTTAATAACATCAGCTAGCCTACTAGTGAGATTAATAGAAGAAAAATCTGCAGAGGAAAGGATCGAATTAGGAAGCCATTCATCAAACCAGAAATTGATATAGGAACCATCTACAATAATCTATCGAGTACCAGAATCAAAAGCAGCATCGGAAACCCACCCAAAGACAAAAATTGTTAAAAAATTTTTTGTGATCAGTAAAAGAGTACCTGCATTGGAAATAATCTGAGCAAATATAGTTGCTTTTCCGCACTTCCCAAACAAACTTCACGAGACATGACTTATTTAGGCTATTAAGCATTTCAAGGCCAAGGCCACCTTCGTTCTTTGGAGCACAAATCTGATCCTAAGAAATAACTGCCATTTTTACGAGCAAGATAATCACCTGATAGAATAAAGTTACGAGCCCAGATGTCCAATTTTTTTTATTAGAGAAACAGCCATAAGTAAACCCGAAAACTGTGAAGTAGAATACTCTGAACTACTGTTACTAACTCCACCTTGGCTGCCATAGATAATAGCTTTCCTTTCTATCCTGCAAGTAAAGGGAAAGGAAACCTCAGCAAAGCCAAAGAATCAATCACTGTTCTTTGTCTTGTGGAAGCATATTGTCCTAAATAGAAGCAACTTTTTTCCTTATTGATAATTTGCCCTGAAGCTGCACCATAATCATCCAAAAAGCTAGCAAGATTTTTCATAAAATTTAAATCTCCTCAAAAAAAAAAAAAAAAACGTCATTAGCATACATAGTATGAATCGGTAGAAAGCAAATTCTAAGAGCTGAGATGGGTTTGAGTAAGTATTTGAAATGAAGATCTAAAATACCCCCGTATAGAACCTCCTCAGCAGTGCAAAACAAAGCAGATCCCCTTGACGAACACCCTTGCCACAACTGAAAAAACCATGCGGGCTCCCATTAATAATCACAGAAATCTTGGCTGAATTAAGAATAACAGAGATCAATTTAATGAAAATGCTATGATAACCAAACCGGTGAAGAACTCAAAGCCAAAACTCCAAACTGAGCCTTCTGAATATCAAGTTTCAACCCATCGTTACGCTCATGAACCTTCCTGTCAAGCATATTTACACTTTCTGAAACCATGGCTATACACTCGTGAATGTGCCTGCTACAAATAAAACCAACCTAATCTGGTAAAATGATTTTGTGATAATCTGCGGAAAAAAAAATTAGCTAGATGTATAGGTCTATATTGAGGGCCTTTGCTAAATTCATCCATGTATCTCATACATGCAAGGAATAAAAAAATTAAAAAAAAGCATTGCAGTTGTTTGGCTGCCAAGTAAAAAAATAAAAAATAAAAACTTGGAGCAACCGGTTGCCCCATAAATGATTAAAAAAAACTAAATAATATAATAAATAAATACAATAATAATAATAATAATAATAATAATAATAATAATAATAATAAAATAACTATTTTAATAATAAAGGTTAAATAATAATAAAAAATTAGTTTCAAGTTTAATGGTCCCAATATCACGTTAATAGTCACATTTATTGGTCCATAATTTGTATGTTTTTCAGGATTGCAAGTTAATGGTCTCAAGTTTCATGTTTATTGTCCTAGGTTTCAGGTTCCTTTGATTTCAAATTTAATGGTCCAAGCACCAAGATTAATGGTAGGTGTTTCATATTCATTGGTCCATAAATTCCATGATTTTCAGGATTGCAAGTTAATAATCCTAAGTTTATGTTCATTGCCCTAAGTCTTAAATTTCTTTGGTTTCAAGACTAATGGTCCAAATATCAAGATTAGTGGTCGGTTTTCATATTTATTGTTCATAAATTTTATGATTTTCGAGATTGCAAGTTAATGATCCAAAGTTTTATGTTCATTGCCCTAAGTTTCAAGTTTAATGGTCCAAGAATCAATATTAATGGTTCGTGCTTCATGTTTATTGGTTCATAAATTCCATGACTTAGGATTAGAAGTTAATGATCCCACATTTCATGTTCATTGTCTTAAGTTTTAATTTCCTTTAGTTTCAAGTTTAATGGTTCCAATATCAAGTTTATGGTAGGTGTTTTATGTTTATTGGTCCATAAATTCCATGATTTTCGAGATTGCAAGTTAATGATCCCAAGTTTCATGTTCATTACTTTGAGTTTCAAGTTGCTTTTCTTTCAAGTTTAATGGTCCCAACATCAAATTACTGGTAGGTGTTTCATGTTTATTAGTCCATAAATTCCATAATTTCCAAGATTGCAAGTTAACGATCCCAAGTTTTATGTTCATTGTCCTAAGTTTCAAGTTACTTTGTTTTCAAGTTTAATGGTCTCAATATCAAGTTAATGGTAGATGTTTCATGTTTATTAGTCCATAAGTTGCATGATTTTCAGGATTGCAAGCTAATGATCCCAAATTTCATGTTTGTTGCCCAAGACTCCAAGTTACTTTGGTTTTAAGTTTAATGGTAAATGTGTCAAAATTAATGGTAGGTGCTTCATATTTTTTGGTCTATGATTTACATGATTTTTAGGATTGCAAGGTAATGATCTGAAGTTTCATGCTCGTTGCCCAGGTTCAAGTTAATTTGGATTCAAGTTTAATAGTCTCTGTGTCAAGAATAATGGTAGGTGTTTCATATTTATTAGTCCCTAATTTGCATGATTTTTAGGATTGCAAGTTAATGATCTCAAGTTTCATGTTCATTGCCCTAAGTTTTAAGTTGCTTAGGTTTCAAGTTTAATGGTCTGAATACTAAGATTAATGGTAATTGTTTCATATTTATTGATCCATGATTTGTATGATTCTTAGGATTGCAAGTTTATAATCCTAAGTTTTATGTTCTTTGCTTTAAGTTACTTTGGTTTCAAGTTTAATGGTCCTAATATCAAGATTAATTGTATGTGTTTCATATTTATTGGTCCAAAGTTTCAAGTTACTAGTTTTATAGGTTTCCATTTCTTACAAATTTTTTTATTATTTAACACTAAGATGAATCTTAGCCATTGGATCCACTCCATTTAATCCAACAATAATTTTTTATGCATGTATGAGATACATGCATGTACTGTAGTTGCTCCCCCATATTGAGTGATATTATCTGCCACCATGGGTTTAGGTAAAAGGAAAATAAAGCTGGAATATAAATTCGGCAATTAATAAGAATCTTGAAAAAATTGAGTTGCCCCTTGGATCACATCTGATCCCACAATATTCCACCAAGCACTTGTGTACTCATTTGACCCAAGCGAACTATCAGGATCCAGCTCAAAAACTACGTCCTTAATATATAGGAATAACCGATAGTCATTAGGATCTATCTCAAAGGCTGCATTCCCTATAACCATTCTCTATATAAGAATAATCTCTATACATTGCCGATAAAAATTCTGGTCTCAATTTGCATTAGTTATAAATAAAAATAAATTTCACATTTTAATAAATCATAACTTTTTTGCTCCACTTAGTGATAATTATATGTATATTGCATATATTACATTAAAGGCTTAAGATGGAATAAAATATTTTTCTATTTTTCTAGAGTTGTTTAGGTCGGTGATTTATTTTTTAGACATTTAAAATGACTTTGTTTATTCCCAATACTAAATAGATATATGTACTTGTTTTTTGAAACTATGTTTATCTCTTTTATCAATATCCATTCATTAGATTTGACATGATCTATTAATTAATAATCTATGCAGCGCGTTGGAAACAACAGGTATGTGATTCAAACCTCACGCACATGAATGAGAAGGGGACTAGGTTGCCATTAAGCTAAACAATTGAAAAAAAAAAGTCAAAACAATAATTGTACAACTCTACCTTTATTAAGTTATAATCTCCTCATAATAATATAATTAATTTAGTCCCAACATTATAATTATAGAGAAATTTACTCTATATATGCATCATATTCATGGATTAATTCTCCCTCCCAATTCTTTATAATTTGCTAGCTGTTTCTGTTTGGCCAGGATTCTATTATAGAAATCAAAGCAGAAGCGAAGAGTTGGTTTGCCCTTTGTGGTTTTAAACAGTAGAAATCCTGAATGGTTGCTAAAATGTTGTTGGAAGCAAAGCCTACCTTTCTAATAAAGGATTATGATGATTCAAAATTGTGGACCGCCTTGACAAGGCTTGATAAGAAGGATGCCTGAAGTTTAAGCATAAATATTTTAGCTTAAGAATATTATACTAAGGGCTAATTTGGTAATGATGTAATTTTAAATTAAAATAATTGTTGTCAGCTATGGCAAATAACTAATCAGTTATGAAGAGAATCAATTAAAAATTTGGTAAAATTTATTTTAAAGGTATTGTGAATTTTAAAAATAGTTGCACGTGTTTGATAGATCTTACTATGAAACTGTTGTAAGAATATAAATGATTGAATTAGATATAATGTTGAATAAATTTTATTTACACATTTATAATCATGTATATAAATTGTTTGTGTATATATAATAATCGATAAATAAAAATAAATATTTTATATTATTTATTTTATTTTTATTTCGCTATCTTAATATAATTGGTAATAATAATAATCTCTTTAAAGTTAATGATTTTATTTCATAATTAATAAGGATAATTTTGGATATACATACATACATACATACATACATATATACATACATACATACATATATTAAGTATAAAAGTAATTCTCAAAATTAGATTTCAAAAAATTATTCATTTTCTCTTTTCAAAATCTACTGTAAGATAAAGTAATTTTGTCAAAAGTGATTTTTAGTAAAATTTACCAAATACTAAAATTTACTTTTAATTTTTGAAACTCACTTTTGAGCCTCTTAAAAGTAATCCCAATTAGGCCCTAAGTGATTTTGAAAGTTTAATATTGCATCTCAAGTACATCTTGATTACTTATTAATTTGAGTCATGAATGTGCGACACGCACCAAAAAATAGATTGATTGTATTTTTTATTAATTTTGACAGTGGATAAATATTTTTTTTTCTTTCAGACTCATGGATTCAGTTGTGCTAGAATTGTGTTATGATGGTTGGTGGGAGACGGCGGAAAATAGCAGTATGGAGTATGTGAATGGTCAAAACAGAGCTTTTTTAGTGGGGAAAAATTGTTTTTTTGATCAGTTTTAATCGAGAGTTTATGAGGTGTTACAATTAAATCTTAGTGAATATAGTATTACAATGAAGACAACTTTAAAGTCTAGTAATACATCATATCGTATATGTTCAATGCCTATGGATATATGTGATGATGAAATGGTGAGAGTTGTGTTATATATGGCATCTAATGTGGCCAATTATGGATGCATACCTATATTTGTTACTACGTCACCTCGAGTACCGAGTGAAAATATTGAGCCACATGTTGAAACAGAAACTTCTTTTGGAGCAAATATGCCTGGCCCTGATAATGAAGAAGAGGTGTTGCCAAGGATAATGTCGCTGCAGCAATATTACTCTCCAATCAACGATAATTATGATAATATTAATAACGACGAAATTACATTAGAAGATGTTGGAGAAGGTATATTACCACTAAGGACGTCGTTAGAGCAACGGCATTCTCCGTATCACAACAACGACTTTTGGGACACTGATGATTTTTATGCTGAAACAGAGGTGAATAATGATTGTGCAGAGCCTGCTAATAGTATGAGAGGCAGTCATTTCAATAATACAGGTAATGATGGAGAAGCCGGTCCTTCTAATATTCCGTCATTTGAGCATGAGGATGAGTGTGATGATGATATTCTTGGGAATAACAGAGGTAATAGATCTATTCCTCCAATGGTTCGATCGAGAAGGAGAATTGATCCCCTCACAAGCCTTGCTCCAATTTTACCTTCGAACACGGTTGGTCCAAGCTTTATTAGCAGTTGTGACTCAGATGATATCAATGTGGGTAAGCTATTTGCTGAGAAGAATGAGTTGATATTAGAACTGCGTAAGGTTGGCTTTAGGGATAAGTTTGATTTCAAGATTGCACGGTCTACAACGACACGTTTCGAGGCTCACTGTTGTTCGGAATCATGTGGATGGCGTATTCGAGCAACTAGAAGTTCGAATGAGCAAAATGTTCCTTGGGTGGTGCGGAGAATTGACAAAAAGATACACACTTGTCATAATGAGGTATTGGTTGATGGCCGTCATCAAGTAAGGAGCCGGGTTGTCGGTCATATTATTGCAGATAAATATGTTCAAGACAAGAGAATTTATACTCCGAATGACATAAGAGCAGATATGCAACAACAATATGGTATTCAGTTAACATACCAACAAGCATAACGGGCCAGAGAAGTAGGTCTTGAAATTGTTCGAGGCAACCCTGCAGAGTCATACAACTTACTCCCGAAATACTCTCACGTATTGAGTAAAGCGAATGAGGGTTCAGTCACTCACCTCGAGTGGGATGGAGATGGTAATTTTTTGTACTACTTTGTAGCACTTGGATCTTCCATCAAGAGTTTTATGCAGTACATTCGGCCTGTCATTGCTGTTGATGGTACTCATCTAAAAGGGTTATATCGTAGAAGTATGTTTGTAGCAACATGTTTGGATGGTAACAATCAATTATACCCGTTAGCCATTGCGATCATAGATTCAGAAAATAATGATGCTTGGGAATGGTTTATGATGAAGTTACACGGAATGATTGGCGATAGACCTGAGTTGGTAATCATCTCTGATCGATGCACTGCCATAAGGAGAGCCTTTCTGAAAATTTTTCACAATGCAAGTCATGGTATTTGCTTTTACCATGTCAAAGGTAACATTAAAGTAAGGATTAGGATGTCAAAAGCTCTTTGGGATGAATTTGAGCCTGCTTTTATTAATGCAGCAAAAGCATATGGACATGAAGATTTCAAAAGACAACTTGAAGGATTGTGGATGATCCACTCGGGTGCGGCTGATTACTTAGAAAATAATGTCGGTACATGTAATTGGGCAAGGTCTCAGTTTGAAGGGAGGAGGTATAGCATACTTACCACCAACATCGCAGAGAGTGTGAATTCTTTAATGAGATAACCGCGAAAATTTCCTGTTACTCATCTTGTTGATTACTTTAGGAAAATGTTGCAGCAATGGTTTTATGATAGGAAAATTGTAGCTGAATCAATGAGTACGCGACTAACAACATGGGCGGATGAAATAGTCACTGAAAGAAGAATTATAGCTGAAAGAATGATCGTTCGGCCGGTGTCTCCGCATCGATTTCAAGTTGTTGGTGGTGGCATTAAGGAAGGTTTAGTTGACCTGCAAAAGAGAACTTGCTCCTGCAGAGTATTTCAGCTTGATCAGCTTGTATGTGCTCATGCAATTGCGGCGTGTCTAACATCCGAGTGGATTTCATAAATCCTTGTTCAGACTTTTACACTACAGAATCATTGTGATGGCTTACGCACAACTAGTGGAGCCGGTTGGTGATGTGGCTGATTGGGAAGTTCCAGACGAAATTCAACAGATGCAAGTAAATCCACCAGTTGAGGCACCACAACCTGGTCGTCGTAAAGAGCTCAGAATACCCTCTGCTGGTGAGGACGTTATACGACGGACTGTTAGATGCGGACGGTGTAACGAACTAGGACATAATCGTAAGCGATGTAAGAATCCCATTGCATCGAGTCAAAATTAATTGTATTCCTTAGTTAAAACTATTATTATTTTTTTTGTATTCAACACTTATGTGCCATGAATTTTTTATGTTATTATTTTTAATTTAAACAAATTAAATATATCAACTGCAATCTTGTTGAAAAAAATTAAATTAAATTTTAAACATTCTGTTCTACCAAAACTTACCGACCTAATAAACCCAGTCTGGAATACGTGGCATGTAATCCTTTACAGTCAGCCAATATTTTTTACTCTTCTCCTTTCCATTCGACTCAAGAGTTTGTAAAACATCCCCATACCATAAATTTAACCCAAATTGATAACTAAGTATATATAGAATTTAAATTTAATAATGTTAAAAAAATCATAACTTATTACTTACAAGACGAGATTCGTCATTTAAGAATGAATAAACTCCAGCAAAGTTGATTTTTGAAGAAGCCATGGGCTTCCATTGCAGAATGCGAGGAATTTTTTTCTTCGTTTTTACAGCCAATTCTGACGGTAAACCTCCGATCATTTCGTAAATCCAAACCTACACCAACCAAAAGTGAAAAAATAATTAATACAACTATCAAATATTTAATATTATAAAACTTATAAATTAAAAAAAACAACGCACTTGAACTCCGGGTGTAAAGCCATAAACATTGTATTTTTCAATTTTATGATTAGGATTTTCCAACCGCATCCTCTTAAATTTCTCGTCTTTCTCGTACAATGCACAGTCAAGACTTTCGTATATAATTTTCCAAGACAAAAAACCCCATGGACGATTGCGGAAATACTCTATATCATCGACTTCATCAAGCCATGCGAAATTGATTTGACAATGACCCTTTCTTGCACTTAAAATCTTGTCCGCAAAATAAAACAGTGCAATCTTTAATGCGTCAATATCATCCATTGCCTCAAAATTTAACTGCTCAAATAATGCATCAAATTACTTAACAGTGATGTTGCGATGCAAACCATTAAAATACTTTTTCACTAGTCTATGGTTTGTGCTATTGGTTGCTGCCATTGGTTGCTGCCTTATCTACACCACAGGAAAGTCCAGTAATCAGACACCATTCAACAATTGACAACCGAATCAAATGTCCACCAATCTGAAACCATAACTGATTCTCCCTGCTGTCTGCTTCATCGATCAATTGCCTAAGCAAAATATTGTGTAAAATTACACCACTAAATGGAAAGCTTCGACATTCCAAAAAATGTCCAAATATATCTTTCTTGAACAGATTCAACTGCCGGTTTGTCAATTTTCGCTCAATGGCTTTTACTACTGAAGATAAATTACACATGCTCGAAATTCGGCCCGGAAAATGATCAGTATAAGGAAAATACATCCTGCCTAGTTGGAATTCTTTATTCGCCATGTATCTGTAATATTTATAACATAACATTTAACACAGAGAAAAAAATATAGTTCAATAAAAAACAACTGCAACTGCAATTTTATGCCAAATTTGGGTGCGACGGGCAAACTGTCGCACCAAAATTGGTGCGACCGGTGCCCTGTCGCACCAAATTGGTGCGACAGGCAGCTCGCGCTCTCGCGCGCTCCGAGCGCGAGCTCCTGCCCAGCGATGAGCGCAAGCTCGCGCGCGCTGGGCAGCGACAAGCGCGAGCTCGCGCCCGTCGCTTGCCGAGCGCGCTACAAGCTCCAAACAAGACACCGGTTCCCTCCATTCAAAACAACCCAAAAGAATACACTCCCAAAATAACAAACACCACCACAAACAACACCAATACCAACATTCTCAACATTCAATTTGGTAACTATCATTCTAAAATTTCATTTTAAATGAAGAAAATTTAAATAAAATCACTAACCTAAGTTTTGAAGACTGTAGATGCTAGATCGGGTGCCGTTAATGGATGAAGTCGCCGCCGATGAGCGCTAGTGTTGCCGCCGGTTATGAGCTTTGCTTCGGTTTGGGAGAGATGAGAGGAAACGAAGAAGATGGGGAGAGGGATAGTTTGGTCTCAAACTTTTTCTTTTGGCTAATGTTGATAGAATTTTTTTGTTGTGGTTAAAATGAAAATAACCTAAAGTTTTGTGGTTGTTTTTGTAAATTTCCCTAAATTTAATATTTTTAGGAAGTATAAAATGTTTCTGAAAAATTATCGATTCTTGAAAACCCCCATCAAACTTGCCAAATGGCAATTCATGGTTGGATGCTTGCCCCAAAAATTTTCCCCCTCCACTACAATACTCACTGGACTCTAAATTGGCACCAGGCCAAACCCTAGCCTTTTTGCACGTGAGTAATTGTGTACATAGAGTAGCTTTTATGCACGTAACATGTCACTTCCTTTGGGTGATTGTTGGGGGATAAATTTAAGGATTTGAATCATTTTTTTTATAGATAATTATTTATTTTTTAGTTTCTTTTTCAATTATTTATTTTTTAGTTTCTTTTTCTTTTTTTTTTTTAAGAGACTATTGCTCATGATATTTACAATCACACATATACTGAGACTCGTTTACATCAATTCTGATATGGCACCGCTCAACATATACTGAGACCCGTTTACATCAATTCTGATATGGCACCGCTCAGATTTTTAACCCTCTCAAATATTCGAGGGACGTCAACTCCCCTCCTGGGAGAAACACTGCCTTCACTCAAGCTCCTAAACTCAAAAGGAAATTTAAATTAAACCCCCGCAATCTGCGCTGCCAACCGCTTTATCCTCACATTTGTGAAGACGCGTGTTAAGCGCCACTTAAGCCCAAGTAGTTCTTTTTCTTAAACCAATTGTATAATTGTACATTTTCAGAGAAAAAACAATTCCATTAATGATTGATCATGAATGCATAATTTTCGGGGGCAAAAAGATTGAAAGCATAGTGTAGCTTTTATGCACGTAACATGTCACATCGTTTGGATGATCGTGGGGGATAGATTTCATGAACATGTTTCAAATTTTAATTTTTTAAAAAATTTTATATAGTTGTAAACCAAACTCTTTCAGAACTCTGTATTGTGTGAGAAACTTTTCCATCACAACCTCTGCGTGTCATGCGTTTTTTTTTTTTTTAATTTTTCGTCTCAATTCTTTTTTTTTCCTCAAACACAATTTAAACAAAATTACTTAATTAGTTTCTGAAGAGACAACCCCACAATGGCTCATTCATCTGGGAGGTAGTTGTTTATTTATTATATTTTATTGAAAGAAATCAATTTGCGCATTCATTTTGCATCTAAAGAAAAATGAATTTGTATCATCCAAACGTTGTGTATTAATCAATTAATTTGTATCATTCATGTTGCATATATTTTCACACTACTACATTTTTTTAATTGATCTTAATTGCGATCTTGAGTCAATTAATTTGTGCAGCAGCAAGGTCGATCTTGCTAAACTTGCTCCTCTGGAGGCAGTGTTGTTTGACGTTGATGGCACTCTGTGCGATTCGGATCCTCTTCACTATCACGCCCTATCTCAAATGCTCCAAGAGATTGGTTACAAAGGGGGAGTTCCCATTACAGAAGAGTTTTTTGTTGAAAATTTTGCTGGCAAGAGTGATGCTGATATGGCCAAGTTTCTCTTCCCCAATGATCTGCCGAGGGGGATGAAATTCTGTGACGACAAGGAAGCAATGTTTCGGAGGTAAAATTCCTAGTCAAACTGAAGTCTGAAATCTTTAGAAACATCTTACATATAATCTGTATTCTATTGTAAATCGTTTTCTTGTTAATAGCTTTATTGTTTAGACAAATCTTTTGTGATTTCTAATTTTAGTTTAGACACGAGTCCTATGTTCAGGTTAATACAAATAGGAGTCTCTTTAGTCTTTTAAGGAAGAGTTGGGTTATTCAAAATTAACTGTTTTCATAGTCTATGTGAGTTTTGGAAATTTTCTTATCTTTCACGGAATATAATGAACGAGATCTAATATAGTAGATTCACATGTGTATATTCTCCAAAATCAACGTGAGCTAAGCTTTTATTATTTCTTTATTTCAGACTTTTATGGTGTGTTTACTTATTGGGAATGTGAATAAAAATTAAGAAATGAAAATGAATGATATGTTTACTTATTTAAGTGAGAGGTGGAATAAGAATCAAGTGGCGGATGCCACTTAAAATTGGAAATGATAACTAGAGTTTCCATTCCCATGGGGATAGATGGGAATGGCAATCCCATTCTCTAAAGTAACTATATTACCCTTATTTAAACTTTGAAGTTCTCCATTTATCTTTCTTTATGATAATAATAATAATAATAATAATAATAATAATAATAATAATAATAATAATAATAATAATAATAATAATAATATTATTATTATTATTATTATTATTATTATTATTATTATTGTAAATAATAATAATGACAATAATCAACTAAGGTCAGTGTAGTAACTTGTAACAATCCATTTCGATTTTAAAATAAAGTAAACACATTAACGATTCTAGCCGATTCAGATTCCACTCAATTTCGGTTCCAACCTATTCCGATTACTGATTAGTAAACACATTATTAGATTAAACAGAGTTTATACATTATTTTAGTTTTACCATCCACTTCAAGGAAATGAGAATGATACCCTATGATTTGTGGAAATGATCACAGCATCTCCTTGTTTTTAGAAATTGTCACACATATTCTTTTTGGGATACACAGATCCATTCTTTAGACAAACAATTTCTAAAAATAAAAAGGTCTTTATGAACATTGTACCAAATCATGGAGACGTCGTTGTACTTTTTCCTACATTGTATTATTATTATTTTGTATTCACACAATATATACAGATTGGCCTCGGAACAATTGAGAGTTCTAAATTGCTTGGACAAAGTGAAGAAAGGGTTGATAGAGGTAACTATGATTTGTCAAAATGGTCATAACATCTCCTTATTTTTAGAAATGATCACACGTATCCGATACAAAGATCTCTTTTTAAGAAAAATTATTTCTAAAAAATAGGGGGTCGTTATTAGCATTTTGTCTAATCATGGAGATGTAGCAAAACGTTTTTCCTACATTGTATTATTAATATCTGTATTCACACTGCACATACAGATTGGCCTCGGAACAATTGAAGGCTCTAAACGGTCTGGGCAAAGTGAAGAAATGGGTTGAAGACTGTGGACTGAAACGGGCTGCCGTTACAAATTCTCCAAGAGCAAATGCTGAACTCATGATCACAAAGCTTGGCCTTTCAGGTTTTTTTGACGCTATTATCATCGGGGATGAATGCGAACGTGCAAAACCATTCCCAGACCCCTACTTGAAGGCAATTGAAATACTCAATGCCTCAAAGGATCACACTTTTGCATTCGAGGTCGGTTTAATTTCTTCATTTCTGAAATTGTATATTTCATATTAATTCCTCGATCGGAATCTCTCTTATAATTTGAATTCTTTATATTGAAAATGATAGCTTTCTTTTGTTTGGCCAGGATTCTGTTTCAGGAATCAAAGCCGGAGTGGCAGCTGGTTTACACGTTGTGGGTGTAGCTACCAGAAATCCTGAACGGTTACTGTTGGATGCAAAGGCTAGCTTTATAATAAAGGATTATGAAGATCCAAAATTGTGGGCTGCTTTGGAAGAGCTTGACATGAAGAAGGATCCTTGAAATTCAAATGTATACTGTTTGACTTGTTTGCATATATGCTCTCAAAAACAATTTTAGATTTATTTCGTGAAATTACTTTGTTTTAGATTTATTTCGTGAAGTTACTTTGCTGTAATTGAAATTTAATATGCATTATTTATGGGTATATAATTATTATATGTGATATAAAATAAGATTCTAGAAAAATCATTCTAATGGTTGATTGATCCAGACCGCGAATAATGATTTTTTAATACCTTATAAGCTTGATATTTTTTCTAGGCATTACTCGTGTTAATATATATATATATATATATATATTAACAATTTTGGTCTATACTTGTTGTGCTACTACATGTTAAAATGATTTACTCAGTCATTGAGGAGCTGACAGGGCGAACAGGTGAGTGTTAATTAACACTAAAAATTGTATATTTAATAAAGTTAAAATTATTATTATTTTTATTTACAGTATTGATTCATGAGCTCATAACTTATAAATTATTTTAATACTCACCTAATCAAATCTTATGTTAAATAAAATTGTAGTATGTTAATTTTATCTTAATTTTATATTATAAATATATTTTAAAAATAAAGAGTAAATCGAAGCTGAAAGCAGGAGACGCAAAAGATGGATTGCATTGATAATAAAAAGGAAGTGGAGCCATTTGAAATGTATTATTGGAGAAATATAATTAACTAAAAAATAAAGTGATGGTCAATTAATTGCCGCCACTTTTGGCTATCACTCATTTCTTTTTTGTTTTTATGTGTATATAAATAAATAATAATAAAATAAGAAAATATAAAGTTGCTGGCTACCTATAAAAGGGAAGAGAGTTCAGAGGCCAGAGAGGGGGAAGAGAATTGGGGAAAGGAGCGGAAGATGGAAGTTTAGAAAACAATTTCTTCCCTTTTCTTTTGTATTTAATTTTTTTATAATATATTTCAGAAGTTTATTAAATAAAATAAGTGTCTTGTTTATCAAAATGAGTGGCTAATTTTCAAGGTAAGGTGAAAAGTGAAGCTTAAATATTTAAATTATAAAATTAATTACTCTCTCATGTTAAGTTTATGGTTTATTATTTTGATTATATATTTACAAGCTATATTTTCAACAGTTATTTTTATTTTATTTTAATCTGTAAATCTAGATCCACATTGGATACATGAGGTATTTAGACATAATGGTGGCACACCTATATAATTGTGGCACATCATGTATTTTATCCACATATTTATCTATAAGTGGTTAATTAATAATTAATTTTAATAGTAATTAAATTAGTAAAAATGTAATTGAGAGAGAATATTATGACCATAATTTGAATACTAAGAATGAATCCTCTAACCTTAGTACTTTTTAAACAAATAGTTTTTTTGCAATTAATTTTATTTAATAATCAACAACTCAATTTTTTGACTCTCTGTAGTTCAACCGCGGACTCGTCTAATTATATTGTAACTAAACACTTTTATACTTGTGAGTAATTGACACTTTTAATTTGTATTAGGTTTTTGATGCCGTTGGTAGGGAATTTTATAAATTTGGTGTCGATTTTTCTTTTTTTTATTTTTTCATTATTACTTTTACTATTTATTTCTCCTATCATCATTCCTTAGTTTAGATCTCATCATTTTATTTCATTTTGTAAAATGATAGTTAGCTCCCTTCTTTCACTTGAAATTTTGATATTGCCTGTAAAACTAATGGAAAACTTCATTTTGACCCAAAAGCTGTTGCAAATTAGTCCCTAAATCGAATTAGAAATTGGATCTTTGGACTACAACTTATTCTTTGGAATTTTAGACTTAAGTACTAAATGAATCTTGAATTTTGGACTTTGTGGATACAATGAACATGAATTTGGACTTTTAAAATTACCATTAACGTCGAGAATTTAAATTAATTACTTAATTAGTTGGTAGCTCTTAAAGTCGTTAAAAAAAAAGAAATTCCACATCTCGAAGTAAGTATTTCTTTATTTTATTTTTCCACGTAATTTCATTTTTCCTTAGTTCTATTTTCTTTTTCTTTTCTTACATTTCATTTTTATTTCGTAGTTATTTCATTCTTTATTATTGTGTCATTAATTTATATGGCTGGTTTTAAATATTGTCTAATTTGTTAACATTTTATTAATGTCTTATTATGTTTTGTTTAATTAGTTTGTTTATATGGATAGTTTAAGCGCCTATTAAGTTATTTTTATTTCGTATTTTTTATATCTAATCACTTCCTTTAACTGTTTGTTTTTGAATCTTGAACCACACATTTCAAGCATCATTTGACAAATACACCAACGTATATAGATATGTGTATCATTGAGTATGCCATCAAGATCTTTAAATATGAGCTTATTTTTCAAACACTTAAAAATTATTTTTGAGAATTGTCCCAATGGACGCACTGTCGAGTAGACAATTCAATAACATTTATGTGCTTTATGGGTTTTACTATAGAAGAGTCAAAGAGTTCATTAAGGCAGCTATAGATCTTTGTTGCGTCTTAGTAGAAAGAAAAATACACCTAGTGTATGGAGGAGGTGATCGAAGGTTATTAAAGCTTGTATACTAAAGGAAGTCAAGTTCTAGGTATCATCCAAAAAGCCCTAAAACCTCTATGATGTTTGCCTGGTTAATTGGAGAGGAGTTAATCGTCTCAAGTATGCAAGAAAGAATATCCAAAATACTAAATCATACCAATGCTTTCATTTTCTTACCAAGAGGTCTTGCAACTCTAAAAGCACTAATTACATTTGCATATTGGGCCCATTTAATCATTCATAAAAAACCCATATGTTTGTTAATTGTTAATAACTTTTATGATGGCCTAATAACATTTCTTAATCATGCAATCAAGAACTATTTTATTTCGTTAACAGTGGAAAAAATCTTTATTAATTTGTACTACTGCTAATCCATTGCTTGATTTTTTACAAACTTACAGACCAAAGTTAGATCTAAAGCCCTTTGAGTTGGATTAGTCGACTAATGATAGTAGCAGTAGCCCTAGTAAAAGGCATAAATTAGATTTAACTTTCTGTTTGTAGGTATTTCTATTGCAGATTCAGTAATGTCTTCTAAACTCTACTTATTCCCTTTAAGACATTGAGGATAATGTTTCACTCTAGTTAAAAGAGGGAACATTTGACAGTTATGGAATAACTTATAGTTTTGTTTGTTATTTTTGTTTTACTAAATTCTTAGTTCTGGTGATGTTTTTACTAACTTTAAATAAATTTTGAGTTGAAAATGGCTGGATACGGAGTATAGTGACTCTAGAAATGCATTTTCTTAGTTTAAGTGATATTTTGTATTGTTTGTTAAAAAAAAAAAACAAATTTGTGAATTCTCCATTCCAATATTACTGACTAGATACATGCACGACAGGTTCTATTATGGCCATCTTGAAAGATTCTACAAACCATTCTAGTCACATGCACGCAGGTGATGGTGGTGATAAGTTGAGATTTTGTAATACCTAGTCCTTTCATTTCATTTGTGAGCAACAACCAGAGACAGTAGTGATTTTGCCAATAAATAAATAAATAAAATAAAATAAAATAAGAGAAAAAAAGATGCTCTTTTTTAGTAGCTAAATCTCTTGCCTAATCAGCAGAGGATATTTGCATAAAATAGAAAGGGTTGATCAAGCTTATGTTATGTATGAGCTCTTACTTGGTAATTGAATCTACTGCCTAATTAGTAGAGAGTATTCGCATAAAACGGTAAGAGTTCAATTTATCCAACATAGCTCTTTCTTAATAGTCCAATCTCCTACTTAATCAACAGAGGGTATTTGTGTAAAATAGTTAAAGTTGATTAAAAATACATTATAAATAAACTTGGTGCTAAAAAAAGAAACTTTGACAAGATGGTAATGAAATGCTAATTATGCAACGCAAGAGGGGAGTGATTTGAGTTTCTAAAATTTAAGCTGATCAAACCACACAATAATTTAATCTAATACCTTAATAAAATCAAAAATAATAAATTTAACAATACTAAAAAATAAAAGAGTAAGGGAAGAAAGAGAAAACATAAAGATTTTTTATTTGGTTCGGTAATCTCCGCGTACGTCCATGCTTCCAAGCAAATCAAACTTGGGGATTTCACTATCCAAGCCTCCTAAGGCTTCAAATATTTACAATTGACTTCTAATGTGTCAATTGACCTTTACAATAAGAGATTATCTCATATTCTCTTAACCTAAGTGTTTCTCATACTCAAACTCTCACAAATTTGATAAAGAAGTGACGATTTAATCTATGATGATTTGCGAATTGGAAGCTCAAAATATGTTGTTTACACTTTTTTATACTTGCAAAAGTCTTAAAATTAAAGTTGCATTTGAGTTTATATAGATTTAGCCCAAAAACTAGCCGTTATATGTAAATTCCAGTAAGTAAGTAAGCGGCTAGCCGCTTAATTAGCTGGCTCCCCGCTTCAGTACAGTGAAAGTTACCATTAAAATTTGATTTTTGCTACACTAATACTATTCAAAAAATTACATTTTTGCCCAAAACTTTATGTAATTATACTATAGCCAAATATGTCATAAAATTTTATAAACATGTCCAATTTTAGAATTTCTAAATAATAATTATTACTACCAAATTTTTTTAAAATTATAATATGGCCCAAAACATAATAATATTTTTTAAAGAAGTCCTTTTCAAAATTTAACATAATACTTATAAATCTCAAAGTTTTCAAATCATTTTCAATTTAGTCTAAAACTTGAAAATATGAAATTTTCCTCAAGCGGCTAACTGCTAGTTCTCAGGCGGTTAGCCGCTAACTCTCTGTCCATTTAGGATATTTACACTCATGTCCTCAAACTTTCATAAATTATGCTACACCCCAATATGTTTCAAATATTTACAAATAGGTCTAAATTTGAAACTCAAAACAATACTTATTAAAATCAAAGATTACAAAATATTTTCATTTTAGTCTGCATTTTTAAAAACAACTAATTTCATAAAATACTTGACTTATAATTGCAAAAGTTTTGGTTTATGAAAAATAATGATTTATTAACCAAAATTTTGAGCTTTTCAAATGCTAAACCACACATATATTAAATAATACGTGCTTTACAAAAATTGTAACAATAATGAGTCCGTTGAGCTCTAAACTTTATTCTTGATCGCACTATTGTTTGTTGAGTGTCTTGAACTTGATTTCACGTGATTCACTTCAACATAAATATTATCCTTCAAGAATTAGTGAAATGTGAAATATAGTATTTACCAAATCACTTAAGACATATGTTTGTTATCATCAAAATTACATTATGAGAAGCCCTTTAGGCTAACTGATAAGAATGAAATTATTTCTTTATTCTGATAAAAACCCATAATCATTATGTTGAACACCACTGAGAATAAAAGAAGGTTTGCTGAATTGTTGATTGAAGGGTGGGTGGTGGAAGGGAGGGATAGAATTTTAGAAAAGTTCATTTATTTGGTAAATAGAATTTCAATTTGGATTTGAATTTTGTTATATATTACCACTTAATTTTTTAGGGACTAGCAATAAGTAGGTCGGAGAAATTTTACATTTAATAAGGTTAAAATTATCATTTTTCACTTGTAATATTGATTTGTGCGTTCATAACTTATAAATTTTCTTAATACTCCCGTAATAAAATTTTATGTTAAACTAAATTATAGTATTTTAATTTTATCTAAATTTTATATTGTAGATATATTTGAGAAATAAAGAGGAAATTGGAGTAAAAAACGAGATAAAATATGGATTGCATTGATAAATAAAAAGGAAGTGGAGTAATTCGGAATGTATTATTAGGAAAATACAAATATTAAAAAAGTAATAAAGTGATGGTCAAATGGCAGCCGCTACTTTTGACTATCACTCATTTTTTGTTTTTATATGTAAATAAATAAATAAATAAAATAATAATAAAATAAGAAAAGGTGCGAGTTAAGAGGTAGGAGAAGAGGGGACGGAAAGAAGAGAATTGGCCAAAGGAACGGAGATGGAAGTTTAAAAAATAATTTCTTCTCTTTTCTTTTGTATTTAATTTTTTTGTAATATATTTTAGAAGTTTGTTAAATAAAATGAGTATTTTGTTTGTCAAAATGAATGGCTAATTTTGTAAGCTAAAGTGAAAAATAAAGCTTAAAGATTCAAATTATGAAATAAATTATTATCTCAAGTAAGTTTATAGTTTATTATTTTAATTATATATTTACAACTTATATTTTTTGCTAGTTTTTTTATTTTATTTTAATCTGTAAATCTATATCCACTTTGGATCCATATGATATTTGAACATTATATTGACACACTTATATGACTGGGGCACATTATGTACTTTATACCCAGATTTATCCATAAGTGGTTAATTAATAATTACGTCTAATAATAATTTAGCGAAAGTACAATCCAGAGAGAACATTATGACCATAATTTGAATACTAAGAGTGGATTTCGTAATCTTAGAACTTTTGAAACGATTAATTGACTACCATAATTTTAGATTTTCTGTGGTTCAACCATGGACTCACTGAATTATTCAATAAATATATAGTCTTATAATTGGGAGTAATTAACACTTTTGAGTTATGTTATGTGTAATATAAACAATTGGGGTCTTACATAATATTAAAAAATTATCTCTGCACAATCTCTATTTTGTGATATGTATATCTAACCACAAAAAAAAAATTTAACAAGTTTTACATATCACCAAGTCTTTAAATTTATATCAATCAACCACTTTATACTAACACCATTAAAATTTATTAAAGACCAATAGAATCTATTAAGGAATCTAAGTAAAAGGACCATTTCATCCTTGAATATATTAAAAGACTATTTTACCCTTTGAAATTTTAAAAAATGATAGATTTATTGGTACAAAACAATGATAGTACAAAGATAATTTTCCTACAATATTTAGATTATATAAATGCTCAATGTGGGATCCATAACTCTCACATAATGGATAAATTAAAAGACAAGAAAAACACACAGTCTAATATATTATAGAACAAAATATATAGTATAGGAGCCTTTTTTTTTCCCTTGTCATATAGTTTATCCCTTTTTGGAACTCTATTCATATAGAAGTTACCTTCCAATCCAAGATTTTATAAAATTCGTGATTTCCATATTGGAAAATTTAAGCTTAAACTCTAAATTGATTTTAGTTTCATAATGTGTAAATGTTGAGATGGCCAACAACCTGAACGACACGAGGCTTGATGTGCGTTAATATAGGTTTGCACGGCACGAACACACATTAAAAGGGCACGTGGCATGACATGGTGCACACGTGGGTTGGCTAGACTTGGATTTTCAAATACGCAAGCCTTAAAAAGTATGTCGCGATTTAAGATGGGTGAAAGCATGATAAATGAAAAAGCTTGTGAAAAACATGCTTCAAATTTTATGACTTAATTTTTATTTAATTACACTGGTATGTTCTTTATGTAAATGTGATTGAATTGAACAATATTAAATATCATTGTATTATGTTCCATTTCAATTGAGTTGAATTTGTATTATTCATTAACTTTATGTTATTTTAAACTACTAACTAATTGGTTATTAATCAAAATTCTTTCTACATCCAATTTCTCATTACACCCATTCAAAAAATTTTAAAATCATAATTTTCCTAAAAAGCCCTCTTAATTCCCAAAAAAAAAAATGTTCTGGTCTCTTGACTAACGTATTTGTCTAACCAAAACTGTAAATCTATTCTTCGCAAGTGTAAACCAAATCAAATGAGATATTAATAAAAATCATGGCTTCTTTGCAAAAGTTATGGCTTCCAAGTTCAGTTTGAAGTGCTTGTTTGGTATGCCTTATTTAATGATCATAAGTGCTTATTTAATCCCATAAGCACTTGTCATAATTTTTGTTGTTGTTTGGTTGTTTTTCTAATAGAGCTTTTGAAGGTTAAATAAGCTATTTACCTCTACTTATCATAATTCTTGTTTTTAAGTCAAGTTTGAATGGCTTGGCCATGTTGTGCGTCGGTAGCAAAGAGGGCTTCATAACGAGAAAAACAAATTGAAGTAAAATCCATTTCAATAAACATTAATTTTGTTTATAGAATTGTAACTTGTCTAAAACGCTAGTATTGTGCAATGGCCTTTGGTGAAGATGCAACATTGCAATTGTGATTGAAGAGATGCTAGAAAGTCACAAGGATTCAAAAGTAATTTTATTTGAGATTTTTAGTATTAAAATTTTATTAAAGTATGGGTGTAATGAGTACTTAAATGGGTTCAAATAGGCCCACCCTATAAATTTGTGTTATAATTAAGTGAAATGTTGCTTGTTAATTTTTTTCTTTTTTTACTATTATTCTTTTTATGTTATGGAAATAATATGAAAATTTTTCTCTTAATATACTTGAAGTTAATGAGCTAATCACCTTCTACTAAAACTTAATAAAAAAAATTGTAATTTGACTAATTTTTAATTTTATTACTATTTATCTTTAAAAATATGGAATTATTGAACTTTTTATACTATATTTAAATATTTGTTTGCATTAGATAACCATAAATTAACTTGATTTCATAGGTATCGGTTAGTACGTAGTATTAATCATACTTCACATCCTCCCAAAAAGGTGGATATGGTATGGTTCACCAACTCAGTGAGCCGTGCAGTGCCGGCCCACCAGCTGTCATAAGCTTATATCTACTGTTGGCCGTCTCTCATTAAATGTATGATTCTAGGTATTAATTGCTCATGGTTTTTGTCACTATGACTTGAATATGAATAAAATCTTTCATGTGTGCTTCATCAATTTTTGTTAATGCTGTCGATGGAAGTGGAGATGCTGTCAAGCATTTTTGAAGTACGTAACTTCAATCACTTGAATATTTTGAAGACTAGTGCTAGAGAGAGAAGCGCGAAAAAAAAAAAAGAGAGAATTTTTCTCCCTTTCTCTCAACCCATTTATTCTCTCTACTTTTTTCTTTATTATTTTTTTCATCTTTTTTTTGTATTTCTCTACGGTAAATATTTTCCTATTTTGAATCATGCACTGATGTATTAGCTCATTTCTTCTGACATTTTCCAGCCATTAATTCGTATTCAAGCCCAAGCCCCACGGCCTGGATTTCTACAATGACTTCTTATTACTAATATTTTGTTGCCAGCTGACTCTTATTGGCTTGATGTTCAACATTATTACAAGTTAACTGAATATGTCATGTCATTAACGTACATAGTTACAGAGTTGAACCGTTTTTCACTTTTGAGAACCGTTCGGTGGTACGAGAAAACGTATTAAATTAAAAAAAAATAAAAATCGACATATAATTAAAAGAAGACATACGTATAGTCTACAACAGTAATCCCTCAAAATTCATCGCCTCTCATAATTGTAAACAGCAACAAAATGAACTAGTGTCAAAGTCTAGCATTCCAATGAAAGAAAATCTTGCCAAATGATGATCAAATTAAACAAATTAAATCTAGAAAATAAAACCACATTTGAAACAAGCAGATATCTGAAGATATCAGATAAGAGAGTAGTGCATCAAAAGCCGTTCCCACTATCTTCGCATTCCCATTCGGCTGGGGGAGGGACTGACCTCAATCTTTCTGGAATTTTCAACTTTGGAATCTCTGCTGCGATCTTTAAGCCTCTAAGCACAGGCATAGCTCCTTCCTCTACTTGCCACTCAACTAATCCATCAGCATCAAGTTGTAGGATTTCAAGAAGAGGAAAACCTTCAGCCCTGCAGCTCAATTTCTTTACATAGTAGCATCGAAAGTGCAAGTCAAGAATCATCAGGTTTGGCAGCATCTCTAATGCGGGCATCGGATCTTTCTCAGGGTTTGGAACTGATAGCGATAAGCATTCAAGATTTGGCAAGAACACATGCATATCTTCAGGTAATTTTTTCATCCTTCCACTTAACCTCAAATCTACAAGGCATTGACAGTGAGAGAGTGGTTGAATTGAAGCGAATGAATTATCATCCGAGAGTTTAACTGACAAAAATCGAAGGTTTTTGAGTTTGGCAATAGATTCAAAACTGAATACCGTTTCTCCCTCCCATTCATCCTCGTCCTCTTCAATGTGCAAGTCTCGAAGGTTAACCAGCTTGGCAGTGTTAACCTTATTCCAACTTTTAGACCGTACATACTTCAGAGTCTGGAGATTAGTCAAATTTTCTATTGGCAGAGTACCTTTGAAATTTCCAATTAAGTGTCTCAACTCTTGCATCATATTAGTTTCAACTGGTAGTTTCACTGAGTGCATACCGGATAAGTCGAGAGTTTGTAGTCTCTGCAACTTGATAATGGAAGATGGAAAAAACTCTATATTTGAGCCCCTTAATCCCAAATACTTTAAGTGAATCAAATTTCCTATCTTTTCAGATAAGCGGTTTTGCCAGGACATTAAAGTAAACTCTTCATCCAGAACAGCCTCAACATCAAATACTCTTAATAGAAAAAATCTTTCGAACAACGGTGGTAAGTCTCGATTTACATCAAGCGTATCATTCCACAGCTGGTTGAAGAGCAGAAGGGAACGTGCGAGTGAGTTGCCATGATGTAGCCAGAAGTAACTTGGAGTATGAGAATATATAGCTTGCCGTCGACATGATGATATGACCGAAGAGCGAGTTGGATTTTTTGCTTCATCACAAATGAAAATAAAATTGAGCTCTTTTGCCTTTTGAATGGCAAGATCCCTCAGAACATCATGGACCCGACAGGTTGAAATCCTTCCCCAACACCTTTTTTCTACTTGAATTAAGCTTCTGTTAATCAACTCATCAAAAATATCTTTAGCCACCTCTTCCATTGTTCGATCTTCACCTTGCGGTATGAAACCTTCGGCGACTAATAATCGGATTAGTTTCTCCACATTGATCACAAAGTCCTCGGGAAAAAGGCTTAGGTAGAGAAAGCACAACTTCAATTGATGAGACAAATCATTAAAGCTTAAATCTAATAAGTAGGAGATCTGTATAGAATCATTCCGTAAATGTCGCCAAATGTGATTACGTACCTCACGCCACTCCTGTGGCCTCTTTGTAGACAGAAGGCCACCCAATACAACTATGGCAAGTGGTAGGCCATCACATTTTTGAACCATTTCTCTTCCCAAATTCTCCAGTCCCTTTTCAGCCTTAGAGTTACGAAATGCTTTCTCGCAGAACAGCTGCCAACTCTCGTCTTGCCTCAGAAATCGAAGTTCGTGGGCGTAATTTCTATCATCTGACCTCTCAGCAACATCTTTGATACGAGTAGTGATAATTACTCTGCTTCCGTTCTTATTTTCCGGAAAAGCACTCTTCAGACTCACCCAATCATCTTTATGCCATATATCATCAATCACCATCAGGTATGAGTATGCTTCTAAAGATTTACGAAGAGATCTCACCAAATCTTCTTCAGTCTTTGTCTCTAAGTCTTCCAAAGCTGTCATGATATTGAAGGACTTTATAATTCTTAAGAGAAGATCTTTAATTTTGTAGTCCTGAGACACAGACACCCAAGCACAATAATCGAACTTATCCTTGACATCATTGTTGTGGTAAAGCTTTCTAGCAAGAGTTGTTTTCCCCAAGCCACCCATACCATGGATTGAAATCACTAATCGCCTTTGCTCCTTGTCCAAAAGTTTGGCTAACAACAAGTCTGTCTCATCCTCAAAGCCAATCGGATTTTCTTCAACTGCAAACGAGGCGGCTCTTCGGAGTTGCTTCAATCTGTCTAGATCATGTTTCTCAGCTAATTCCCTCTTGTCGCTGGCGATGATATTTTGGAGGCCGTACGACTCACTTCTGCGAGAGACATCACCGAGTCTTTGTTTGAGTGCTTCAATCTCCTTGCCTATGTTATACACAGTGACTTTTTCTTTGCCTTTGCTGAGGAGATTTGACTCCTTATGACTGGACTTTTCACCGGATAAGCAAGAACACTTCTTGATGGAAGCAAAGAATCCTTGCCATCGTCTCGAAGTTCCTTCATCATCAACCACGGGACTGTGCTCGGTCTCTGAAGTTCCTTCGTCATTAACGCCATGAACACTAAGCATATATTTATCCAAGACATCCTCAGCATCATAAGCAATGTCTCTGACGTCCGATACCCATTGGCGTATCAAATTATTTCCAGCTTGTTTTGCTTCTGCGTCTTTTATGAAGCTTTGCATCCATTGGAGTTCTTTTCTCAGGGACTCCACTTCACCTCTCACTCCTCGTAAAAAGTTGACTTCTTGGATGAGATAATCCCCAAGCCTTTCTACCACAAATGAGACTACTGCATCAACCATACTTCAAAATACTGTGTTGGAGGAGCTTCTGCCTACTGGTAGCCAGAAGAAAACTTCTGCCCCCAAGAAAATGAAAATGAAAATGAAAGCTTCTGCCAAAGCACTCCGGAGGTAGTTGACGTTTAGGGTTTGGCTGGTGGTGGTGGCTGATTGATTTGATGAGCAGCCGGCGCATACGAGGAAAATGCTATTGGCACATCCAAACAATCACATATGTACATCACTCTTTTAAAAATAAATAAATAAAATAACACATGACAAATAAAATATAAATAGAAAAGTAAAGCATTTAACCATTTACATCAACCAAAACACCCTAATTTTCTGCAATATTCACAAAAACACCTGACTCTCACACTATTTAAACCGAAAAATTAAGCAGAGGGAAAATAGAATATACTATTAATGTAAAAGAAAAAAATAAAATAATTGATTAACACTATAACACTGTATGGTGTTATTGTTTATTCTGTCTTCCTTTTATGGCAGAAGATTGATATACCTTGTTTTAAATTTTATTTTGGTTTAAAAAAAATTCTTCAATTTCTAGTACATTCTATAAACTTAATTGGGATGGCTTTAGGTATAGGTGAACAAGGCAGTCGCCTAATGCCTCATATTTTAAGAATGCCTTATTTTTTAAGTATTTCTTTAATAATTTTTTAATTAATAAAAAAATTTAATACGTATTTTAAGAAATCAAAAAGTTTATTAGATATCTCTCTATTCTTAATTATCCTACAATTAAGAATTATTTTTTATAAAAAAATCTATATTTTGGGAACCTTAATCTTAAAAAAAATATATAATTAATAATATTCTTTAACCATTAGTTCATTCCTTTTCAATTATTCAATGTTAGAATCTTTGACTTTTAATATTTCTTTTAATTTCTATTAAAAACCTTATAATCTCAAGAATTAATAAATGAAAAAAATTTCTTGTTCTCTTCTCTGTAAAGAAAATTATTATAGTCATTCGTTCATTTAAAATAATTAGTTTCTTAACATATAAAGTCCATTTTTATTTTTGAACATCAATTCATCATTTTAAATTTTTATATTCTATCATTCTAAATATTCTATTTGAAAATAATATTATTTTTATTTATTTGTTTGTTTGTTTTTTGACGGTTTTAATGGAATAAAAAAATCTATCTTCTTGACTATTTTTTAGGTTTTATTTTTAAAATTTTAGATTTTTTTTATTATTCTTGAAATTCAAAATTAAAGATAGAATAAATTTTGATCCTTTTTACATGTCTTTGAGTATTGAAATTGCAAAATAAATAGAGACCTCATAAAAAAATTTCACCTAAGGCTCCTCAAACTCTAAAGCCGGCCTTGAAACTTAATATTCCGTTTGGACCTTTTCAATTATTCACTTTGAATTTGAAGTAATCTGTGCAAGTAAGGAAAAATGTTAATTGCTTTATAGGAATAACATTGTTGCGAGAACTTAAAAAAAAAAAAAAAAATCATTGCAAACACAAACACCATTCATGTTAACTTCTGTCATCTTCTCTTGAGAGCGCTTTTTATCATGCTCAGCACCCAAATGCGGAAATGCCCACTAATGAAGTTTCCACTTTTTATTTCCAATGGTCCCCTAAAAGATTTAAAATATGTGTGTCGAAATATATATTTTCGATAATAATAATTCTAACAAACTATTGAGATATATATATTTTTTTGTCAAAATTTATACAGTAGAAAAGTTTATATCTTAATTCTCATATAATGCATAAACCATCACAAACTAAAAATTATATCTTTATTTTAGTACAGTCGACGCTACCACAAGATCATAAAGAGCAAATTCTCAACATAGATTTTCTAGATTATATCTCAAGTTTGACTGTACTAGATGTGAGGTTGTCTTTTACACTATTAAATGAAAACTCACTAATTTTCTCTACATGTGAAGAAAATTATATTTTTGTAATATTATACTATTCTATTTACTAAGAAATTTTTGTATTATACAATTACAATATTAATTAAATTGATAACTCAACTTCTCAATAAATTTAAAATGAAGACAAAAAAATTAAAGTTTGTGTTTAATTTTTTTTTTCTTTCACCTACAACACTTTATTAAAAAATTAAGATCATGACAATGTCTTATTATATAAATACCTTAAAAATTAATATGCATATCAAATGAAATGGTTGTTGCTATCTCATCCAATAATGAATTATTGGCATATTGGTAATAACGTTTTAGATTATTCAAATCAAGTTAACCATTTATGATGCTAAAAAATAAATACTTTGAAATGATTTAATTGCACCTTCTAAAATTAAACATTAGTGCTTTTGGGGTGCTTGACTAAGTGATTTTTAAGTTTGGTCGCTAGAATTCAAATCTTGAGGGAAGTAGGGGATTAAAAATTGATTTGAACCTGTCCATTTCCCTGCTTGTTCAAATTAAAAAAAAAAAACAGCCAGCCGAGAGAAATAATTGTATAGGGGTGCTTTGATTATTAATGAGACAACTGGTGTTCACTGAGAATATTTCAAAACATTTAATGGTGCCATTGTTATTACCCAGGGATATTGTTATTTTTCTTGCAAGTTGCGAGAAACCAGCTGGAAATTTGTTCCCTTTATCGTGATTAGATGCAAGGGTGCAAGTGCCTCGGATCTGGGAATTAGGTGTAGTGCTTCGAAAGGTCAACAATTTTGATCTTATCATTATTGTTATTTTGAAAGGTGAGGAGTAGACATCTCTCGAATATTAGTGAGGGTTAAAAATTTGGGCAGAGTTTCATTAGTATTGATGTATGTTGGTCAAAAAGAATAGTTTGATTTGTAAATATCAACAGGTAGTCTTATGTATATGAGTTGTAATATGAGCAATAGTCTCATGTAATCAAAAAAAAAAAAAAGGTAACATCAAGTTAAATTAATTAATTGAATACTTTAGCATTAATTTTTTTTTTATAAACTTAGTTAGTGTTTGTTTTTTTATCTTAAATTTAAATAGATTTAAATTAACCTTAATTTTAAGTAGTACTTGATTATCCATTTGAATAATATATTTATTTTTTTGTTTGAATCATTAAAAATAAATATTAAGTTATTTTTTTAACTTAAAAAAATCTGAGAGATAATATTTTTACATTTGTGCCCTTATGAATTATAATTGTTAAACAACTAATGATATTTCAAAAAACATAAATAAGACAGTATATTTTCATAACATAATTATTCTCAATTGAATACAATCTTTTAATATTCTAAATTAGTATATGTTAATCAATTTTATCGTTTTAATGATGTTTTATAAGAAAAATATTCATTAAAAATTATAAAGATAAATAATGCTAATTTAAAGAAAACAAGAAATAAAAATAATAATAGTCTATCACTATATTATCATAAGTCATAGAGAAGAATGATAATGCTAATTATTAAACTTATTTAGGTATGGATGAAAATTAATTAATTAATTAGATAATGATATTTTAGAGAATATTTTTTAATGATGTTATTCAGATTTTTTAGATTAAGTAAAAAGCTAAAAAAAATTAGCTTAATAACTTAATGATTTAATGAGTGAAAATTTTTATTAAATTAAAAAAACAAACGGACATAATGACTTAACTGACTACAATTAAATCAATTAAGT
This sequence comes from Atalantia buxifolia, assembly GCA_030444775.1. Classification (NCBI taxonomy): domain Eukaryota; kingdom Viridiplantae; phylum Streptophyta; class Magnoliopsida; order Sapindales; family Rutaceae; genus Atalantia; species Atalantia buxifolia. Next base: position 13,341,077 of record CM059837.1, read on the forward strand.
CATTAAGTTATAAAAAATAAACAAACCCGTAGTCTCAAAACTTTTGGTCTCTTTTTCTCTTTTAATATATGTATAGGCATATATTGACAACCTTTACAAATAAGTAAATTGATTTATTGACAACCTTTGTCGACTACATGTGGCTTGATAATCATTGGGTTCGAATACATATCGTATTTCCTAAATTGTGATGTGAGAAACCGAGTAGAAAGTTTTTGACGGACACCCTTCCATCCTCTGAAGATTTGAATTCTTCAAAATGTTCATTTTGTACTCATTTAGAAAGCTATGCCAGAACTCTCTTCTAGCATTGGACTCTTGAAGACGCTTGAATACCTGGGAGCATTGGGAGGCATTTTAAGGATCTCTTGCACATCTTGATGCTCATACTTTTCAGTAACATGCAAAAGTGTCAAGTTAGTTTCAATTTTTTTTTTTTTTTTTGGTCCGGATGCATCTGCCTCTGCCTCTGCCGTAGGAAAAGCCGCTCTCATACCAATTGATACACATTTGTTAAAAAGTTTTAAAAATTAAAAAAAAATTAAGAGAAGAAAATTGTTAATTGAGAGAACCATTCTCCATATAGGAGACTTCTCAGTACGAGAATAATTCAACTAATATATCATTTTAACTTATATTATCACAATATATATGCATGTAAATAACTGTTTACAACTCACAATGACCATAAAACATGTTATCACTGAATTAACTGCTATACAAACTAACATTCAAAGCAAGATTGGTAAAACTACAACATGATATGCATTGACTAAATGGCGTCTTTACCACGTGTCACCAGACTATAGCAGACAAGCCCCCTCTTAGCTTTGCCTTTGCTCCTCCACATAATTGAACTCCTCAAAATTTTTAAGGATTTTGTATGACAGTATGAGTGTATGTACTCATGTACGATCAAGATTTGTTTTATTCTTTATCAAAAACAAAAATTTATATAACTCATGTATAACAAAGAATTTTCTCTCATTATTTTCTATTTCATTCACAGCGAATCACCCACCTATATCTATCAATCATTAATCGATCTATTTTTTTTTCATGTAATATAATCTAGAGTCTAGATTTTCGTCCACCTCTGATCTTGCTACGTTTGAGCAAGAATTTAAGGCTAAGGCTGAACTTTTAGAGGCGGTGAATTTACAAGATATTTTTTTGGCGGGACAGGGTTTGTAAGTACCTTAATGTAATCTAGATGATAGTTTCTCAATATGCTTTTAATTTTTAATTTTTATTTTTTATTTTAAAATATAAGTAGGTGAGCAAAGTAAAAATTAATTTTTTTAGTCTCGACCTCCCCGACATCTTCTAGAATTTAATCTCAAGCTTAATTGTTCTTCAATTGTTAAGAAAAATTTTCAACTTTAAAGTTATTGCTGATATATTAGATTGGGGGCTATGATGTGCATCTTTTAGTGGCTCATGCTTTATTAGTTTAGGTGTTTAAGTAATTAAAAATATTTGTAGGGTTAAGCGAAATTAGCCAATAGAAAATATAATATACAAGGCAAATAAGTGAAAGCGACAGCATTGTGAGAAGAACGCAAAACGAGAGAAGAAAAAGAAGATAGTGGCCAATTATTACGATTGAGGGACCAGGTTTCTATCTTTGATTGGACAATTAAAAAACGAATTTAACTCTGTTTTTTTTTTAATTTAGAGAGTAAATTTTTGGTATCTCCCTCTATTATCAATCTTGATTTTTATTTTATCTTTTTATTTATCATTATTTGATATACTTGTTTAGAGAGATAGATATTAAACTATGACAGAAAGTTAAGATTGTTGATATTCTTAATGTTATTAGCATCTAATGTTATCTAGAGGAGAATTTGTATAGTAATCCCATTAGTATTGTAGTGGAAGATATATCATACTACAGTCCCATGATTTTTTACAATTTAAGTTTTTCATATAAAAATCTGTCTTTTTGGTTGGTTATTACTTTGGATTGTGTTAGTTTATCTTTTGCTTATTAATTTATAATACACATCCGTTTTAATCATAGAGAAAGAGCTTTTTCCATTTAATTTGCAATTACTTGTGTGGTTCCCTTCCGAACAGAGTGGTATCAGAGCTTCAAGTTGTGTGTTTTTATTACTTAGACAGTTGAGATGGAGGAGTCTTCAACATGCATGATGAAATTGAAGTCATAGAATTATAGTATTTAGAAGTCTAGAATAGGGGATCTGTTGTACATGAAAGACTTACAACCCATTAAAAGCAAACTAGACCCATTGATTTAGATGGTAAGAAATGTGCTTAATTGAACTAGAAGGTCGTGGTTACTATTAGGTCGTAGATTGATCAAAGTGTGTACCATCATATCGCAAAGGAATCTAAGTGATGATCTTTAGAAAATTAAACACAAGTTATAAACAGCCAACAGCACAAAACAAAGTTTGTTTGATGAAAAGATTTGTTAAATTAAAATGCAAGGAAGCACAATATAATTGAACAAGAGTGAGTTCGGATCTTGGTTGATCAACCTAATACTATGAAAATTATTTTAGATAATAAGTTGTAAGATTTGTTGTTGCTCATTTCTTTGCCTGAAAGTTAGGAGACATTAGTGGTGTCAGTGAATAATTCAGTGCCAAATGAAAAATTAATCTTGAATATAGTGATAGATAGGCTACGCAATAAAGAATCTAGAAAAAAATGGTGTTGAAGTAGTTCCCTCTAAGTTAAATGCACTTATTTAAAAAAAGCAAGAAAGATAGAAGAGAAGCCAAAGTAGAAATTTCCATCAATGAGAATAATGATAACTTGAGAGGGAGGACATAAGTCCAAGAGAAATCTCAAGTGCTTTCACTATTAGAAAATGAGTCATATAAAAAAGAAAGTGTAGACTGTAGAAAAAAGAATAGGTGAAAGAAAATGTCAATGGTCAGAAAAATGACAAAAAGAATATTATAGCCATAGTTGATGGTGATAGCATATCGAATAGTCTTAAGAAAATATCGTCCTAGCAAAATTGGGACAGAATTAGAAGAGTTATCATCTTCCATATCGAGTATATAAAAATCAGCAGGAAAAATCAACTCATTAACTTGGACTAAGACATCTTCTAATACCCCATCAGGATATGTATTAGACCTATCAGCTAGTTGAATTATCACACCAGTTTTTTTTAATGCACCAACATTCAAAGATGAATAAATGGAACGAGGCATGACATTAATAGAAGCTCCTAGATCTAACATAGCCTTCTCAACTCTGACACTACCAATTTTGCAAGGGATAGTAAACATACGTGGATCCTTGCACTTAGGAGGTAGTTTCTTTTGGAGAACTGCTAAAACATTCTCCCCCATATGAACTCTTTCATCTCCTTTTAATTTTCTCTTGGAGGTGCACAGTTCCTTAAGGAATTTAGTCTATCGAGGTATTTGTTTTATAGCACCTGATAAAGGAATATTTACCTCGGCCTTCTGAAAATGTCTCAAGGATGTTTTTCTCTTATTCCTCTTTCTTGGAATTTGCAAACAGGCTTGGAAAAAGAGGAGGTATCACCACAGGTAGGGGTTTCGCTCTGGTGGGTTGCGCATCTTGAGATTTAGGCATCAATTCATTCTTCTCAAGCTCATCTTCTACATGCTTTGTCACTTTTTTACTAGGCTCTTGCAACTCGTTCCCACTTCTAAGGATGACAACGCTAGCGTTTTTCTTTGAATTCACCTCAGATTGTGAAGGCAATCTCCTTGATACTTGAGACTCCAGACGGCTCACTATAGTCGCCAATTGGCTCATTTGGCTCTCCAATTCTGAATGCTTGTTGTAGTTGCTGTTTAAATTATTGAGTGTTATTCGCAAGTGATTTAACAATTTCTTCAAGAGTATACACGACTTGGAGTTTGGCCCATGGAGAGGCCTGATTGTCTTTGGTCGATATTGTTGTGGGAATCTGACGGCTTAACTCCGTAGTTGAAGTT